>OZ024699.1:11265056-11774580 GCA_964016905.1 Perithous albicinctus
CTGCGAGATTTCACACGACGAGCAATATACACGTCGCTAACAGTCACAGATTTTTCTAATCTCTCGGTTGAATAGTTTTTTTTTTTTTTTTCTTTTTTCCATTGCAGTTAATGAGCAATCTTTGTGACTGTTAAGCCGATGTTTTATGCAGGAAGTAACGGGAGCTCATGCACTAGAAGCAATTGTTCTTTGTTCATTTGTCGGGATGAATTAACGCATCCGCGCTTACTCGTCGCTCTTCGACGAACGCAGCTGGCGACACAGAGGAGAGCTGTGCTTTGCCTCTGCTCTGCCCGCCTGTAACGAGAACTCTACGCGAGGGTGGCATGCTGCTGCAGTACGGAGCAACCCTGACTCGCTATGGTTACTAAAATGAGAGATCCTCTTCTCAGCGTGTGGACTTTGAAAATATACTTGTATTCTATTCTCTCTGTTGCGTCCCTCCCGCACTCGTTATACCGCTGCTCCGTCGTCGTCGAGTTCTCGTTATTTTTGGATGGGGACCCTTGGACTCGTCTTTCGGTTCCTTCGCTCTCGTCGTACCAAACAATTTTCTTATGCTATGCGACGATTTCGTACAGTAATCGTCCCGATTCCAAATGATCTCTAATTGAGGTAGTCAAAACACAAAATGCGAATTAAAGCGGGTGAGTCAGTAAAAAAAAATGATTTTCAGAGATTTATATTTTTTTATTCTAGTCATCCAATAAATATAAAATAAAATATATTATTTTTGGATTAGAATATAGTATTTTTCTGTCCAGTGTTAAAATCAGTTTTGTTGACTGACACTATTGTGAATCAGTTTTAGGCTTTTTCAACGCTGCGCGTCATCCGGAATTAAGCACTCGTAGGATTCAAGTCTATAGCGTCTCATTTTGTTTGTAACAACATTTTACACTATAGTCTATATGCTGCCTTTTTTTTCGCGTATAACGTTTTCAATTTTTAGAATTTAGAAGAAATAAGGATTTATTGTACATAACAATTCATCAAAAAGCTAAGGAAATCCTTTGCAGGACTTTTCAGGATGCATACTCGTATATTTTCAGTATAGTTTTCCGAATACATATAGTTTTTTTTAGCATTTCTGTAAAACAGTAAAATGTTCCTTTTCGAGGTTTTTTAAAGGCTCTATTGAAGGGGAACTGTTACTTCAATGATTGTGAAACTTCTTATGTGTAATCGCTAATGTTTCTGATTGTAGCTTTTTAATTTTTTTTTGTAAAAATTGGCAATGTTGTAATTTACTCAAGAAAAATATTTTCTTAATTAAGCATTTAATGCTACGGCCTTACTTAAATTTCACATCTATCTCAAAAATCGCTACACTCATGCGAAGACTAATCTCCAGCAGGAATGAGAATTATTTGGAAAGATTTGACCCACTGGTTTCCACACTCTACCCACTATCAAAAGTGGGTAGAGTGTGAAAATGAAAAAAATGTTTATACAGTCCTGTGAAACCTGTGAAAAATTCTTTATTTCATAAGGCAATCTTACATATTTTTTCAAATATCCCACCGGCGGACTGACCCGACCAAAACCATCAAAAATTGTTGATTGGTGCAAAAAAATAACAAACCGAAATTGAACCAAAACGAACCAATTTTGTTCGGTTTTCATTGGTTTTGCCCACCAATTGACCAATTTCAGTGAACTGGCTCCCCTTAATAGAATCACGTATAGGGACTTTTACTTCATATTGTATACAATCCTCGTTACCGAATGAAACAATAATGCCTACATTTGCTCTTCCCCATGAAACATCGTATGTTTGACAAGCAGTATAGGAAAAACCAGGGGGATGAAGGAATAGAAAGGCCGGCTTATCGCTTTTCCCGTGTCTATCCGCAGTGGGCGTTCATTGCTTCGAGAGTAGGCTCGGTGATGAGGAGAACTCAAAAACATAGTGAATAGAAAGACCGGGACAAAGAGAGAAAGAGAGAGAGAGAGAGAGAGAGACAGAAAAAGAGAGAAAACGAGAATCAGAGAGAACAAGAAGAAAGAATAGAGAGAAAATTGTGGTACAGTTGACGCTCTGTGCGTCGTGTGCGCATCGCCGGCCGCTTCGCTTAGGGGATGACGAGGCTGCTGGAGAGATCGGACACACCCGAGACACGCGGCGAGGTAAGCTGTGCGCGGGCGCGTGTGTTGGCCTCTACACGTTTCTCTTCTCTCTACGTCGAGATCCGGAGAGCCGTGTAGCTGTATAGGTGCGCTCTATTCACTATTGCGGGTATTGATCCGTATAACGTAGGCCTCGCGGTCGACGACGTCGTCGTCGTCATCGTCGAAGGACCGCAGGCCAACGAGTTGCTACGCATGTTTACTTCGATTCTCCTTTTTTTTTCCTTTCCTTCTACCATCGGCAAAGGAAAACAGAGATGCAACTAATATGTATGAATCATTCTTTATCAATTGGACCATTATAATTTTTTATTTTTATTTTTACTCCAAATATAATGATGAAAATATAATTAGAAAAAAAAGTGGTCCATTTGAGGATACCTCATATGAGGAATTCCACAGTAATTCAGCCACCCGCATTTTAAAACACTCAGGATAACTTCGAGAATAATCGAGATTAAAGTACTGACGACTTAAACAAATTTCCCAGTTTTATCTACGACGCAACGATTCTGGAAAAAAAAAGAAACAAAAACGATTTTTATTGTTTTTCAATCGTTAAAATAGTTTTTCAAAATCCAACATTCATATTTTTCTATTCTTCTTTTGATAACAAAAAATTGCGGAATTGTTTCGGTTTTTAAAATAAGATTTTTCGCTTTTTTTCACTCTTCATAACAAGCTGTTCGATATTTGACGCTTATTTCACTTTTGTCAAGTATAGAAGACATTTTCTGCAAAGGAACTCGATGGCAAAAGCAATCGTTTGTAAGATATCATTTTTATATAATGTTGTAAACATATTGTAGATCAATGTAAAAAACGAAAAAGGTGATATTCTTCTTATTAAAATTAAAAAACATGAATTTTGGGTTTTAAAAATATTTTTATGTTACCTAGATAGTGAACTATTCTTGAAATATAATTTTCATTTTTTTCGACGATATCTAGGCAACTGTTAATAGCAAAAAGATTAAGCCAAAATTCATTTGTTTTTTTCATTTCAAATTGTTTTTCGAAAAAAATACTGATATTTTCGTTCATTGACTTTTAAAAATATGTAATAAATTTATATATCAAGAAAAACAAAAGTTAAAATTAAAATACGTGTCAAATATCGAACGGCCTTTAGAACGAAATTTAATAAAAAGTAAAAAATATCATTCGAAAAGTATTTGTCTCAATCCAAATCAAATCCATATATATATTACAGAAAAAAAGGATTTACAAAAAAATGAAATTTTGGATTTAAAAAAAAAAATGATTTTATATATCGTCGATACAGAAATGACAAAAATCGATTTTTCTTTTTCGAAATCGGCACGTCCTAGAGACGTAAAACTCTGGGATATTTGTTTACGACCTCAGTCTTACAGGCTCGATTATTTTCCCGAGACCCTGAAAGTTTTTGTGGCTAAATTGTTGTGGAATGCCTCATATTTCAGTTGGGCCCTTGGAGAAAATCGGCAGCAGGTAGAATTGTACTATAGGTAGAGAGAATAAAAGAGAAAACGAAAGAGATAAGCAAAAAGGGCCTGAGGCTGAGCGGAAGGTTCAAGCGCAACCGTCACGTTCCCCAAGCGATTCATCACCGAGCAATCTGCAAATGTACTGCGTATATATCAATGGGCCGGAAGTAAAACTACTTGAGATGCGAGATACGATACACCGGTGTGTCTTCGTAGACACTGTTCTGTAATGTGTGTCCGGCGTGGAGCAGTTGGCCGCGTAAACGTGCCTGAAATTTCTATGGTATATACTTTATCTTTAGAAATGTTAAGCTTCGCAGCAAATTTTTCGTTCGATAGATTTGCGACAAAATCTTTAGCTCATTAATGAACAGTCTTTTTCGTCACAATTATTCACCGATCTTTTTTATATAGGACTCAAATGTAATGTAGCGTTTAGTCAATACAGTTTTTACATTAGATTTAAGCTCTACCGATTTTAGGCAGGAAGGCGAGTATTTTATTATCGTTAAACAAAATTGTAATTACATCCTTCAAGATATTCATATCTGTGTCGGTGTTCGTATCATCTAACAAAAATCGAATCCATATGTAACAAACTCTAGGTATTCCTATTTTTTTTTTCAATATCGTTTGTTTCGGAGTTTCTGTTTTCCGATAATGGTATTATTGCAATTTTTTAATACTCAGACTTGCGGACTTTTTCACGGTACAAAAACACAGTTGCGAACAATTAATCAGATGGAATTTTTTATATGATTTTTTTAAAAGCATGGTACAAATATTGGTGATTATAAAAAGAAATGAAGAATTCATAGGATTTTTTTGTTGTTAAACATTTTTCAAAAATTGCGGATGTGTGCAGATTTTAAAATTTATATATTTGTTAACGGATTTAACTACACGGATCTAACTACATTTGCACTGACGGAGTGAATCTGAAAAAAATGAGCTGCAAAAAGAAAAAAAAATTCCTATTCTTTAAATTACAATTTTTGACGTCTTTTTAATGGGATATCAAATAAAACATCAGCTTCATCAGTTCGTTGGTAGTCTCATCTGTTTTCTTTTTCTTTTAGTTTTAATCGAGTCACCTTCACCACCAATATTAAAAAAAATGTCAACCTTTACGACTCTGCCGTTTTAAAAACAATGTTAATCTTTATTTTTTAATCATGTTTATAAAACCAAAAATGGAATATTGTATGAAAGAAAAATGTCTTATTTTTCTGCAGGGCAGGTCTCCTACATTTCCAAAGAATAAAAATCTCAAAAAATGGCTAAAAATCAAGTTTACCGGTTGCAAAAGATGTATCGAATTTCGAATTAAAAAAAAATGTTGCCAGTATATGCCAATTTTTTCATTTTTCATTCAATCAGTAATATCATTGCTTTTTTCATGACCCACAAGAAAAAAAATTATTCATAATTAATTGCGTAATTTTGGAGGACATTTTATGTCAGAATCAAGGAAATTATTTTTTTTATACCGCAAAGAATTCCGATATTGTCATCGGAAAAATGGGCCTCAAATTCTGTCATCACCGAATGTTGAGTATCTTTTTCATGGGATCTGCAAATGTTCATAAGTAATAGCCACTTTGAAATTTTTTTCAGATGAAAATTCGTTTTTCAACATCAGGACCCTCATTATTTCACTAATATAAATTGCTTCATCGAGTTATTTTTTTGCAGCTCAACGTAAAAATCATTTTGACATTATTTGTTTGCTATAAAATAATTGTTCCATGAGCGATTGTCTGGCCATTTAATGGCTCCAATAAAATACATAATAGTGATGTGTCCCAAGACTCAATGATGAAATCCAACGTTTCTGCTTTTATGTCGCAGGTGCAAGTGAGCCGAGTGACGCACCAAAAAGGAAGGGTTTCTTCAAGAGCTTTTGGAAACGCTCGCGACACTATTCACTCGAGAACCAATAGCCCAGGTGCGTTTTGGTGAGCAGCCGGCAATCTCATCGAGCCACGGAGATGAGCCAACAACAGCAGCAGCAGCAGCAACACGTGGAACAATTACTCGGTGAGAATCAGCATAGCTACCAGTGTGTACGTGAAGGAGGAAAACGTAGACGTCAGATAACAACAACGAGCAATCATCTAGTGAGCAATCCCTGTTGCTGCATCGTACAGTGATCCTGGTGGCTGTTGATTTATCTCCATCCAAACGGCATCCTAAATTTGTAAATCGTGGTATATCGATTTACCCTGAAAAGATTTATCGAGTGTAGATAGAGTTGAGAAGGGGTAAAAAAAAAAAAGAAAAAAGAAAAAAGAAAAAAAAAACACGCGATCGTTCAATTCTTCATTAGTCTGTGTTTGCTGTTGATTAATGGTCATCGGCCAAGCGTATTACCGAGAAATTGTATGTGCTGAACAAAGTGCGCGCCCGGTGCAACCGAAGTAAATGTGTAGCTTCGCGATTGAAACGTGAAGCAGCGAGTGATGGATAAATAGGCCTCGAAACGAGACCATTGAGGATATAAAGTGTAGCGGATCGAGAGAGCGAGAAAGAGGATAAGTGGAAAGTGCAGTAATTAGTTTGTAGAGGTAAAGAGAGAAAGAGAGGGAGAGAAGGAGGGAAAAGAAAGGAGGAAGGAGAGAACAGGTCGAAAGGAGGAGGAGGAACACGATCGGTCGGTCGGCCGGTCCCTCGGTCAAACACGAGTATTAACCCAAAGAGAAAAAAAAATTAAAATAACAAAGAAAAAGGAAAAGAAGAAAAAAATCAGTAGTGCGGCGCGTGGCGTATCGTACCGAGCCCAATGAATTTCGGCAAGCAATCACGTACGTATTATACACGCCCGAGACATCGGTACTCATCTCGTGTCTATTACGATAACCAATTCCTTTTATAACGAACGCGCGCCTACACCAGCCCCACATTCTCCTCACCGTATTATTTATAATTTATAACGTCTACGATAATAGTGATTCTTCGATGAATAATATATGCGAAAATAATAAATAACGGTAACGATAATAATATTAATTAATAATGATGATGATAATGATGATGATGATGATGAAATAATAATATTATTATTAAAATACTATAACGATAAATAAATGAATAACAAATTGATAACGAATGCTACAAGGATGAGTCATATTTTTTCATCGAAGCGGCGTGTTCCGCTGCGCTCGGCCGCCCGACTACTCTTTTTACTGCTGGTATCTTCTTCTATTACCCGTACTACTATTTCGCATGATATTCACGCGACTTTGTGCAATAATTATGTAGAGGCACATAAAGGAGACATTTTTTTTTTTAAATAAAAAGGCGCTTTTGATTTTTTATCGGTAAACGAAAATTGCGTCAAGAATTCCGGGCGATTTATTTTTCATGATAGTGTTTTGATAACTGTGGAAAAAAATCCCTGTTCCGAATGTAATAAATTTAAGTACGAATTTTATTTTTTTTTTCAATATGAATTTTTTTTTTAACGGAACTGTCTCTACAAGATTTGTTTTATATTTGGCCCTACGAATTTTTTTAATCATCGCAACACCTTTACGAATCTTTAATTAAATGGTGTTCTTTTTCGTCGATATTCTTTTGCAATATAAATACATAAAACACGCTTTGTTTTAAATGAAACAATGTCGACACTCGATCGATTTCAGGCAAAAAGACATTTTCTTTATTGGTACAAATGATCGTCTCAAAAATTCCTTTCCACTGATTGTTCGCAATTTTTTTTAACGGATCTGCTTCTACAATTTTTTAAATATTAGGTCCTACGCCTTTTTTTACATCATCGCAACAACTTTGTGAAGAATTAAGTGGGTTTTTTTTTCGTTGATATTCTTTGCAATGTAAATAAATAAAACGCGCTTTTTAGAAAATGAAAAGAATTACGTGTTAGTAACAAAATGTCGACACTCAACCGATTTCAGGCAACATGCTTTTTATCGAATTAAAATGATCTCAAGAATTGTATTCGACTGATTGTTCGGAACAGTGTTTTAATAATGTAAAAAAATGCTCAGCTCCGAAAATAACAAGTACGTAGAAGAAATCACATTTTTTTTTATTACGTTTAAAACTATTCTTGTTAATGCTGCTACAATTTCATTGTTTCGGACCTGCAGATTTTTTTTTCACATCATCCTAAGCACCACGAGCAATCAATTCAAACGGAATTTGTTATACGATATTTTGTTAACCGATAAAAAATAAAACAAGAGACGCTTTTCTTGCCGGAAATCGATGGAGCGGTGAAAAAAAAAAAAAAAAAAAAAAGATCGCTCGGTGGTGTCCGGCAGTTTATAAAATCTCAGCAGGATAGTAGCGACGATCGCGCACCTCTGCGCTCCTCCCGATCCCAGTTCAGGACACGTAGTTAATTAATCGTGATAGAAAAGACGACCCTCACGGACTATACATATTATTCTATATAGATTATAGAATAAAGAAATAATAAATAGCTGTAATAAAACTCCGAAAAAAAATCTCCAGAGAAACGTAATAAGACGCAGCGTATCTTTTTTTGATACGTCCAGAGAACCGCATAATCAGCGAAGCGTTTTCACAAAAAAAAAAAAAAAAAAAAAAAAAACATAAAATAAAATAAATGCTCCCCGCTCCCATAAATCGCATTAAATCGTCACCATCGTCACCATAGAAGTTCCATTCTCCATTCGACACTCACACGCTACCGTCGCACCGTCACGAGCTTGGAACGCCAGCGAGCAAAACTATTTCATAAACTCGTATATCTCACAACATTAACGCGCTCATGTACAACAAGAGCGAACAATATGCTCCGAGAACTTGTCGTTGCTTGGTCGTCGTAAAATAGCGAATGAAAGGAACGAAAAGGAAGAGTACGCGGTGGGCAGAGAACGAGAGAAAGAGAGAGAGAGAAAGAAAGAGAAAAAAACAGAATAAAGAGAGTGACTTCCAGGCTCGGGAAATGTAGTAATAGCAGCTAAGCACCGAACCACATGCCTTAAAGATACAAGAGTACACTTATACCATACACGTGAGTGTATATCCCCGTATATATATTTATGTATATCGTTATACATAGCGTAGTCACATAAATATGAACGAAAAAAAAGAAAAAAAAAAAAAAAAAAAAAACAAATATATATAATATATTATAAATATAACAGTATAAATAGTATATGAATGAAAATGTATATGAAATGAGAAAAAGCGAGATGATTCAGCAGAGCGGTATAAAAAAAAGAAAAAAATCGACGACACGAATTTTCATCCGAAAATTTCATTCCGCAAATTTAATTCGCTCTTTTTACAAGTAAAAGAAACAAGAAAAAAAAAAGGCGATTTCAAGTTAATAAACTCAATTTTTAAAATATAGTATAACGATACACACGAATACGAGATTATGTACCATACGTGCTCGTTAAACTCGTCGCCTAATGAAGTAGAATAGTATATATTAATTGATAAACGTAATACACGTGTAATTATATGATTAATATTCGACGATTTACCATTAATTATCGATTAAGATGTGAACAAGTCGGGCGTTTATTGGGTGCTCGGGTTGTGGACGACCAACAGCGCGGCTTTCAAGAGGACGTGTCATCCTAAGCTCGGATTTTAGGACGGATCTCTAGTCTAGTCTCTAGTAGGCATTGGAAAAAAAAAATAATAATTCAAGAGACAATGAAGCTCAGCGAGGGGCAGAAGAAAACGGAGCAAATATAAGAAGATGAAGAAGAAGATGAAGAAGAAGAGGCAAAACGCCTTGACGGGGCTTTTCGAATCGATAATCCCTCCGCCTTGGTAGCTGTGCCGCTGGTTTTCTCTGTATGCACTGAAAGCAAAACCGCAGGTATTAAAAAAAAAAAAAAAAAAAAAAAAAAAAAATGTACTCGAAGGAAAAGGGTAATGAGTATCAGGATAATAACAAGAGCGCACGACACTGACCGAAGTGAGAAACATTCCTAGATTTTAACGTTAACAATTTCAATCGCCAAAGATTTAGTACAAAAATCTATAGCTTTATATCGATCGAGGACGAAGGTAAGAGTCGTCGCGCTGGTATTTTAATGTTTTTAACGTTAAATTATTGGCCTGATCATTTGATTTAAGAAGGAATAAAAGAAATAACGCTCCGAATCGTAGAGCAACTCGACGGTCAGACTCGAGCGCCCGAACGCAATTAATCCGACAAAAAACGCTACTGCCCCGATGGATTTGTAAGCCGAAATCATTAAAACTTTGAAGGGTCAAAATATATATCAACATTTTTAGACATCATTTTTTCTCGTATCATCTCTCATTCCCACTTTATGGTGGCCACTTTATTAAAAAAAAAAAAATACACACAAAAAAAACCTTACTTTCCCTGACCAATGTTCCTACTGTATTGGCGCTGTATCAATAAATACCTCCAATTCTCCATTCCATTAAATCGTAATTTCATTAAAAGTTCATTTAAATTTTAAGACACGTGAATTATTAAATTAATATGAGATATTTAAAAAAATAAAACCGACTGCAAGAAATTATAAGAAATAGAACTGTATAGTTGGCAGTGAATGGTGATTATAATAATAATAAATTGATAATTTAAAAAATATCGGATTTTATTTATTTATTTATTTTTATGAATGTACATTTTTCAAAATAGTTTTTATTATATTTTTTTGAAGTCGGAAGTAGATCAATTTTTCTTTTTTATTTTCATTAATTATTTAATTTATTGATTTGGTAACATTTTTTATGCTTCCTACATTTTTTCAAATGTAAACAGCTATGTTTTCATTTTTCATGCAGGTAGATTATTATCAAGAGATGCGATAGAATTTAATAACAGCTTCCAATAAATAACAAAATAGCGAGATAACTGACTCTAACAATATTAATCGTATTTTTTCCACTAACTGTTGAATGTGAACATTTTGAACGCTCAGTAATGTGATTAGAATTTTTCATACTTTAATTTTGTGCAAAGACCCTTGATTCTAAAATGTTATTTTGTTTTTAAATGGTTTGGTAACGTGCTCTTTTTGCTCTTGTATAATTTATATCGGAAAATTCTGGCATAGAATGAAACATCTCTATTTTCTAAAAATAAATTGTAATTAAATGTTGTTTTCAAATGTATTTTCGTGTAAAAATAATCGGCGCTCCAAACAGACAATATTTTGGAATGTACATTTTGAAGTACATTTTTGAAAAATATTTTCTAAAGTTGATCTTAACTTCCTGAGTCATACATTGGTTCTAAAGACATTTCAACATTTTTCGCTTTGACTTACGTTTTTATGGGAAATGAGATTTTCTTAAAATCAAAACGAGTTTCGATAAAAAATTTTTTTAGCTTTTAGTATTGAAAAAAAAATCCGAAATTTAAAACACAAAATTTATGCACAAAAATTCACATATCGTATTGTGATTACTGTAAAAAAAAAAAATTACTACAATCCCACAAGTTATTACAATTTTTTTTGTAAACTTATTTTCTTATTGAAATTTCATAATTTTTATGTAAAATTATTTAAATTAAAAAAAAAATTACATTACACATTATGCGAGGAAAAATTAATTATGAATCAACCTATTTGCACAAAAAAAGTATATAAATGATGTAAAGCTATTCCCTTAATTTCCTGAAACGTATATTTAAAAATATTTCATCCCGTTTTCATTTTCCCTGACATAAAAATTGCCTTAACTTTTTTTTTTTCCTGAAATTTTCCTAACGGTGGCCACCTCTTCATTCATCTGGCATTGCAGTCACAGGCGTAATAATCTTCAAGAGACATTCTGTCGATGCGTATTTTCCCGGCTCATCCCTTCGTATGAACGATCTCTCGATGTACTTACCAGCTTAGAGATGAGAATTGGCAACCAGTTCCAAACATGACGAAGTCGTTTTGCTGTCGTAGCGTGCGCGGTCAAAAGTGGGTCGTTCTTATCTTTTTCCCGTCACAAAATTCAGAGTTCTCTTGGCTCAAACCGCCACCGGAAATAGCTTTTTTTTTTTTTTTTTTTTTGCGGCGACGAGTGACCATAGTCGTATCCGTTTCTTCGCAACTTCCACGAAGTAAGTATATAAAATATATAAAACATATATTTTGGGTAACCAGGATAATTTGAAATAAATAAAACGCATATTTTTTTTACACCACTTTATACAAATTTATTACTCTCTTAACACAATCTTACTTTTGATGTATGCAAAAAAAAATCTTAAGAGGAAATATCGTTTTACAAAGCTAACACCTCATATCCGTCGCTCTCTCTCTCTCTCTCTCTCTTTTATCTCTTTCTCGCGCTCTCTCGAATTTATTTTACTCTCTCCCTGCCCTCATCTCATCCTCTCTCGTTCTCTCCGCTCCTTCCGCAGCATTCGTTCTTCCCATCCGTCGCTCTTTAAACCCGATCTTTCTCTTCCATCTCACTCTCTCCAACGTTCCGGGGACTCGCTTTATTTTAGCAGGTATAAGTATTACTGTTCGTGCAAAAAGACATAGACCGCGACATCTCCAAAGGGACTTAAATAAAAAAAAAAAAAACAAAAAAAAAAGAAAAACATAAAATGACGAGATTGATGATTGCCTTGGCGAGACGACACACTTTTTTGTTATACAATTGTTACTTCAATTTTTTTTTATTCTTTCCACTTTTTTTTTTTACTTTATCGATAAAAATCGTTACATAGTAGGTTTTTTTTCGACCTGGCGCGCTTGGCACATCGATAATCACACGAATTTTTTTTTTTTTTTTTTTCTTTTCTTTTTTTTAAAGCGTCAAGCGGCCAGTTCGTAGTATGTAATAATAGGTAAGGTGGTAGTAATAGTTAAGGTGGTAGTAGTTAAGGTAGTAGTAGTTTTGTAGTAGTTAGCGATAGCGGTAATAGTACAAGAAGTATAATAGTTCTGCAGCGGACAGTTAGAGTGTGAATGTTGGGAGAGCCGATTACTATACGCTGTAGTGATCGAACGTCGAGTTTAAGCTAGCGTTTTAGCTCGACGCGGAGAGCCAGTGCCACCGATTCTTGCTTGCAGCTCCCTCCCTCTTTTCTTCTTTTTTTTTTTTTTTGTTCTTCATCGTCGTCATCATCGTCATCGTTGTACTCTTTAGTCTGGATCCCTCAAAAGGACGCTCTCATTCCTCGAGTCTCTCGCGCACACGATGACACAGTTTTAAGAGATCACTCATCAAGCCTTAAACATAGAGACGACTTCATCCCTACCGCAAAATATCCTAATACAAAATGCATTCTCGACGATATACGGTGGCTCTAAATCTCCTTTTTTTTCTCTCTCTCTCTTTCTCTCTCTCTCTCTCTCACGCACGCACACTCTCCCTCGTTTCATTCTTTATTTTTTATTTTTTTGTTATCATCATCTTCTCGCTTGTAACGCGGTGTGTATAAGTGTACTGTCTCAGCATGTATGATTCTTTCGCTCGCTCGCTCTGTATGTATATGAATTGTGTAAAAATGTCGGATGGTGTGCACGTGTCGCGCGGCTCGCTCTCTCTCTTTCTCTCTCTCTCTCTCTTCTTTCGACCATTATTTATTCCTCATCGCGCCCGTATTTTCTCCATCGTCGATAAAAAATCTCAGCAAATATGACACATCGTTCGCCTATCTTATACGTAGCAATAATAAAACAGTTAAATAGCTAAAACGACCGCGTTGATCTTTCTTTTTTTTTTTTTTTTATTTTTCTTCAACTCCGTGATGCCGGATTTGCAGCCAGATTTATTAGATGTTAGCCGGATTTAGCCGTCTCGCCCTCTCTGCTCTCTGTTATTTTGCTTTATTTTATTTTTATTCTTTTTCTTCGAGACAAAGTCTTTCTCCTCAATCTTTCATTTATTCACCGCGCACACGTAAAAGCTCTATCTCTCTTTCGCTAGCCGCGCACCACCCAGTCTTCGAAAAAACACGCACATCATGCTCTCGATCGCTCTCTCTCTCATTCGTAAAAAAAGGCCGTAACTTTATATACGATACGTTTTTTTTTCTTATTATTTTCTTTTTTTTTTTTTTAATTATCATTGTCGCCGGTTATCGGTTATAATTCTTATGCTTATTAATCTTGAGTCTGTCGCCGGTGTTGATACAGAGTTTCCATTTTTTTTTTCTTTTTTCATTGAATGCCGGTTTCCTCGGAAGCGGGTGTTACATTCGCGCACAATCGACACAGTCTCGCCGCGTTCGCTCGTCTTTCTCGTTCTCGTGATGGTTTCAAACGTGTGCTACTACGCTCTCTCGGCGCGTTGCATCGAACGAGGTGGGAGATGTCTGTGCGCACGTCGTACGGTTTGTCGGTGATTCTGTCTGTTGGCCGTAGGCACAGGGGACAGAGGAAGCGAGGAAGATGGGAGGATGAGCGAAGGGGGTTTTTTTTTTTCTTTTTTCTTTTTTTTTGCGGAGCGTCGAGGAGCAGTTTGCGGGTGGGAATCTTGTCGTTCGCGCATCATACATTTTTTTTTCACAGCAATTTGTTAGTATCAGTAGTAGTTATAGCTGATGCGGGTGATGCACCTTTTCATTCGCGGAACGTGATGTTGTCTCGTCGTAGAGGAGAGGACGATGACGATGACTGGAGTACAACAACAGTATGAAATTCTCGTCGAGTCACAGAGAGCGGCCAAGTGGGCAGACTCGCGACGGCGGCAGTTCCGGGCGCTGCTTGCTCTCCGTGCGCGGCATTGGCGCATTTATATTCCGTTCGCTGTCATTAAAATAATCGATCGTATCATTATCATTAATTATTAGATATTTGTGTTGGGTCCCAGAGGTTACTGCAACAGAAAAGAAAAGAGAATATCCGGGTTAGCTTCTCTTCCGCTTTCCTTGCAATTACGCTGAAAGGAGGATTCGATCATGGAAATTAATGGATATTTCATTTTGAACTTCATTTTTTAAATTGTAATCTTGTAACTCCAAAAATCAGTGCCAAATACTGGAAAAATAAAACCCTGAAATCATTAGTGCGCAGAAAAAAATATTTCAAGGTCGCCATGAAATTTCGGAGAACAAGAAAATACTGCAAATGATTTATTTACTACGATTAGTCAAAAGAAAAATCTCCTGAAACATTAGTGTGTATAAAAAAAATATTTAGAGGTCGCTACCGGTTTTTAAGGAAAAATGAGTTAAGTTCATTATTTATTTGTCTTATTCAGAGTGGCTTATTGAAATTTCTATTTGTTTTTTTAGCTCTCATCCAAAATTATTTCTCCCCACTTTCTTTGAAATTCGGTAGAAACCTTCAAATATTTTTTTTTTTTGCTTTTTCTCGGGTTTTAGCAAAACTTTATTTTAAGTATCAACGTTAAAGTGGAGAACAAAAGAAGAATTCAAATTTTATACAAAACATCCTGAAGAAGATGAGTGCATAAATTACAAAAATAATTTTTCAGCTTTTGTTTTTTAAATTCAGTAGCAACTTCTAAACATATTTTTTTATTAATCAGGGAATTTTATTTTGAGTATTTGTCACTGTTGTTTTACGTGATAGACGATAAAAATCTTAAATTGCAACTAAACCAACCAAAACAAAAAAAAAATAAAAAAATAAAATTACTTAATTTTCTTTTTTCAAGATTCGCTAGCGACCTCCGAATATTTTTTGTTACCTACTGATGATTTAGAAGGATTTAAAAAAAATATATATTTGGTACTAATTTTTGTGTTGGGAGGCCAAAAAAAAGTTGAAGTTGAAAATGAATCACCGTAATGGACAGTTATATGCACTGGAAAAAAGCAGCAGATTTACAAATTCACAGAGAAGAATAGATAACAGAGAATTAGTCATAGCTATGAAAATAGTTGGCGGAAATTCCAATCAATCGTGACTCATTGCCGCGTTGTCATGATTGTCGATACATTATTTATGTGCATGGCAGAAGGTCGGTTACCTCCGGAGTCCCTCACGTGCGGAATTCACACTGGCTTGGCGTCCAGTAAAATTCTATTATAAAGTTCAAGGACGTTTCCAGGATATTAACGAAAATATGTTTCAGAATTTGCAAGTGAAATTTATTGCAAGGCCACGAAATATGATTTTCAATAAATCGCCCAATGTTTCCGAGAAATACTTGGACACAAAATCTTCACAATTATGAGGAACAAATCATCATTAGCATAAATCCTTTTGTTGGAAATCGTATCGATCGCTTTTGCCGTATCCATCGCGTACGTATCATTTGATCGATTATTCCGTTTCGAAAATTTGATTAATTTATGTCGTTATCTTACCTGTTCGTAAAATTAAGAAAAATCCTTCGTTCACAAAATAGAAATCGAGAAAAATTTATTGAAATCGTAAGTCGCCTTAGTCAAGTTTTGAGACAAAGTTTATAAAATTTACCCAGACAATTTATTTAATTTCCTTGACAGTGGAAAAATATATAAAAATATATTGAGCACCTTATCTATATTTTATTTGTGATTCCAAATGAAATATATTGAAATATTGAAATTCCACCAATTTTTAGGCACCAAATAATAATTAATTTCATTTCTTCACTGATAAAAATGAATAAAGCACAATATTCAAAATCGATGGTTATTCCCCTTGACTTGAAACGGTCACTCGATTCAGAGAGCATGATCTTCTTCATGTAAGTAGGAAAATAGCTGTAGAATTTTTCAAGAAAAAAAATTAATAGTATATTCTTAGAGTACTTTATTCAACGGTATAAAATAAAAATGATTACACACACTCGTTTTATAGCTAAACAGACGGAGTTAAACACTGTCGATCCAGGCGAAAAGTTTTTCTTCCAAAAAAAAATCAATACAAAAAAAAATAATAATCGTTTCCATGTGGCAATTACTGACCTAATAGCCGCAGGACAAGAGGTATTCGCCCAATTTTTCGACGACCGATGCAGCCTGCTGTGGTTGAATGGGGTCTTCGTAGAGGGAGACGACAACCGCTTGCGCCGTCTTCATGCAATGGACACCGACCTTGCCCAGTTTTGCCCTAATCACGCGGTCCGTGCCCGACAGATAGATGTACCTGTTGCCCGCCAAGGTAACGCCCGACGACGTCAATATATCCTGCTCCTCGAAGCCCTGCACGAGCTTCGCCAGTTCCTCTTTACTGACCTGCGAATTAACATTGAAAGTCATTAGTTTTGGCTATCTATAGTAAAACAATTGAGTGGGATTTATGGTTGTGGGCATTCAACGCCCGAGCCGCGGCGGCTGGTTCGCAAATGGCTTTGCGTATCTCTTTTTAGAACTCGAGCCTCGTTGAGGCATGCATTTTACATGAACATGAGAATATAGCGACGCTGCGCACGTCGTTTACTTGTCGGTTACTTGCAGCGTCAGGTATTTTTGTTCGCGCTATACTATCTCATAAAAACCTTTTCTCACGAAAAAGCCCACACGCTCAAAGTGCAGATTTTACGGTAGACGCCTAAAAGCTTGCAAATACACGTATATCCTAATTTTGTAACTCTCCGGGGAAAATAGATTATTGATGGCGGAGATGTCGGTCTCTTAAAGTTCACATTTAAAGGTCAATGCGTTATTTATAAACGTTGCTAGTTAATCACTTTTTATTTTTATCGTCTATATGAAGTTGGACTTAATAATGAATAATATCAAAATTAATTTTGCAAATTATTGCAAAAAAAAAGTGATTTGAATTCTTCATTTCAGATACCTAAATTAAGTGCTAATTGACTTTTTTTAAAATCCGTTTTGCCTCTAAATATTTTCAAAATAAATCTCTGAACGTCCAAACAGTGTATTTCTCTGGTAGAGAAGTCTGATAAGATTTCTAAACTATTTTCTCAATGTCTCTGAGCAAATAAGTGAGCAAAATTTCTTTATTTGTATAGCAGCCGTTCTAATGTTCTTTACACATAATTTCCATTTATTCACAATTAGCTTTTGAATAATTTCAAAGTATATCTATAAACAACAATCTAATCCAGTTTCCCAATATTTCTGAGCAATTAAATGAGCCTTAATGAACTTATTTGAATATCAGACGCTCTAATTTAATTACACATTATTCCCATCTAATAAGATTGAGCTTTTTTGACCCATCTCGCTTCTAAATATTTACAAAGTCAATCTGTAAACAGCCAATTTATGTATTTCTCTGATCCAGAAGCCGAATAACGTTTCCAATCCTGTTCCACAATATTTCTAAGCAACTTAATGAGGCAGGTTCCTTTATTTGTATATCAATCGCTCTAATTCCTTTATACATCATTTAGATTTATTGAAAATTAATTTTTCTTCATACATTCTGCCTCTAAATATCTTCAAAGTAAATCTCTAAAGAAAAAATTTGTGGATTTCTCTGATCCAGAAGCCGAACAACATTTCTAATTAATTTGATCGTAATATCGGTGCAACTAAATGAGCAAGATTCGCTTATTTCGAGGTCAACCGGTCACCCCCTTCGGCGAGGGTAGCCAGCATGGAAAAAAAAACACAGTTTAAAGAAGGTAAGCAGAGAACCGCGTGCGACCGAAGCCTCTCAGAGATAACGTCGGGCGATCCGTCTGAGGGTGACCTCCTTTCGCATTCGCCGACGTCACGGTCACCGACAGACCTGCACACCAAGCGAATAAGTCGTTGTTCTCTTCCCGGCTGGAAGGTCCGTAACACTCTAAGCAAACCCGTGTCCATTTGAGAGCCGAGCGTGCGCGACATTGTTCTTCATCGGTCGCTATACGATTAATCTACGCAGGTGCGCGTTCGCTACAAGGATATTGTCGCGATTCGCACACAGGTGTTTCAAGCTCCAGTCACGAACGTTTATATATATATTATACGGTAAGATTTTCGGATCGGATTTCAAAACTTTTGCATCTACGGATCTCGCACTTGGAGAAGCATTTTTTTAACTAATCGAGAAGTGAAGCTGCTCATTAATATTAGAGCGTCATTCACGGAAATCGAAACAGGTTTAAGGTAGTTCTTTTATGGGAATGAGTGTTAGATGGGTCATTTGTTTAATATTGCATATGAAGTGCATTTTTGTATTTAAAAAAAAAATGTTTAAAAGTAATTTATGTTAAAAATGAAGAGTTTTTAACATAAGTTTCCTATAAAAAAGTTAAAATAGCCAAGGAATAATGTATGGGGCATTCTATGTAAGCTCAACAACTCAAAATAAGAAGTTTTTCTTATGAAATTTCGAAAAATCAGATTAATGCAACAATTTCATTACTTTTCGAATTGCTATTTTTCACATCACTTGTTTTTCAAATTAATGCTGCAAATTAAGAGTTTTGACATAAGAGTCTCGTATACGAAAGTTAGTACAGCCAAGGAATAATGTACGAGACATTCTATGTAAGTTCGAAAACGCACAAAAATTTTTTTTAACGAATTTCTAAAAATCAGGTAAATCGATGCAACAATTTCATTACTTTTCGAATTGTTATTTTTGACATCATCTATTTTTCGAAATAATACTAAAAATGAAGAGTTTTAACATAAGGGTTTCCCATTAAAAAGTTACTACAGCCAACAAATAATGTATGAGGCATTCTATGTAATTTCAGCAACTAAAAAACAAAATTTTTCTTAAGAAAACTCTAAAAAAAAAAAAAAATCAGGTAAAACGCCTGCAACAAATTTATTATTTTTCGAATTATTAGTTTTTAATTTCTTATGACGGTATAAGATAAATTTTGTCATTTTCTCTCAAGTCTAAGAAACGAAATTCCGATGTTTTTTTTATAGCCTACAAAAAGAAATTTCATTGAGATTCGATAAAGCCATTCGAAGGCACATTTTAAATCTAAGCGATTAAAAAAACATCTTAAGGAAAGGTCTAATATTGTGGCAAACTTAATTTTCTCAAATTCTATAATTGAAGAACGAATTTTAGTTCATATTATTTCATGGAATTGGAATCTTTTCCTTTTTTTAAAATTTGATATTTGATTTATAAGAACAAACTACTCGCTGCTGATAAAATCAATTTAATTTAATAATGTTTTTTGCGTACGATCCTGAATTTTTGAGGAAATTCAATTGATGGGAAACACGACACTCAGAAAATTATTTTTACTTTAACTTCGAATGTTGATAGTTCTGTAAATTATTTTTGAAAATATAGTTTAAAAATCGCTGCCTTTTAAGTGCTTAGAATTCTAAAAAAAAAAAAAAAAAAAAAAAAAATACTGAAAATTTGCTTTTCATTTACAGAATTTGAAGATATTAAATCGACGACTTTAAGTATACTAAGAAAAAATATGTACAGTTTCAAGATAGAAGTAACATTTCTCAATTTTTGAATTAAAAAATTTAGTAAATAGTAAATTAACAAAATAAACGAAATTAATTTGATGTGAATTTGCTAGAATCATTTAATGTAATTGTTAGAAATTGTTTTAAAACTTTTTTAAATCTGGCCCAACTCACTAAAAAATAAATACGATAAGTAGATTGCGTGTGCAACGGTAATGTTAATTTATAATGTCATAATTATTGGGAGGGTTCAATATCTTTTTTTCATTTCATTACTCGCGCTGAAAAAACTAAATAGAAAATTGTGTCTATTCAACACAAGTTTTTCTATCAATTTCTAATTTTAGGAAAAATTTACAAAAATCATTTAAAATAATATTTTCATTTTGACGAAATATTTTGTCGACATTTTCATAACTAAAAAAAAAAAATTATCACCATGTTATTTTATAATTTTTGTAAAAAAAAATTGTGATTCAACGAATATTATTGTTGTCCATTTACAAGTTTAAAAAAAAAGTTTAAATTCGCTAACATTAACAAAATCTTTCTATTAGTTTTTAAAATTAAGAAGAAAAAAAATGTATAACACAAAAAAAAAATTTCTGTCGAATAGAGAAAACGGTGTTTGTTACTACAAAAAATAGTAACTGCGATTTTACACGAGAAATTTTGCCCAAATGCACCCATCACTGCATTAGTGAAAATAGTGTTGTAGCAACAGAGGGGAGGGGGAAGAGATAAAGAGGGGTAACATAGTGACAGAAGTCTCATGAGTCACGAGGTGCTCCGAATCATGAGTACGTCACTGAGCGATGAATCACACGACGGTCGGGGTCCGAATCCCTCCCCCTCCCCCCTGCGCGGCTCACCCCGCCGACGAACGACTCCACCAGCTAACGGTGAAAATGGCGAATCCTCCGAGTCGCCCGAGCCAATCGCTGTCGCCATGCGGCAATCCAAAGAACCAGCACCTACAAAACTCTCCGGCTGGCTTTTGCCCGATAATCCCCAGTCGATATATCCACTTTTTTTTCTCACGTCGAGAAGAAAAATCTCCGTATTCTTTCCACACTCGCCCTTCCTCATCATAATTCTGCCAGTAACATTTTTTTTTTTTTTTTTTTCTAAATGTCCTATTGTCACGAGTAATATAAAACGTACACGAAATAAATCTCTGCTGGACTGTGACAATAATTTTCTATGCACGACCGAATATTTGGACAATTTTTGTCTTCCGTCTCTCGTAAAACTTTCCGGAGAATGCATTTCAGCATTAAATTTATTCTATGTCAACGTAATAAAATATAAACTTTTTTAGAGGTGTAAAAGAAGCAAAAAGAATCTTGAATGAATTTATGAGGCATAATTTACATGGTGTAGGAAAGTTGCTACGTGATTTTTTCAACTTTTTATTGCCCTTAAAAAAAAATAAAGTTTTAAAAACAGAAGTTTCTGGACAAATTTATGGCGAAGGTATTAAATTAAAACTTAAATTTAGTTAAGTACCTATCACGACGTAGGGAATATAAAAATGTGAATGAAGATAAATTTTCGAGAGTGAAGATTCTTAATACGGCCCTGTGACAAGGTTGCTGCCCGGTCGGCTGTCGCCATTTTGGCAACCGGAAAGTATAATCTGGACTCGTGTATCAGAGTCTCAAAATGTCTATTATTTGGCCATTTTGAATTGTTCGTATAACAATTGTTATTTTCACACGACTAATCGCGATATATTTCATTAGTCCGACTAACGTGGGGGTTCGATAATTATCAATGCCGAGAACCGGCACGGCAGGTTTGTCGGAATCTCTATGCGGCCATGGCGTCGACACGTGCTTTTCAACGAGCGGGGCACACACGCAATGCTTGCAATAATATAATTCGGCACGCCTCGCGAAAATTCGAATGTTTTACCTATTTCGAATCAAACGACTTGTTTGCCTTTCGACATTGTGCTTTTGCCTAAGCATTTAAGAATAATTTTTCTAAAAACCAAAATTTCGCCTCTTAAATTCGCAAATTCCTTTTTTTTTTTTTTTTTTTTTAAATCCATGGGAGGAACTTTTCTTCGTCTCTAGGCGACGTGCAGCCTAACACTGATTATTTTATCGCATCGTCTGCTATCGCAATTAAGAACATCCTTCAATCGTTAACGTGTAATCTCGTATCTCTAATACGTCACAAACTAAGATAATTCACAGATTGCAAACAATTATATGTACAATCGTTTGACAAGTAATGCTTGTGCACTGATTTTATAACATTGGTTTTCGAATTTTTGTTTTCCGATAAAACAAAACTATATTTAATTAAGCACCATCGAAGGCTTAACTATAATTAATTTAAAAAAAAAATTGTATTGCAAATCAGTTTAAGAAAATACAATTAAAGTTACTTAAGCCCCAGGAAGAGATTAACTATAATATCCAATAAATAAAAAAAGATATAGAAGCAAAGTTTTCTAGATAAATATAATTAGAATAAAATTTAAGATCCATAAAGAAAAATGTAGTCTATAAAGACAATTTCGATAACAAAAATAAACTCATACAGAAAAATGTTTGACAAAGGTTTCTGGAGAGTTTCGTTTCAAACGAGGATAATCCTCTAGAGACTCAGAGAGGGGGGGGGGGGGGGGGGGAAGAAAAAATGGGGGAGAGGTAGAGTTGAGAGACGGACAATGCCGTCTGGCCTCCAGAAATTTTTCCTCGACCTTTTCTCATCCTCTCTCTTTTTCCATCATTATATGCGTCTATCATTGTGCCAGTCAAATATCCAAAACCCTTAGAAACAAAAATAAACCCCCATATCGGATTGAAATTGATCATAACTCAAAAACGTATCAGACGACGCAAAGTTACTGGTCGGTTGAAAATTTTCGGGTGCTAAAATCTGCCACACCCTATTTGTAGCGAGAAAGTTGCTTCGCTTGCTCCGAAGTTGTCGATCTCTCTCTCTTTCTCTCTCTCTCTTTTTCACCAGTGCAAAAATATCTTTTTTAAGGCGGTGAGAAATAAAACCGCCGGTGTCCGACCTTTTCTCTACTCTCGTAATCTCCTCTCATTCCCCCCCCCCCCCCCCCCCGCCCGTTTTATTCGCAGACTGCTAGAAATTTCCAATCGTATATTCGCACACATCGAAAGAGCCGGCGAGAGAGAGAGAGAGAGAGAGAGAGAGAGAGAGAGAGAGAGAGAGAGAGAGAGAGAGAGAGAGTTCATATATTAACACGGATCGATAATATACGTTTTGTGCGCCCTGACGATCGAGGAAATGGCTAAAATGGAGGGGGACAACAACGACAACGAATTGAATAATGCGTTTAGGCTCTGTATTAAATACGAAGATAACAGAGGCGTTCGGTTATTTGCAAGTTACAGTCGATTTTCTGCTCGCTAGTGACGGTTACTACGTGGCAAGAGGGTTCGCTGCTTCCTCGCCTGGGTTGCCTGGATAAATGGTCGCAAAGCGCGCGCGCATCTCTTATTCTCGCGTGCCTTTCAACAACATTTTTCGGGGTTAGAAAAGCAAAGCCGGCTTCTCTAAAAACTCCTCTCTCTAATCACCGATCTTTTTTTAATCTTCATTATTCAACACTACAATTTTTATTTCCCGTCAGTCGTTATATTGCTTTTGGAAGACGCTTGGCTTTTATAGCCACGAAGCAAACCGGCTTACATCCTCGCGTAGCCGGCGACCATTGCGATTTCGCAGAAATACGATATAGGGGTTTGAGGAACTCGACACACGAGTAATCAAGTGGGACACCAACTATAAATCGTATAGGCTGCTTTGCTCTGATGCGCGATTATGGCTGTAAGCGTATACTTTTATATCTCTCTCACTCTCGTTTCATCTACCTATGTATGTATTATATATATATACATATATATGCATATATATATATATATACATCGAAGCCGATATATATATATATATATACGCACACACGCGCACACACACATATATATATATATGTGTGTGTGCGCGCGCGCGTCTGTGTTAGAGGTAATTTTCTTGTAGTACTTACTTCAAAGCCTTCTGATTTCGCCCAGAGATTACCATCATGTCCTGCGATAGCAGCTTTTGTAACGCACCTCGACGCAAGCAATTGCTTGTCAACGTAATCCTGCCAGCTCATTTTATCGACACTGGGGGGGTACTTAACTGTTCGCTACGACACTAGAGACCACAACCCGTCACCGTCTGACTCGACTCACGTCTCACGACTACCGACTCGTCCTGCACACGCTACCCGGCAATCCCACTCCGGTTCTCGGTTTCTCGACGCCGCTTGTCGACGTGATCTTTGCGCATGCGCAACTCGTTTCCTTCTGTATCAGGGCCGTGACAATATTTTATTGCCGGTCTACTATCAGATCTATTTAGTAACAATTTTTTTTAAAACAGCTCATTCAATGAATGACATTATTGAAATTATAGATGAAAATATAATATATTAAAAAGAGAAGAATGTAGAAAAAAAAAAATTGGTTGAATTTTGAGTGAGCTTATAGTTGGAAGCTTGTTGTGAGTCATCGACACCCCCCCAAAAACTGCGTTTGCGCATCCCCGATGCGCGCGCATATTGTACGCCCCCGTTTTTAGAGACGTGTATTGTCAACCGATGCTTCGGTTATTTCCGAACGAAACGATAATAATGAAGGAATGCTTCATTTGGAAGATAAACGCATAAGGGCCCAAATAGGGTTCTCAGAAATGTTGAAATGTATGGAGGCTTCGAATATTAGCTTAGTGGGCTTTTCCGAAGTATATATTGAATGGTTTCAATTGGGTGCAGGACTCTTTTTCCAGGCTCGTAACTACGTGAGGGGTTATTTGGGACCCACGCGGCAACTAAATGAATTTATAACAACTATAATCTTCAAAATTTATTCTTTACACATTTTTAATGTTACTTTGCAGAAACTATGTAAGTTTTATGCGAAAACTTGAAAGTCTGATACAACCGTTGCTTTGAAAATTGAATACTAATGAATTTAATACAAATTATATTGAAAATATTAGGGTGTGTCGAAAATTATATTCCTTATTCTTTTTTTTTGCTCCCATCATTCGGGATATTAACTTTTGACATGATAAAAAGTCCTCGTTCAGGGTGAGCGACGTAGATACATTTTTAGAGATCGCCTAAAGAGGTTTTTTTAAACCACCGCATATTTAATGTGTCAATAATATTGTTTTTTTTTTTAAATAATGATAATTCAGCTAAAAATAAAGTTATTTTTTAGCCAATATTTTGGGGTATTTTTGACGAATAATAATAGCAATGAAAAAATGCTTCATTTGGAAGATAATTCATATAAGGGACAAAAAAAAAGGATTTCAACAGACGTTGACTATACGGAGGCTTCGAATTTTGACTTAGTGTGGGTTTTTCCAAAGTATATATTGAATGGTTTCCATTGGATGCAGGACATTTTTCAGGCCCGTAGCTACGAGAGGGTTTGTTTGGAACTCACACGGCAATTAAAAGAAATTCTGTTACAATTAATATTTGAAATTTATTGTTGAAACGCTTTTGAATTAAGTCAAAAACTGGAAAAGTTGATACAACTTTCGGCCTTGAAATTAAATCCTAGTTCAATAAAGTTAATAAAAATTCTGTGTCGAAAATTATACTTTTTAATACTTTTTTTCTCCTATAACTCGAATTTTTAGCTTTTTATACAAATTTTTCACATGTCGCTCTAGGAGGTTAATATATAATTTACCGTATATTTAAAGCACAAATAATATTGATTTTCGTTTTGTAATCATAATAATAATAGTAATAATAATAATTCAGATAATAATAAAGATACTTTATGACCGACGCTTTAGAGAATTTCTGACGAATAACAATAAAGATATGCTTCATTTGGAAGACAATCGCATAAGAAGCAAGAAGCTTCTACAGGGCGTCGAATGCATAAGCAGGCTTCAAATGAGAGTTCCTCGCTTTTTCCAAGGTCTCCCAAATGTTTCCAATGTGTTGCAGGACATTTTCCAGGCACGTAGCTATAGGAGGGGATGCTCTCAGGTCCTCGCATATAATTACAATTATTTTTGGAAATTTATTCTTCACACGCTGTTCATGTTTCTTCGTAAAATATTAATATCTAGCTATGGATTCTGTGAATTTTATAATGTCGAATATTTAAAGGTCTGATACATCTTTCGATCTTCAAATTCAATCCTCGTTGAAAGAAATTAGATTAAAACTATATTTCTCGAAGTCCCTCAAGTACTTGGTACTTGATACTTGAGGTAATCGAAGTGCTTAAAGTACTTGGTGCTTGAGGTACTTGGTGCTTGAAGTACTTGGTGCTTGAAGTACTTGGTACTTGAAGTACTTGAATTGCGTGAAGTACTTGGTACTTGAATTGCACGAAGTACTTGGTACTTGAAGTGCTTAAAGTACTTGGTAGAAGTTATTGAAGTTCTTAAAGTACTTGGTAAAAGTTCTCGAAGTACTTAAAGTACTTGGTAGAACTTCTTGAAGTACTTAAAGTACTTGAAGTACTTGAAACTTGGAGTGCTTAGTGTACTCGGGACCCGAAGTAATCGAAATACTTGGTACTTGAAGTACTTCAAGTGCTTTACGTATTTGGTACTTGAAGTGCCTTGAAAGTGCCTGAAGTACTTGAAGTGTTTAAAGTACTTGGTACGTGATGTATTTGAAATACTTGAAGTACTTGGTACTCGAAGTCCTTGGAGCACTTGGCACTCAAAGGGCTTGAACTACTTGGTACTTGAAAGAGGTTGAAATACTTGGTACTTGAAGTGTTTGAAGTACCAAGTGCTTTAAGCACTTCAAGTACAATTTAGAATAACTTGGAAATTCCAATAAAATATGGGGATATTTTTAGAAAATTAATACAAATTGGTTGAATATTTGAAAATTTAGTAAAATATGTTCGAAAATTAGAAATAAAAAAAAAAAATTGGTCGAAAACGTGGAAACAAAAAAAATGTTAACCTATTTTGCAGATTTTCGTCAAAAAATGATTTCTGTTTTGAAATGTAGACCAAATTTAAATTGATATTTTAGATACAAGTGTTCGTAAAGATTTAAACAGGCAAGAGGTCGGGCGTACGCACTATGGTGGGCTGAAAAATGGGATAGTTTAAAAACTAAAAAAAGTTCATACATATTCAGGAATATTAACGAATCATTTTCATTCCATGTGTTTGATTTTTTTCAGATTTGTAGCCCATTGAGAAGGGCTCGAAATTTTCTACGAATCTCACGTTTGGGCAGACACAGAATTTCTAATATTTAAAAACAACTCTCATTCCTCCTCAATTTCGTTCTTTGTACGCAAATTAAAACATTTCTGTGGAGAATATTATGTTATATAGCTCTAAAATGTTATCAAATTTTATCACGTCGAATTTTTTATGATACAAAATACACCTTTAGACTTTGAAATTGAATTCCAGTTCAACGAAGTACAAAGCTATATATCAAAAAAGAGATATCACAAAAAAAAGTTTATAATTTATTTGAGAGTGGTATAGAATATGTGAAATATCTACAAATTATTTTAGATTTCTTAATCTTATATATTTCACCCAAAACTAAATACGTACCGAGAGTTTTGATTTTAGTGTATTTTCGACTAACTGTATATAAAAAGGATGCAAAATTAGAACTTTGCACATTGCTGTCCTCATTATTTGCGAAATTTTACAAAGTTACCTATATAAGGAAGTATTTTTATCTCTATTTTGGCTTCCTCGTAGAGGATGCTTTATACAAATAAATAAATATGGAATCGAAAAAAAAGAAACTACGTTACACACAGCTACGAAACGTCATGACAAACACTGTTGCGTCTTATTTTAATGACAAACAACGTTTTGCTTACCTGCTAAACTTTAAGACAAAAAAATACAAAAATAAAGAATTCCAAACTTAACTCCGGGTTAAATACAAGATCTTAAAAATCTGAAATAATCTGTACATATTCCGTACACTCTGCTCACGCAGCCTCAAGAAAATGTTAAACTTTTTAGTAACATCTCGAAAAAGCACTTCGTGCGGAAAGCCTCATACATACATCGAGTTGCAATGATAAAAGATGTGAAAGGATTTTAACGAAGAACCCGATCATAAAATTTGAAACCGCTGGTGACGCATCGCATCACCAGCGACACGTTTCATGACGAAACCAACATGACGTTCGTTATGACAAAATAATCGTCATACGTTGAATACCTCAAGTACTGTCTCATACAATTATTAACAATATTTTTTGTGCTGCGTCAGACGTCGTTTCAGGAGAAAATTAACGAATACACCCTTTTTCAGGCCTGCGGACAGTCGGTAGTAAAAAAATGTACTCAAGTATTATAACAATTTAATCGTAATTTACGACCTAACCTCAAAAGCAACGTCTGTTGACGATAAGGAACGTTTTAAAAAAGAATCAAAAATACCGACATAAAATTCATTCTCAATTTTCACACGATGGTAAAGTATATAACGTGGTGTCTAAAGCAAACTTTTCTGCTGACAAGTCGTTTGAACGTATCTAAACAGACGACATCGAAAGCAAACAACTTCACTACTCAATGTCGTTGCATTGTAACTCAGAGGGCAACACAAACGAATATTGATTACGATGAGCCCAAAGATTATCTCGAATTTGCCAGTGAACAAAAACACGGCCGCTTTCAAGCTGTTAACATACTGAGAAAAATGTTATCGGTTGCAACAGAGAATGCCAAAAAAGCGGTCAATGACTATCCAATATTTATGTCGTTGACTAAAGAAACGTTACACAACAATTTTCAAACTCTGCGCGAAGCAGGTTTTTACAAATCTACTATAAAAGACAACAAGTATCTTCTCACCGGTGATACTGTTACTCTGAAAACGAAGATAAACATAGTAAAAAAATTGTGTACGGATATCAATGATGTTGCACCGCTTTTTCATCTGCAACCCAAAGAACTTATGTATTTGGAGTATAAATTGAAAGGAGACTCTAAATATCTGCCAGCTCGTAACAGACTTTATTATCTAGCGAACAGACTTCAGGTATTGGGTTCTGTTAAATAATTTTTTGTTTCTATTAAAATATAAAGTTTATTTATAATTTTGTTTCTTTTTACAGTGTGACATCGCCACCATTTGTGAACTGATGATCTACAATACATCCTTAATAAGACTATGTGCTCCAAAACTTCTCAGTGTAACTGAATATATCCTAGGTAATACATGGAATTTACACAGTAATTGTTATTTATTCTTGAGTGTTTTGAACAGTCTTCAAAATAGGCATTTTTTTTGTTATTTCCAATTCAACAAATCTTCATGATTTTACAATTGTAACTTTTGTAGTTGTAAAATCAAGTTAATTTTTTGTATTGTCAAACTTACAAGTAATATCAATTGAGTTTTTTTTAATTATTTTTTTTCATAAAAGTTGATAAACATGAAAACAAAGAAATAATTTTTTTTTACATTTACACGATTGAATTAAAATAACACACAATTTTTTAATCACAATTCTCTTAAATTCTATCAACTGAGTAAATTTATTATTAAATGCTGTTGCGTTGCTGAGCATATGTTCATCCTTAATCATATTAAATTTTACTCTAAAATACTTAACATATAATATTTAATTAAACATGATAACAATTATGGATGAAGTCCCTTATTCAACGATTTCAAGGTATACTGCAAATTTTACATTTTTCTTGTTGATCAAAAAAGATATTAAAAGTAGAAAAAAAAGCGACACGTCTTAAGAT
This sequence comes from Perithous albicinctus, assembly GCA_964016905.1. NCBI lineage: Eukaryota > Metazoa > Arthropoda > Insecta > Hymenoptera > Ichneumonidae > Perithous > Perithous albicinctus. The sequence continues at coordinate 11,294,616 of OZ024699.1, forward strand.
TTCGCATGTGTACTATAAAGAATTTTTACTTTAAATCTATGAAAAAAAATTTGAAACTGCCATATTTTCTTTTTATTTACGAAATTCGTCTGGCATTAGAAAAACCTTTTTTTTTAAGGTTCTATTTGCACAAACCTGTTTTTTAAGATGAAAAACAAAAATCTTCATGAATAGCTCAATCAATGAATAAAGCATTTTTTTCAAGTCGATTGTTTAATAATTTAATTGCTCTTACAGAGTCTGGTATATCTCCTCAGAATATATTGAACGACGTCCGGGTATTCAGTTACAGAGTCGATACAATAAAGAGTAACATAGAAAGAGCCAAAATGGCTGGAGTTGATCCAATAAAACCATGGGTTATGAGATGCCAGGAGAAAACATGGAAGAAGTTTGTAAAATACGTTATTTAGTTTAAAATCCACAAAGAAAAAAGAAGCCGAACCAACGTTATCTTCTATTTCAGACTTGAGCAAAGAAAAGCTAAACGAGCATTGATCCTCAAACCTGGCCAGTCCGTCCCCGAATGTCTCCGGGAAATATTACATTGCGACATAGAGTCTGTTAATTTTCTCGTTGCAAAAAATCCAAAACTTCTTACGATGAATATCGAGAAGTTGACGACGATGATGAAATTTCTGTACAACGAGGGCTACAAAATTGAAGACATTATGCGATCACCGGTAACTGGCCGTAAATTCACTGTGGTACAGGAACGTTATAACACGTGGAAAAAAGCAAGTAACAGACTTCCACCGCTCTTTGCACTCGTGCAGACTCAAGATATGTTTGAGAAGTTATTGCAAGTAGAGCGTGAACGCCACAATCAAATAGTTGCAACGAGAGAGAAGGAAAAACTATCGTGATGCTGGTATTCGTGTATTTAACTTAATTCTCGCAAACACTTCCCGGTTCCATGTTTTTTACGCTAAATCGATGTTTCTCGTAATTTTTCACATCTGTGGATACCTGGCAGCAACAATACAGGAAGAAGAGAAGTATCGCTCTGGCTGTAAACGAATCTGCAAAGGGAAAGTACTTTTTATTAAAAACCAAGAAAAAAAATGATGAATTTATGTATCAGGGATGGTCACCATTGAAACAGTAAAAACTGTTCAAAGATACTAATATGACAAACCTGATGTAACTGCTTTTTTCTAAGTAGCTTTGAAAAAAATATACAATTATTTATTTGCGAAAGAATGAACTTGCTAATTCTTTTTTCTTACATTTATTCATTGTTGTACCGTAATTTAGTTCATAATAAATATTTTGAAAAATGTAAATATTCCGAAGCGTAAATTCATAATGATTTTTTCTGAATAGTAACTTGAATTGACTTTTGTTTAACTACTTGACCATCTCTGTGACTGATGCGTTAAACTTACCGTGAAATACTCGATACATAAAACTGTGGCCAATCTCGGCGCCTCCGAAGAAATAAAAATTCGATATAGCCGAGAACGCTAACAAGGGTGTAGCCAGTGCGCAATTAAATCTCCTGTTATTCCGTGGACTCAAGTACTTCTCCTGGTATTGTATATAACGCGACGATTTTCCGATGTAACGAGCTATGGCCTCCACGGTTATTCCGATGAAATTGAAGAGCGACCAGATGAAGATGAACATTTGCATTCCGTGCCAGAGAAATACGAAGGAAAAACTGAGTAACGAGGCGAGTATCTTAGCTAATGGAATTTTCATTCTAGAAATCGGTACATAGATATATCTGCAAAAAGAAATATTACGTGCGTTACGTTCGACATAAAAAAATCACCAAAAATAAAAATAAAAATTATATTCGTTACCTGATTAAGAAGTTGTACAAGCCTCGATCAAAGTGCTTCCACATATCGGAGTACAGATGAATCCTTCCTATACATTTTGGGTGGTGCGGAGCGTTTATGTCGTCGGCTCTGCTGATTTCACCCCAAATTCCATAAACCACGACGTATTTATTAAGGAAGTACTGACCCATGCAGTACCCGAATCCGTAGAAAGCCCAGGGCTCCAATTGGGCAACGATCTGATAAAAAGAAAGTTATGTTTTAAAAGCACACCGCTCAGATTATTCATTATAATTTTTTTTATAACGAGTAATTTGTTATAATTAACGTTTCATAATTATTCTATGTTTTCTTTTTAATTTTGACATTTATTATTATCAAAATGACTTGAAATTATCTCAATTTTAGTTTTATTTTTTTTTTTTAATTTATTATTACTATTTTTTAAAACGAGTTCCATGAATTTTGGGAAAAATCTGAATCTGCACATAATGCGTACCTCGGGATGATATTGTAAGGCGTTGAAATGCAGAAAATGCATAGAAAATTCGGTAAATTTTAGCCAAAATAAATATCGAAGTATATTGAACAAGAACTTCATCAGTCGCTTTGAATTCCATTTCGTGGGAGCTTTTTCCACCTGCAAATTGAAACGTTATGATAGTTACTATCTTTGTATGATTTTTCTTTAACGTTTGGAATAATATGTACATACACCCTCGTTAAATTCACTGTATAAAATTAATGGCCCAAGGAACATAGTTGGCAAATACAGGCAGTAAGCTGCGCTATGTATAAAATCTTTGAAGAATCCAGTTAAATTTCTATGCTTGTAACTTTCGATTCTATCGATACTGCAGCTGATGCTTTTTAATTGCATCCAGCATATGGCAAAAATAAACATAAGGTATCTTTCGTCTTCTAGGCCCAACCAATCTTGTGTGATTACGTGCAATGTCTTGGTCAGTTGTATAATTCCCAGTGACAGCAGATGTATTAAACAAGATATTTTTTTGCTTCGAATTGACACGAGTAGACAAGCGATGCACGGTTGTATGAGCATACAAAGCATGCCTAAAGTGCCAATATAGTGCCAGACAAAAATCATCGATACCATCAGATACCAGCAGCACAATATCTGAAAAATAAAGAAAAATTTATCAACAATACATAGTTCAAGCTATTGAAGATACATAAACACAAGTGAAATGCATTCAATACCGTACTGTTGCGCGTATATTTGAGAACTTGACTAGCAAGGAGTTGAATTATAGTCCAAGGGAATAAGACATACATGAATGGTATCCATGTAGCCCACTCCACATCCGATGTGTCACGTTTTCCTCCGATCCATGACCATCCTGGACTGAAATCCTCGTAAGAGGCATTGTAATCAACGAAATCTATCATACAAAAATGATAATTTTTTTTTTTTATTAAATCTATCAAAAGTTTTGTTTTACAGATGTTAGCAGTGGGACGTAATATACGAAAAATATTATGACCACAAAATAAAGAAGACCAGCTAAAATGTAGTGTATAAATACAAAACAAGAAACTTTTATTCAATTTTTAAAAAAGGCTTCCCAGCAAAAGCTTGCATATATTGCTTTATCATTCTTTAGAAATTAAAAAAAGAAAGTACATCAGTTTAAAATAATGAGAAATTCTCATTTGTAGTCTTTTTAATATTTCAAGAATTTCGGTTGAGTTGTGAAATCAACTGTTTCAATAGTCATTTATATTGAAATTTGATAAATGGTCTGACACATAATATTTAAAAAATAACAGATTCCAATCTAATATCTCATAAAAAAATATAAGACCACAAAATGAGCGTTTTTTCATTTATTCGTCAAACAAATTACAAATGGAATAACTGAATATAATTAAGGTTGCACAGCAAAAGCTTGCATATTGTTTTATCATTCTTTTGAAATAAGAAAAAGGACGCTTTGTGTATACCAGTTTAAATGAACATAAAGTTCTAATTTACAAACTATTTAAAACATATATTTCAAGAATTTAGGTTGATTTGTGAAATCAATTTTGTTCATAGTCATTTATGTTTCCAATTGGACAATTGATATACTCATAGAATCTGAACCTTTTCTGTACTCTGCACGCTTTTGTAAGAGAATTAGTAGGCCAAATATTCCCAAATAATTCTCAGCTGTGCTTGAAATTACTTTTTTCCATATGAGTGCAGGGATTTGAGATAGAGGCAAAGTTGAACCAAGAATGTAGATTTGAATGATTATTAACAAAAAAATTTGAATAAATTATAGCTTTATTAATTTTTACAAAAAAAAACTGTACTCATGCTACAAAGGTTTATATAAAGCTTAGCTGAAAATTATTTGGAGATATTTGAACAAGAAAGTTCAAGCCTGCTGGTTCTCTTTCAAAAGTGTTAAGAGTATAAAAACGAAAGAAAATGTTGTAGGTGACCCCCATTATTCGCATCTTTTTTCCACCTCGCAACCAATTCTTCGTTGATAGGTCGATAGTACTTATTAAAAAAAAAAAAATACTAGCAGGCACGTAAATAAGATATAACGTGATTTTTGAAGATTTGTAAATTTGACTTGACTCCCTTTCCCTGTCGTCCCAAATAAATCAAAAAGCACAAACTCACAGTAGCTGATGAGGTGAACCCTATAAATCGAATAAAATACACCAATTATCCAGGCGCCAAAATAAAAACAGGTTTCATATTTCCCGAGGTAAACTGCCGCGTCTTTCATTGTTGATTTGAAAAGCGCGCCACGTCCGGCGCGAACATCCAATCGCTACGCGTTGATCGTCGTCATAAAAATCAACAAAACCAGTTGTGACTTTTCTTCTCAGTCTCCGGATTTTTATTTCGTCGCTCACTATGATAAGAGACAATATTAATGTAAATCACTATAGATCTATCAAATTTCTTCGAAAAATACAACGAAATTCTTTGCCTGCATGTTTTTAATATAGCTTAGGGTATCGAAACTAATAACAGAGGTGAGAATAACACTCAGGCGTTCGTCAATCGTGGTCCACTTGAGATATGACACTTATTCTAGCGTCTTTATTCCGCGGGAACCTTGAATTTACCAACGATGTTTTTCCTGGGTTCGCAAGGGTTTTGAACGGTTTCAAGAATTTGGGAGGGAGACTTATGCAGGTTTAATGTAAGAACACGATAAATTAAAGGCTTGGAAGTACTTTTGTACTTTACAGAATACACTGGCTCTCTATTGAAAAAGACAGAAGTTAGAAACGCGGGCGTTCTAAGCAACAGGCAGAATTAAAGTGTGTATAATAGTTCGTTTCTCCTGAGCTCCAAGTCGTTAAAAGTTTCTGCTGGGTAGTTCATCCCTCCAGGGTGAACGCTAGCCAATCGTGCCCATCGTTGCTGCGTCGGTACTCCTTCTCCGAGGGTCGACGACTGCCCTTGCCTCGATAAACTATGAATTGTTACGTGATTCAGGAGTAAACAATAAATTTGTATTTAACGGGAGGACTCGAGCAAGTAGTGAATTAAATTCGATAAGAATAGTAAGTAAAAATACGGTTTATTACAACAACAACAACAAAAGCAAATAAACATGCAAATTTGACATAATTTTGTAAATAAAATAAAAGGTTCATCGCCGTTAGTCAGACGATACCCAGTCGTCTGATATAAATAAAAAAAGTTTATTTGCATAATAAGATTGCATACAAATATGAAAGAATCGACGATCTTATGACTAAAAATCGGTATACCTGAATTTATATACATCAATAATCCGGACGAACGGTGTATCTTTCACATTTGTTATATCCCTGCGAAATCCTTAAGTTTTCATAACATCGAAACATCATCTCCTTCACGAGACGTTAATTATAATCTATTGGATTTCATACTTGTTATATCTTAGAAATCTTACTCGTTATAGTTTTGAAAAATAAAAAATAAAAAAATAAAGACGATTGCTTTCATTTTTAGAGTCCCATTAGTACGGTACTCGCTGATACTGGAGTTTGCGTTGGAGCGCTTGCCTGACGAACACTCATTTCCCATGTATCGAGCAACTGAGAGACTGAGAATCGTTTTGGTAGCTTTGTTATCCTCGCGTTGAGCGCTTTCTGCACTGCAAAAAGAAATGCCGTTCCGTATTCGTGAGGTGCCATCACGCATCGAGGGGGAGTTAACGGATAGTCCGAGGGCACGGTGACTGAGACAGGAGGAACACAGGGCAGATGGCGATCGTCCAACCAACAGATTAATTGAATGCATTTTGAGCCGTTTTGCTGAGCGGGATCGAGGCTCACCTGAAGAAAAAAAAGCACGATTAGTGTTCTCGTAAAGCATTATAGAAATTTTAATATCATATTTTCATGGAATTTTATATTTTTAATATACATTTAATATTCTCTGGGAATTCAGTCACTTCTTCCTGACTTTCAGACATTAGGCATAATTAGATTGATTTGTGTACTATTTGAGAAAAGATCTGATGTGCATTTTTGTTAGATTTTAAAAACCAACATTTCTAAGAATGCTGTACGTTTATTGATCGTCGTGTAACGAAAAATATAAGGAAAAACATGTCTCGACCTGACATGTTGATTTTTCACCATATAAATTCACCATTAAATTTTTTTTTTTTTTAAAGGCTATTTTTATGTATAAGAACTAAAAATTTTGCTACGATTTACACAATATTAAGTGATTAACGTTCCGGTGTAAAGATTAAAGACATGTGGAATTTAAAAAAAAATTCTTCCTATGATCTTTCTGACATTTTTTTAATCACGGAAATTATAAACTTCATTGCACTAGAAACATACGATTTAAGCTATAGGTAGCTTATAGGTTTCCATAATTACGACATAATCAACAAGATAATGTAAGTTTAAAATGAATAGTTAAAATATGAATGATTTTACAGAGTGCATCCGGAAATCGATGGAATATTTCCGTCGAACTTGGGTGGATGTTTGGCATTAATCAACCGATTAGTATTTATAGTTGAATTCCTTCTATAGAACTTCAAATGTAACATGCAACCAATTGGAAATTAAGATCCAATAATAAACGGAGCAAAAACCAACCGAGCTTCAAATTAGATCACTCCGTAAGGGTTTGAAATCTTCTTTATTTGAAAAATCCCATGGTAGACCTCTTTTAAAATCCCGTTTTTAAAAAAACTTTTTCGTAAATCCATAAGACCATTGATAATATCCGATTCTATTTTACCTTGAATCTCTGATCCAATCGAGCTATTTCCCCTTGGAGTACGTCCGGTATTTCACTCACAGGTTCTTCAATCTTTTGCTTTTTGAGTGGCGGTGGTAAATTTCTAAAAAAGAAAAAAAAAACGCATGTCGTATTAACTTTCTCGTATGCAATCAGACGAAGCGTGCCATTACGCTATTAAAAACAGCTTACTTGATTTCCGGGCCGAAAAGCGCTTCGAGAGAAGGTCCAAAAGTTCGTTGCAAAGTATGATTCGCAACTGGACTTTGAAGATGTGCGCTTACCGCTTCTAAAAGCGGACTGAAGAAGTAATGCTCCTTCATCGACGTACTGATTGGTCCAATGCTACTCTCGCTGCCCCTTTTCAGATCCATTTTCTCCAGCACGACTTCGCACTTAATGATAGTTTCGAGAGGAACTCGTTTCGTAGGATTCGACAAGATCTCCAAAAGCTTTTTCATCTTGCTCAACTTGTCGATATCTGTAAAATAGAAGAAAATGCTCGGATTATTAAACATCGCAGATTTCGAGATATTGCATTTCTTTTTTTTTTTTGTAGTAGAGCGTTCTTACTTCCTTCATTGCCCATTTTTGTGATCATCCGCCTCAGAGGCTCGATGTATCGATTCAGCTGGCGGATCTTGTCTCGGTAAGCTTGGTCTTCTTGAGGGCTTGGTGTAGCACCGACTCCTCCAGGCGTGTTGAGTGAGCTGCTTGGAGATGGTGCCATGCCTACCGAACGTTGAGGTCCAGCCATCATAGCGTGTTGGGGACTTGGAGACGGTACTAGTGCTGGCGAAGGAACCATTTGATTGCTGAAAGTAATTACACCTCAATAAATCTGGAACCATTCTTTTTTAATATAGTAATAGACTGTCCAAAAAATAATCTTTTTCTTTCTACTTTCCACGTAATCTATAGTTTGGTCCTTTGGAACATATTCTTTTTGGAACGAATTTTTTTAGGTATTGACGCAACGAGCTTTTGTATTTCCCATTTGATTAACACGTAAAAATCGGATCTTCAGTTTGGATGGATATACTTTTTTGTCTATACAATGTACGATGCTCTGTATGGTAGCGTTCGATAGATTATATCATTTTCTTTAATTCAGCAGGTCTTAGAACATTTTAGACTGCATGTCCAAGGCATTCAAATTCGCGTAAAGATGTTTTTTTTACCGTTTTAAAAACGGTTACCTAAGTCAAATCGCTAACTTTCTCGATATGCTGTAAGAGCTTTATATTACCTAGATGGTGCGCCGAGACTCGCAGGGCTTGGAGCAGACGGCGATGGACTTTGCCTGAGAAATTGATTCGGCGTGACATTCCGTGGTCCCGGAAAACCAGCATTTATCATTTCTGCTGGCTGTAAGGAGAATTCAATGAAATACTGCACAATAATTACAGTCTAATTGGCCGAGATTGGAACCTATTTCCTCGTCTCTATCACCTTTCTTTGCATATGATTCATCTGTTGAGGCATCTGACCAGGACCCATTTGATTCATTTGCTGTTGCATTCCACCCTGAATTCCACCACTCATAGGTCCTCCTATTTGATTGCCCATTTGCCCTGGAATCTGACCCTGCATCTGAGTCTAAAAGGAAAAACAATTTTTGGTGATGTTCATTTGAGAATCTGTTTCGTGGTATTTACGTATATTTATTTTGCTGATTCCTCTAAATATTGCTATGACGTGGTGCAAACCTGCATATTCTGTTGCATTTGTCCAGGAGCGATTTGGGCTTGACCCATTTGGCCCATTTGACCGGGGCCCATTGGATTCATTTGTTGGGGCATGTTTCCTTGACCCATTTGATTCATCTGCTGCATCATTGGACCACCTTGCATTCCCTGCATTGGACCCATGTGGTTCATTGGTCCGTTACCCTGCCCATGACCAGACATCATACCCATTCCCGGTATCTTATTTTGCATCCCTTGCATGTTCATCGCTGGTCCAGGTCGCTGATTCAGGCTTTGCAGTACTAAATAAATAAGCGAGATATATCGAAATAATAATATTTATTTAGTTGTACAAAAATTAACGTCTTCACTCGTACAATTATTATTATCAATGACAAAATCAATATATTTTATGAAATATTCTCAAAAACATGTGATAAACTATAAATATAACAAAAAATATTCATTTTCTTTTCAACAAAAATATTAGAGCCTAAACATTGCGATTAGATGAATGTGAATCTTGCACGATACCACAAATACAGTCATTATTTCCAGCAACGTAATCATTTTCAAATTCAATCTCAATAAACACCACCATCTTCACAACACTTTCTATTCTTCACAAATAATAAAACCGTCTGCAATGCGATGAGATGATCTTCTCGTCATCCGTCTAACAATCGTAATTTTCATTCGGACATGAATTCTTGAAATGCTTCTTTAAGCGGTCGTTGTTCAAAGACTTCCAGTCTATCTTGCACATTGCTCTTCAGTTGTTGTCGTGCTGATGACGGTACTTTAGTTGCGATTTTGTAATTACAATCAATACTTTCAGGTATTGCAACAAAATCGTCGTCAAGTTTCATTCGAAGAGTTATAGAATCATGATTGCTGGTTACTGGTTGTTCAGGTATCCAAACGTCTTCCATTCCTGCCTTGTAAACCACCGTCAATATCTCCAGTTTATCGTCGAACTGGACGTCCAGATCTGGATAACTTCTTTTGACGCTGTCCAGGAATTCGTTTACGTACTCTCGTCTCAGCATATAATCGTCAATCTGCCGTCGAGCTATTGTTAGAAAAGTTATTATTCTTTTGTGCGTTGGTTTATTTAAGCCGGCTTTCAATTGACTCAGATTCAAATTCAAGGGTTCAGGTAGAAAGGATCCACCGAGACGAAGATACCATTTGCCTACAGGACTTAAGTACTCAAACTTAATATGAAACTTGTATCCTTTGAGGCGAATCCCGTTAATTCTCGGCTTATAGGTATAATAAACCGTAGAATCAAACATGTGAATTTTCCAACCACACGCTGCTACAACCGATTCCTTTATTCGTTCGCTTTTCGACGTAATGGTTTTCCACGTTTCGTGCAAACGCTTATGATATTCATATTCGGACAGCTTTTCGCACCACTTGGCAAACCTCGGCGAGTCCGCAATCTTGCATCTCGTTCGAGAATCATCAGAGTCACATAAAAGATCTAGATCAATAGAATCAATATTCTCGGTTTCGTAGTACAGATTTTTATGTCTCATTGGACGAGTGTCCATCGTGTAAGGCAATTTTTACTCTCTTGCTACTTGACAAACGATACTTCACTGTACAGAACTCGGAAGCAAATGAGTTACCTTCTTCATTCGAGAATTGCTGGCGATAAGAATCAACGGAAAACAAATGAGTTTCTCAGAATCTTCGGAGTGTTCTGTGTTTACCAGAGTCAAGGTCAGTAGAATGATACTACAAATATACATCTTTTCAACGGTAACATTTCGCATTTGAACGTAAACAATGAAAACAAAATTAACGTTTTTTTATATTTAACGAAAGGCTATAATAATTCTATTTTGTTAATTTAACCAGAACAAAGATTTGGTAAGTTTCGCAAATAGAAAAAAACAAAATATTTTTTATAATCATGGATTTCACGACAGAAATAATGATTAGATTTTACATTTTTCTATTGTTATTTCCATAATAACCTAATATTACTAATTCTGATTCATTGGTATATTACCATTTTTTTTGCCATTTTATCAGTAATACAGAATAATCGTGAATATCAAAGTGACTTTTCGTTAATATAACTAACATGAACGAAAAATCAGTTTGATTTATTATTTATTTAACTATTTTTAATTTACTCCTTAGTATGATTTTTTTATTCCTAATTTCTAATTTTTTATAATTTTTAATTGTAAAATATTCATAATAATGGACTCACAAAAATATTAAATTAGTAACAACAGTAAATGTGAATTTTTTGATAACACATAATAAAGTAGGTTAACATACGTTTGGTCTTATACTGATAGTTTTAAGTTGTATTGGAAATGAACCATCACCCGGAGTCCTTCAAGCCCAGAATATTAAATTATTTATGCCGATTTCGAAAAGTACATTTTTATTCGTTTTAATCTAAGAATAATCCTCCATTTTTATATAATTTATTGCATCATGGCTTATTCTGTTTCTCAAAACATGCTCCACAAATTTACTACCTAGATCGTTGGCAGTATTAACCGTTTAATATTTACATACGTTTTTCTGTGGAGACATTTTTTCATCATACGAGCAAAAGGTAAAAATTCACATCCAAGTAGGTAAAAATTTGTAGATGTTTCCAGGAGAAAAAGCCAATGAACACTTCTCGGAAAATAACGTCAATTAGTTGATGTTTTTTGCAAATCCATCACTATAATTATTTCTCTGAGTTAAGGACAAATGCTGAAATACAAAGCAGCCTCCATTACTATTATTAAAACCATAAAAAATGTAATAAAAATTATAAAAATTCAGCACTTAAACCTTCTTAATTCATAATCATTTTGCTAAAATTTTAATGCATAGAAAAAATGATAAAACTTCAAACACTTCAACCTTCTTAATTCGTAATTTTTTTTTCTGATAAAGTAAATTACTTACAATTAGCAGCTGTATTAGATGGGGGTTGAGGTACCATGCCCTGTTGATTAGGTCCAGGTCCAGCCATTCCCATCATCTGATTATTCCCAGTGCCTTGACGAGCCAAAGTCTGCAGAGCTCCAATTGGATCTGGCATTCCTTGGCCTCCAGCTTGACCAGAACCTGGAGCTATTCCTGGAGCACCCTTTTTTGCATCTAGTGTTCAAAAGTTTATTTTTATTGCCAGATACAACTAAATAACACAGAATAATAACTAAATCCATAACTCTGGATTATTTCATTTAGATTAATTGAACATACTCATTTCCCTGACATGGAGTATCAGACGTGCGACAAAGCCAAGATATTCTTCCTGTTGTGGACACATTCAGATTATTATTTCTTCCTTCTACAAGTTTTACAAGTTAATTATCATATAAATTATAATAGGTGTTTACCTTGCTCTTGGCTTTCTGGAAAACGTGACTTTCCATCTCAATACTGTTCTTTGAAGTGGGCATACCAGATTTCTGAATGGCTTCATCTCTGTGAATAAATGAGTGTATGAGGTAAATTAATCATAAATGCATATGATAGTATTATCTACTTATGCTCTACCGTAACAGTGAACAGTGAAATAAGTGTACCATATACAGACATGTACAAACGGCACATCGCTTTAAATGTAGTTATTATAACAGAAACTGTCCCTGATTTAATGCAATGTTAAAGTGTAAATTAATATTTTATATTAATTTAATATCCATTAATACAAAATAATTTTTTTTAAATATATAAATTCCATGTCAGTTATTTATTATTACAAAAGTTGTTCCATATCAGCTAAAGCACTAAAAAAAAAAATTTCAAGATATGTCATCAGATGATATAATTCCAAGAGACACCATATTTCAAATGTAAAAAAAATGTTTGCATGGGCTTTTCAATTATTTATTACTTTTCATTAAAATATTTACGTCTCAAAAATTGTTTATACTGTCTACAATTGAAAAAAATTAAAGTATGCATTCTTTTATGGGCTTTAAGAAGAATATTCATTCAATTTTAATTACATATTTTTTAACAAAATTTATAGTAAAATAAACAAAAGTTCATGCGTTTAACATAAAAAACATTGAATATTGGCACTGAGTTATTTCAGTTAAATTAAGTCAGACAAAAATGATTTCATTGCATTCAAATTTTGTCTATCATATATTCATATACATTTAAGTTGAAAAATGTTGAATATTGGAACTGACTTAATCTATTTAAATATTGTTAGACGAATTCAAATCTTCAGTAAAAATTATTTCATGGGATTAGAATTTGATCAAAAGGGAAACAATTATTTTTTTTTTTAAAATAATAATAAAATCTTTCGATCAATTTGAATCTTATGAAATAATTTTGACAAAAAATTTCCTTATGTCTAACATAATTTAAGTAAAATAAGTCAATGCCAATATCCAATCTTTTCCATCTTGAACGCATACATTTTTTTGTTTCTTTCGCCATAAATTTCATTAGAAATTGCTACAATTAATTCAAATCCATCAAAAATTATTTTTTAGAATTTGAAATTTCATGGCTATTGGAATTATATCATTGGATTTTTAGACATTTGATGGGAATTTTTTTTGTAATTAGTGAACTTAAACATGGAATTCCTCATATGTCTATACTTTGCAATGCTTGTCAGAGATATTAATTTTTTTTTTACATTTTGGAAAATTTAAGAACTATTCCAAAAAATGCTACAAGGCTTATTGTCCCTAAAATTTCGATTTATAATTTTGACCAAAAAATATAATTTACACCAAAAACAACATTTTTGGTGTAAATTTCGTGAATATAGAATTTTCAATAATGATAAACAGTTGTGCGTCGTCGGAGAGAGACAGTAAATGTTTTGTCTCTCATTCTCGTTAATCTCACCGCCGTCGGATTCTAATCTAAATAGTAATGTCATCAGGTCCACTTACATTTTTGCCACTACGCTCTGGCGAAAATTTGATGTTCGCCATGAATTTTCTTCAGTCATTTTTGCTGTTAGTGATTATCAATGTTGTCTCGAATTTTAGAGACTGTTCGTCCACTATTGTTTTGTCTTGGACAATCTATAGCCGACGAAAGTGGACTAAAGATTGTCGTGAACTGTGGGTGAACGGAACGTAAGCTGATTTTGCAGTCTACCAAGAGGGGGCGTGTTCATCGGATCGTTCGTAAATGCATCAAAATATGTAATATCTACGTGAAGTTATCTCTTACAATATTGACTTTTTGAACTTTTCCTTTTTCCAAAGAATCTTGTTGGGTTTAAGGCGGTAATTGACGGATCAATAAACAAAATTTGGTAGTTGCATCTTTTTTTGAAATATTGAAAACGAAATTTGGAGTGTGAAGTTAAACCTGAACGCTTATTTTTCCAAAGAAATTGGGCTTCATGGGGTTCATTCAAAACGATATTTTTTCAAATTACGCTTGTGACAAGCTTTTTTTTCCCGAATTGTCTACGATGTCTCAAAATTATTGTTTACAGTTTTCGTTACCGACTGAGTAGGACAAAAACAACTTGTCAAACACAAAAAATACAAAGTACATTTTATATCGGCACTCAGTCGGTAACGAACTGCCTCCTCATTCAAGGTTCACGGAACCAATTCATTTTTTTTCTCTATTCCCTTCGACTTTCGCGAGAACAGCGTGTTTTAAATCATCTTTACGAACACACACAATCTGCACAGTTGTCATTGACGGGGCGGCTACTTGTTATTTATTTATCCAAAAATGTCAAGACCCGGTACAAGGCTCGATGCAAAAAAAGTCGTAAGTTAAACAAAAATCCATTACAAAAAACCTACGATGTTAATGAAGAAAAAAAAAAATTCCCTAACGTATTTACAAAAAAAATCACGGAATAAACAAATCCCAATTTTGTGCCACAGAGTTTGCGAATATGACCCATAATTTGAAATTCCAGAATTCCGAGTTATTCACGTTAACTTACGGTGCTCTGGTAGCTCAATTGCTCAAAGATTATGAGAACGTGGACGACGTCAATAAACAATTGGAGAGAATGGGTTATAACATGGGTGTTCGTCTCATAGAAGATTTCCTAGCGAGAACAGGCTCTGGTCGATGTTACGACTTCAGAGACACAGCTGAAAAAATACAGACCGGCTTCAAGATTTTTTTGGGCATTACACCTACGATAACCAACTGGAGCCCAGCCGGAGATGAATTTTCACTTTGCTTCGAAGCAAATCCATTGACAGAGTTTGTCGAGCTACCCGATAACTGTCTAAATCTCAAGTATTGCAACGTACTTACCGGTGTACTCAGAGGTGCCTGCGAAATGGTGCAAATGGAAATATCTTCCTGGTTCGTACAGGACCAACTTAAGAACGATAGTATAACAGAATTGCGAGTTAAGTTTATCAAAAGGTTAGAGGATGCTATTCCAGCGGGAGAGGATTAAACATCTGATTGGATATTACCGTTCCGAAGTGTTGATGCGCAACTATGTCTTAAGTATAGATATAATGTGTACATATACCAATTATTCGTAATCGGATATAGAGAATCTAATACAAATTAAAAAAAACATGAAAACTCTGTCTTATGCTGTTACTGAAGTAAAACAGTAGTTTTATTTAAAAGAAAAACAAAATGAATAAAAGTTTTCCATTCCACATCAATTCTGTAGAAAGCATTGATTATTTGAACTCACATTTTACATGGTAACAAACTAATATTTAGAGGTGCTTGATACTTTCTACTTTTGAAGTAATTAAGGGGTTACACCACCCTGATGTTCGGGAAAATCGGTTAAAAAATGGAAAAAAAAATTCTTTTTATTTCTAACGCCTATATGAAATTTATTTTTAAAACTTTTATTTCACATACATTAAGTACATATTTAAGAACAAATACCAAAAAAAAAAAAATTGAAAAAATTACAAAATAGAGATACGAGTCATCCATTAGCCCCCTCTTTTCAACATCCTCGTTGATGGTGTAAATAATTTCTCAATCGGGCATCGTCAGAAAAATCAAAAAAAAGATTTTCTTATTTAAGAAGATAGTAGCTATGGCGCTACATAGGGAATTTTTTTAAAACTTTATTTGCAAATAATCTCAAAAGTATGCCGAATTTTTTAATCGAAAAGAAAAATCGATTTTTTTTTCAGGTGGTTGTAACTACTTAACTAAACGAGCTAAAACTTAAGACTTTTAGTAGAGACATAATGTGTAAAGATACAAATTATCCACAATTGGATATAAAGAATCTGAAGAAGGATGTAAAAATTAAAATATGAAAATTCTGTCTTACGCTGTTACTGAATAATCGTAGTAACATGTTTTATTAAAAAAGAAATTAACAAAATTACTCCATTCTACATGATCTCTGTCGGAAGCATGCATTAACCAGAATGCGATGCCGTAATTTACAAACTGGCGTACGATGCTTTATTTAAATAAAAATGAATAAAAATACTCCATTACTGCAAGATATTTGTAGAAAGCATACATTAACCGGAATGCTATGCTGCATTTTACAAATTGATATACAATATAACAGGACAATGATCACTGCCGTAAACCTTGTCTCTTATAACGACGTCGCAAATGTTCTTCCTGATGCGTTTGGATACCAAGTAATAATCCAATCTCCTGTAAATACGACGTGAATGAGTGATCTGTGAATGAATAGTTCATTCAACGGGTCTCAAAAAAAAAAATGTAGAACGTTTTCTCACCATCCAACATTTTTGCCTCTTGCGTTGTTGAAATACGCCCAAAAGGTATAGGCATCGGTTTTGTCTGGATACAAATCTCTGAATGTATCGACAAAACCAGCAGCTAGAAAGTCCGTCATTCCATCGCGTTCCTCTTTCGTGAAACCAGCGTTCTTTGTGTTCGTTTTTGGATTCTTTAAATCTGTAAAGAAAAAAAAAATAGTGTTATTAGAACCATTTTGTTCACTACAGCTTTTTTGTTGAATCTAGGAATAATTACCTATTTCTTGGTGGGCTACGTTTAAATCTCCACAGATGATAACTGGCTTCTTTTCATCCATCTTTTGGCAATAAGCTTTGAATGCTTCATTCCACTTTAATCTTTTAGGCATAGTGACTAACTTCTGGCCAGCGTTTGGTACATCTGAAAATAAAATTAATATTCAGCAGATAATTCTATAAAAAAAATATTATTGTAAACATTATGAATTTACATTTTCGCAATTTTACAAACAGATATGATATGGTTTAAAATACGCGTATTTTTTATTTCTGCTGTTATCAAATTCATGTTGTAATAATTACAAACATTGATGGATTAAAACTTGATTCATTCGTTCATTTATGATTCATATTTTTGCAAAAAGATGAAATAAGATGTGTCTTAAAGTACTTACTTTAACCTAATTTCGGGCAAAAAATAGAGGAACTTTTGTTAAAAAAATACACACACACACAGATTTCATAAAATTTTTTAAGTTTTCAAAAGAAGCGCATAAGCACGCTTACGATTTTGTGTTGTTGCACAAGAAACTACCAAAAATGTAGAGGTAACGAAATTTAAAAAATGCTAATTGAAAGTAAAAATGATGCAAAGTAGAACTTTGGACACTGCTTCCACATTAATACTAAAAAACCAATCGAATTTTTAGTATTAAAAAAAAAATGTGCTATCCAAAAATTCTAAAATCCAATCGTATTTTCAGTATTTTTAGTTCATTATTTTGCAAGCTAGTTTCTTTTATTTTATTAATAACATATTGCGATACCTACAGACATTAATGAGATAAAATTTCTCATACTCTGCAGTGATGCATCTGCCTTCATCGTTGCAACCAGAGTTTGCCAAGCCATATTTCACATCAATGGGTTTTATTTTTGAGTACAGCGCCACCCCGCAGTAGCCAGGTTTCTTGCCTAAAGAGAAAAATAAAATTTGATGAAACACATAAGAATTATAAAATGAAAAAATAACAATAATAACAACAATAATTAAACTAACTCTCAAGAAAATAACGTTGATAGCCAGGTAGTTTGACCTCAGCTGGAAGTTTGTCACTGTCACATTTTGTCTCTTGAAGAACAACTATATCCGCATCTTCTTTACGAATGTAATCCATGCCATTTTTCTGCAAAACATAAAATAAGTTGGAAATTCGGCAAAATAAATAATACGAATTTTCAGTGTTGCATAAAACAAAAATTTACCTTGATGACTGCTCTAATTCCAGAGACATTCCATGTGCTAACTTTCAAATTGTACTTATCTCCATTATCGTTCAATTTTTCGCAGCCAAAATCAATTTCATCCAAATTGCTCTCCACTTTATTCATCATTGGTTTTTTAGTATCGGTTTTAATTTTTTTCGATGCAGGCTCTTCATCCTCATCATCGTCCTCTCTCTTTGTTTTTTTTGCCGGAGCTTTTGGAGCAGCTTTGGCACTCGATGCAGTTGCAGATTTTGCTGAAGCAGCCTGTTTTTAAATAATAAAGCAACATGCATTAAATCATCGCTCATTTATGTCGACAAAAACAATTTTTAAAAATTGTCTGACAAATCACGAAGGCTCTAACCTTGGCTGGACGTCCTCGTTTTGGCGGCATCGTCTTTCCTCCTAAAGTACTGATTTTATTCCAATAAATACTGATTTTACTCTTCTGAGATGATTGATAAAATATCTCCGGAAAAATTGGTGTAATTCTTAAACCGTACTTGTAATTTTTTCCAACAGCTCTGAACAACGAAAACATTAACAGACTAACGTGCCGGTACAAGCTATTCGCTGCACGTGTATAATACTGGTGAAAACGGTGTTCTTTTATTTGTACACGCTTTTATGAATGGCAGGATGAGATACGATTGGTCGTAAGCACAACAAAGAATAACCGCCAAAATTAGGGGGGCGATTTAGGAAAACGAGATGAAAAAATTATCTAGCATAAGGCAGTAATTTTATTAAATTTAATGATCAAATTAAATAATAATTTAACGAATACGAAATCACGACCTTGAAAAGGTCAAAGCTCCTCTTTATACAGGATGATTTAAACCCTTTACATTTAAGAATCGAAATGCAAACCGCCAAAAACAGCTGTTGCTTGAAAAATGGAAAAGACGACGATTACGTAGTAATCTAAATTATTTCAATTGTCAAAATGGTGTTTTGTTTTATTCTACGTATTTATGAATGCCGGTCGTCATGATTGGTTGTAGGCATAACAAAGAACACCCGCCAAAATGAGAAGGCCGGAATTTAAGGAAACTATAAGATGAATAAATTATCTACTAAGCATAACGCAATAATTTAATACAATGTAATTATCCAATTAAATAATACTTTAACGAATAGGAAATCACGACCTTGAAAAGGTCGAAGCTCCTGATACAGATGACGAATTAAACGTTTACATTTGAAAATCGGAATGCAAACCGCCACACAGTTGTTCAAAAAATGAAAAAGGCGACGATTGCACAGTAATAATCTAATAAATAATGTGCATATAAAAGCACTTAAAAAAGGTGGAGACAAACACGGAAAGGTCAATTATTAAATGAAAAAAAAACTACCAGAATTATTCGCCACACGGTCGTATATAAAATGCAAATACGTAATATATTTTTTTTGCTGCCAACGGTAACGCATGAGAGACGAATTTATCACAGCATGTGAAATTTATTTTCGTGTACCTGGGAAAAATGGTTATATATGATCATATATGTCCATATATAAAAAATGGTGAACGACTTTATTTGTGAAAAGTTTCAAAAAAATTCAAACATCTGTTCAAATTTTATTCAAATCTGTATTTTTCGAAAAAATACAATTTGTTCGCGCTCTAACCGTCGCAAATTTTTAGCAATCAAATTAAATGATTTTTTACAAATAAAGCTACGTCAAAGAACGACTGGTACTGAATTTGGGATAAATCGGTAAATAGGTTCGGTTTTTATGGGATTTTAAATTTTTCGAAAAAATTTCATTTTACATCACGTCAAATCTCGCCAAAGGAGCTGAAATTTTCTACAGACGAAAAATAATATTCTGCACTGCTATGTACCAAATTTGGTGATTATCGGTAAAGCGATCCGAATTTTATGGTATTTTGAATTAAAAAAAAAATTAACGTTTCCCTCTAACTCAGGTCAACAGGCACTAAATCAATTGAAATGTGAAAAGATTCCAATATATGATATATAAACAAAATACATTTATTTACGTGAAACAAGAATGCAAAGTAGAGCTTTGTACATTGCTTCGTCACGATTTTTGGATGCTTCCAAAGCTTCCTCTACGAGAAAGCCAAAATAGATAAAGTTACTTCCTCATTAAGATAGTTTTGCAAACATTCAAAGATCATGAGGAAGCAATGTGCAAAGTTCTATTTTGCATCCTTTTTTAATTTATGATCATATATGCATTATTCATACATCTTTCAGCTACGATCATGTATTGCCATTTTTCCCCGGGTAAACAACAGAAAGGAAGTTAAATAACATTTGGAGAAAGTTCCACATTCTTCATTTACCTAACGGCTTTAGTAAAATTGTACATCAAAGCGGATGAAAGGAATTCACAAATTCCGTTAGAGAATTTTTCGTGTCATTAGTACTGCGTATCTGGATATCGAATGCCTGCATAATCTTTGCCCATACATATATTAATGCATTGACCTTGAGTCCCCGCTCCTGTCCTTTACAGTCACTATACTTAAGTTACATACTAAGTCGTCACACAGAGCATAGCATGCTGGTGACGATGCTGTTGACGTCGCTACGTCACGCTAGTGCAAAGGGGGTTATAGTAGAAATTCAGGTCAAAGGTGAAAGTTTTTACAAATCGCACACACACACTTTAAAATATACCTGTTGAACATGTAAAAGCCAAAGGACGTGCAAACGAACGGAGCGTTCGAGCAGTCGTCAAATTTATCCATACCCGGGTGGATCATTTAACATACAAAAAAAAAATGTCTGTTGTAAACAAATCTCTGTTAACAATGCTTCGTAAGAGTAACGGAATGTCAACTCTTTTTTACGACAAGCATTCCGTGTTGTGCACCGAATTGTTGAGTTCAACGTTTAGGTCACCTCGTTACACGGAAACGCGAAATTCCAGCACTAAAGTGGCAGCTAATCAGAAACCTGATTGGAACAGAGCTGTGTCCGAGGCTGAAAAGATTGTCGGTTACCCTACGTCTTTTCTTAGCTTACGCTGGTTACTCAGCGATGAGATAGCCAACGTTGCTTTGCATCTGAGAAAACTTGTGGGTTCTAATCATCCGCTGCTCAAAACTGCTAAGTGAGTATTGACGTAGATTTGTCATTGAGTTTTTGAAGATTTTTTTTGAGTCTACGATGTAGTTATTGTTCGTTTCCAGGAGCCTGATTTACAATGGAAGAAACAATATGCAAGCTTGGGGCCTTATAGTATTATTAATATCCAAAGCGGCTGGTCATTTGAAGGTCGATGAGATGGAAGAAGACAAAGCTGCTGGAGTTTTGCACAGGTATACAAGCTTTCCGTTTTTTCATTTGGATTTGTGTCTCTTTTTCACTTGACAACGAGTTTGTAACTGTTGCAGCAGTGGGGAAACCTAAAAAGGATTAAATTGCAATATTGTTTCACAATTACTTGCCTTACTAGGATGGAAATTAGAGAGAAATCACTGTACAATTTGTTTGGCTAAAAAACTGGGTTTGTCACTGAAATAACAATTATTAATTGTTGTTTGCCAATTATGAGTTAATTTGTTGCTTAAAACATGTTTATTTTTATGAAGAATCAATATTGTGACTACAGTAGTAGAAGTTTTAAACAAAATGACATCTTTTTTTTATTCCAGAATTGTTTTTATTATCTGGCAGAAAAATTAGAGAGTAATCACTGTTTAATTTGGTTTCTCAAAAAACTGGTTTTGTCACGAAAACAACAATTATTAAGATATTGTCAGATAATCACAAGCTATTTCATTCTTTAAGGTAGTCCTTGCGATAGAGTCAAGTCAATCAGGTACTAACATTCAAAAAAAAAATTTTATTTACACTTTAAACAAGAAACTAGTGTGAACTAAGGTGAATCTGCGTTAAAGAGTTCCTATCCGATGTAGAAAAAATGATATAACAATAAATTTACAGGAGTCAATTGAAATTAAGCCTATAACACCACAGGCATATTTTTTATGTAGTTTTTGCAAAGACAAAATTGTAATTTTTTATCAATCTTAACGAGTAAAATTTCATTTTGTTTCTGAACAGGTACTCTATGAATTTGTGGGAAAATATTTATGGTTATATTCATCGTTTAGAAATTACAGTCATTTTTTTATGAAAATGAAAACAAAGCTATGACGTTAACGAAACTTTTATTCTCATCGAGAAGTGACACGAAGCAACTAACTCGGTGATTTTGGAAAACATGTTTCAAAAAACGAAATGATCTTTCTCTCGTAAAAATTGAACGAAAATTACTAATTTGACTTTACAAAAACTGCATGAACATTATTCATTCTTTCATTCATTATTCATTCTCATCCGCTAATACATTCACTGCCCGTGAATTTATTAGTGGAAGTCGAGTTATTTTTTTGTAAATATGTCTTATATATTTTTTGTTCATCAAGTAAAACCTCTTCAGACCAGATTTATCTTACTTCGCACTAGTTTTTCGTTTAAAACGTCTACAAACAATTATTTAGTCTTAGTTACTTCATTGTTTTGACTGTAACACAAGGATTATCTTAAAATATATTTTATTTGCTTAAAAGTGAATATGGCAATAATTGCAGTGGTTAATCTAAAGAAAATAAAAATAGAATTTTATTTCACAATCATTTTATTACCTAGTAAGAAAATTAGAGAAAAATCCCTGTTTAAATTGGTTGCCCATGTAAATGGTATTTTCACGAAAATAACAATTAAGAAAATGTTGTTGGCGAATCACGAGTTCTTTTGTTGTTTAAAGCTCAAAATCATATTTTAATTGCTCAAAACCTAATGTAGCAATTACTTAAGAAGATACCTAAAAATAGATTGAATCACAATCGTTCCTATCACCGGGCAAGAAAATTAGCGTGAAACTACTGTTATTAAAACGACGTTAGTTATTAATAAAAAATAACGATGTCATCTGTTCTTTAAAATATCACATTTTTACCTAAAAATTGCAAATATTGAAGATTGCAATAAAAGAAAATAAGAAACATATAACTGCTTAATTTCTTTGTCCAGAAATCTTAAGTAATAATTATTTTAAAAAATTGTTCGCCAATCACAAGGTCAGTCATAGAATAAAATAAACATATATGACTCTCTGAATTATCCTGTTCAACTCAGGATCATTATAATAAAAATTAATGCAAATATCACGACAATTATAATTTTAAAATGCTTTTACGAATTCATGAACAGCCAACGAGCATTAGCAGAGGTCACGGAAATGATAAGAACGAGTCATTTAGTCCACAAAGGTCTGGTGAATATACAGCCTGGCGTATATCCAGAAGCATCGGAATTAAACGACATGACCTTCGGAAATAAAATTGCACTTCTCAGTGGTGATTACTTGCTCGGTAACAGCAGCGCGGAATTGGCAAATTTGAGAAATCAAGATGTAAGATATTTGGAAAAGTATAACATCATCATAATTCTCAGATTGCATTGTAAATTAATATTTATTGCAATTTATGTCACAGGTTGTGGAATTGATGTCGAGTGCGGTACGCGATTTGGCGGAGGCGGAATTTATCGGTCGTCGAGATAGTCAGAATAATCCATTGCCAGCGAAACCACCGACTGATCGCACTGGCTATGCCGTCAAGGAATGGACACTGCAAAATGTGTTGAGCGCTGGCTCTTTGCTCGGCAAATCTTGTCAAGGTACCTTGACGCTCGCTGGACATAACGAGGAAATTCAACAGCAAGGATACAATTTTGGCAAACACCTGGCTCTCGCGTGGCAGGTAAATATTCTCATATTGTTGCTCATTATTACTTTTACTTACCTTGAATATTAATTACGTTTGTTACACTTTTGTTTTTAGGCTTGTCTGGATCTAAGCCCATTTATCGGCAAGGATTCTACTACTACGCCTTTCAATCTCTGCTCAGCACCGATCATGTTTCACATTGAATACGACCCCTCTATTTTGATGGAAATCGACAAGGGACTCGAATCAGTTCAAAACGTAGATTACGATAAGGTATAATAACGAGCGTGATTAATGATAATCACTTTTTAAACCGTTTATATAATTAGTCGTTAAAATATCGAATATAGAAGATTGACCATTTTTTTTCTATATGAAGCGTTCTTCGCCAAATCAGCAACATTCTGATCCTCAGATATTTCTCATAATTAGCCAAATTTTCTCGAGAACGGCTTTATCAATCGAGGTGAAGTTTGGAACACGCGTGGAACACCAAGACATCTTTCTTTGCATTAATTTTCAAAAGATTTGAAACACCTGTTTAGATTTTATTGAATTATGAATTTCTCAAAAAAGTTCGGTACTCGCTTTAGCTGCCCCAAATTTTTAAAACAGTATTAAAAGACGATCGGTATTGAATTTAAACAGAATCTATAAATAGGTTCGATTTTATGGAATTTCGAATTTTTCGAAAAATTAACACAATTATTTTGAGTTTGCGTACAAATATACATTTGAACTATAACTAAATCATAGTCTCCCACATAGAAATATTTTCATTTCACTTAAAAGTACACTTAATTATTACTCAAATCTGTGTAACTATGAGAAATATTCAAGACTAAAAAAATCGCTAAATTCACAAAGTGACTTACTTCGAAGACAAAGCAAGCAAAAAAAATACATGACTTTGTTTGATTATTTTTATTTGGCAAAATCAATGATATAGTAAATGTTCCGCTGAATTGGAGCTTTTATTAATAAAAGTTGCAAGAGAAGATTCACTTTGAATGATCAAGAATTTAGTTCTTTTTGACATTGTAAAATAGTATTTTCCAAAATTGTACTCAATTTAATGTAAGAAAGGTCTTAAAAGTATTATTACCTAGAACGAAGAGTTTTGGAATTATGAATCTGAGAGTCCGAAGCCACAGAACAAAATTGTCAACCAAATTCGTTATTACCTATAGCTAATTTTATCGCTATATCCTCCTTAAACAAATAGTTTTGATTTTATCATTTAATTCCATTAATGTGAAATGCTGTTAAAGGTATACGAGATTGTCACGAAAGGCCCAGGAATCGAGCAAACAAAGCAGTTGCAGATAGAGCATTCTCAGAAGGCAATGGAAGTTCTGAGTGTCTTTCAAGAGAGCGACGCGAGGACAGCGCTTTCCAATATCATAGCGGCTATGGGTGATTTCTAGCAAAAGTTTAGGGGCGAACTCGTGTGAGTAAACAAAAAGCCCAAGTCAGTTCGAACTATCCATCCTGTGTTAAGTTTGAATTTGTTGAATATTTAAACGTAATTTATGTTGACTGTTATTTGGGATACATCGGAGTTATAAACGCGAGCGGTAATTATTAGTGGGCATTAAACAGAGGGGAAAAAACGCGTGTCAAACACTATTGGACGTTATTTTGTTGTAATTGATAGAGGGGATAAAAGTGTCAGGGATTGTTTATAACTGCCTTACAAAGTCTATAAAATCGCGATGTCCAGATGTCCCGTGGCAACAGAACGCGATTATGTTTGTCTATTAGCTACCTGTTGATGCCAAAAATAATTGGAAGTTTTGTTAAAATATTATTTTACTATGATACTCACTTAATACTGATTTAAGGGAATGTAAATGAAGCTCAAATGCTGTGCTTTGCATCGACAAGACAGTAGATGAATCGGGCATGGTGGGATGTTTTCTTGATATTTTTAAATGTACAAATCTAACAACCACGAGTATTAGCGAGTATTGCGAATTATATACACAAATTCATTAACGTTTTCGTCGATCAACACTTTTATATTGTACTGTTAATTTAAAACGACGATGTAATTGTCGGTGTATTGTAAAAAAAAAAAAAACAAAAAAATAAGAAAATGATCAGATTTATATTTTTAGCAAATAAATTTTATATTGACTTTCACCACACGGTATTGCTATTCATTCTGTAGCATCAGAAGTAAATACGTAGTGTCGAGTATTTCTGGAAATTCTGGATGACCTTAAGAAAGATCCTGTTTTAGAGTGTTTTTGTATTCACAATTGTGAATACAAAAGTTTCTAGGGATATTTCGCTGAACATCCTCAAAATAAATATTTTTTTTATTGTAAGAAATTATTTATTTGTACCTTGTGCTTCGTAGTACAATACTTTTAAATAAGACTTTATACAAATTATGTAGGTTTCGTTGTAGTTTGTACAACCAGGATTTCTATGATTGCAATCTGTTTCCGACTTATATCTCTCTTGTACATTCTACGGGCATAGCGTATTATTGCTGTTTGTTGGACCGTTGAATAATTCGTCGGTGCTTTTTCGTCCCTTCGTTGGGATCAAAAAGTTAAATATAAACCGCGTAAATTGCAGCGTTATTCGCCTTTTTTACGTGACAATCGTTGTCAATTCCACCTTCAGGTGCGTCTTACAATGCCGACATTTATCAGTCGTTATCATTTCAATTCAAGCATCTCAATGGAGCTTACTACAACCAGCTCGAAGTTTAGTTTCCGTTTTAGCATCGCCAAATATTTCCTTCAGAATATCATCCTTTTTTCGCGTATGTGTCGGCAATCCTCTGTACAAATTTTCCGTAATTGTCGTTTGCGATCGTATTGGAGTGTTGGCTGAACGATTTTTTTGACTGATCAAAAATTCGATGTTCTCATTGTCGTCGATAGCTTTCATAGCGGCCAACAACTTTTGTTTGTTGTAATTGACGATTTTTATATCTGTTGGCTCATCTTGCTCGTCCTGAAGTTCACCATTCGCGATACAGTTTTCTTCAGTCTTGAGCTTTCGCGATTCTTCATCTTGAGCCTTTTTCGTTACATCATGATTCACCGAACAATGCATTTTATTGATTAAATCGTCTAAATTCTTCGCCGTGGACTCGGATTCTTTGCCAGTTATATGATGTCCATCGCCTTCAGCCATTTCAATTGTAAGTGGCCCATTTTCGTCAGTCTTTGAGTGTTCGATTGTACCATTTTGTAGAGCATGAGGTATCTCAGAATTTCCATCGATAGAGAATCGATGGCGGTCGTTTAATCTCCTCTGCGATTGTGTTGATCTACCGAGCGAAGCTTCGAAAGGTTCATCGCACTTTTCGCTCGACAATCGTCTTTGCTTCATCAAATTATCATTGCTATCGGCGGTGCTTAATTTCTTCTCTAATAAATCCTCCAAGTTTCCATCGTTCATACCTTTAAGTTGATTCTCCGAAATTTCTCGCTCCCTCTTGATCTTCTCTTGCAGCTCGGTCCAGGACTTAGTTATATTCATTAGACGTTGTTGGCTACTTTCATATCCTCCTGGCGTTAAGCTATCCGCAGTTTTGTCTATTTGCTCGATATTCGTCTTGCGCAATCTTTCCATTTCCAGATCCGAATCGGTTGCGTTGATATCAATTTTAAGGAAATCTTCTACCGTCAAATTCGAAGGAATATCATTGATTTTTGGCGATTCGCTTCTCAGAGTGACGTCATAATTCGATTTAGTAATCGACAACATTTTTATCTTTTCACTCTCGACGTCAGATTCACTTTCCGAGGTATTTGCCTGTTTTTTCTTTTTGCTAAATTTCTTGGCTGCTGAATCCGAGACGTTTGACTCATCGCCGATTAATCTGAAATATTGTTCAAGCTTTTTAAGTACAAAAAGTAATGTGTAGTCGACAGCTCCACCACGTTTTATGAGTCGACCGGGCGAATTAATTTATTTTATTACAAACCTGTTATGCAAATCCCTTGATTTGTTGATCAGCGACGTCGTTTCGTATTCCGGTCCTCTGTTGGTTTTTGTATCTTCGTCGCTCTCGCTTTCGCTGCTCGAGTAGCCAAATTCCTTCATCAGTTGCTTTGGCAATTTGTATGGTCCCTTGCCATTCGTTATTTCGAAATCCTCGACGAATTTTCTTACCTCCTCGTCTTCGGATTCATCTTCGCTCATTACCGCTTGCTTAGCTTTCAGCTTCTCGAAATACGAAGGCCTCCTGATTCCACTATTCGCGATTCCCGCGGCCTCGTCTTCTTCGGATTTTTCCAAATCATTCGGTCGTCCCGCTGAACCGTTTCGACTGTAGGATTTCTGTAGACGAAATTTTCTCACTTGCTGAAGACTGTTCATTGTTTCAGTTACCGCTATTGCATCATGATCGGCTTTTACATTGGGAATAGTTTTCCCTTCGCTCGATTCTAATCCTGTCAGTTTTGGCTGAAAGCAGATTGTATTTCTTAACGTTCACAGTTGAAAACGCCAGTAAGCTAACATTAATTTATAAAATAAACTTAATTGGTTTTATAACAAAATGTATTTTTTTAGAAAAATTTTCACAAAATTGTAAGAAAAAATAAAAGGCATACAGTTCTTTATTTGTTCTTCAAATTTTTTAATACACTTTTTTATTTATTCTTTTAAATTTTATTTATTTAAAACTTAAAAACATTATAATGTGTAAGATAAAGATTAAAGCTAGATTTCAATTTAAACGTAAATTCCGCTCTATGCGGGCTTAACAGTAGAAGCAAAACTGCATCTAAATATGTATAAATATATGTAACGTTTTGAAAATAGTTGTATCAATCAGTCTTTGACTAATTATATCGCAACAATGATTTTAAAGATTTTGAAGATATTTTTTTTCTTTAATTATATTTTAAAGGTAAAGATACGAATCTTTTTATAAAGCTACAAATAATTGTTGGAAAGTGATAAAAATTAAATGAATTATACAACAGATATTTATAACACAATAATCATGAATGCTCACAATTCTCTTTGACAAAAAAAAAAGTATTAAATTAATATTTTTGCTTACTCACCAGAGCTCCGCTTTCCAAATCATTCTGAGACCCTCTGTTCTTTCCTCCAGACTTGAGGGGATTCAAGGGCACCCTGAAACGACTCATTTTCATACGAGCTTTTTTTACAAAACGTTGTGTAAATTAATTTTAATTACCCATTGTTTCCTAAATTCAAGAGGGACTGACTACCCACAGATTTTCCTTTATTGCAAGCCGGCAAACGTCCACTGTAGTACAGTCTCTTCTCCCTGTTGTCTAGCATGTCTTCCAAACTCTTCAATTTGTCCAAAGCTTCGTTCAAGTGCTTCTGAGTTTCTTTGTGTTTCGCCACTTCGGCATTTAACTGGTGCTTCAGGCTTTTAGTCTCAAGTGCTAGTTTTCTATTCAGTGTCTGTGTCAAAAAAATGGATGCATTAAGGTATTGTTTCCTTATAGAGGAATCCATTTTTCTCTCATTATATCAGTGCCAATAAATCTCAAGTGAAGTAAACTTCAACAAAGTTGTCGGAAGTTTTCTAATAAAGCAAATATTTTGTAGGACTTTGAATGGTCAAATTTGTCACCTATAAAAAATTTAGAAAATCGAATTAAACCTTTGTACATATTAATAATAAAGTTAAAAGATGTTTGATATAAAAATTGACAAGAATCGAATAGAGACGTTCAAATATTACAGCAAATGTAATTTTTTTACCAACATTTATATAGTTTATTAAAGGCCTATAACTTAAGAATAACTTCAGCAACGGATCTAAACATTCCATATAGAGGCGATTTTGCGAATAACGAAAACGTAATGACAGAGCAATGTGCAAGATTTTACTGTGTAGCCTTGGATTTTTTAAAATTTACATAAACCCCTGATTAGCATATCAAAGTATGTTTTTTTAACTTTTAAGCACCTGAATAGTCTCTTGCTGTTGCTCGATCCTGAAGTTCAGATCAGAAACGCGCATTTGCAATTTCTCCCGTTCCTCGAGATGTCGATCTTTGCTCAGTTGTATGAGATGCTTATTTTGCGTCTGAAATACCAGAACTATAACACACTGACCTTAAGGTAATTAAAAAACCGCGAAAGAAACTTACCTGCAACGAGTGTATCTCATTTTCCTTCTCTTTCAATAAATCGCACGTGTGCTTGTGCTGCGTTCGTAACTTCTTATGCTTAGTTTGTAATACTTTCAGTTCTTCGTGATGAGAATTAATAATTCGGGGCAGTTCGGCATTAGTGCCTTCGTATCTCTTCAAAGCAGAATCCTGTCTTTTCTGAAGAGCTTTTAACAGCCTGTTCTCGGTAGCCAGTTCCTAATTTAAACAATTTTTAATGTACATATTTATTTGATTAAAAGCAATATTTAAACGTAATATTGCGTTGATTGTAATCAATATTTATGAACTAAATATTTAGTTGATGGAAGCAAATATTTTTTTAATGTTATTTCTAATTGCGTTATTTTTTTTTCACGTAATCTGACAGTTTTTATTTTGCTCGTAATTACTTAAATTAATTTGATATAATCTACAGTAATATATATAGAATAAATAGAAAAATTGAAGCCAATATTTATGAATTAAATGTTTATTTGATAAAAGCCAATGTTTATGAACTGAAAAGTTCGTTGACAGAAGTCAATATAATTTAGTGGATTTATTTCGAAATTTTGAATAAATTGTAAATCTGGGCCAACTGATCGTGCGAATGGGGTAGTAGAACACAGCTGCGATACTCACGTTCAAGTGATAATGGGCATCGGTGAGTTGATTCTGCAATTGCTTCACACGTAACATTTTTGCAGAGGTAACACGCTGTACCACAGTGTTTTTATTAGTGGACCTCCCGGGCTCCGACAGAGCATAAAGACGCATGCTATCTCTATATGGAGCTCCTGTCGACAAAAAACCAAAAATTTCAATATTAATAATTAATTAAAAACGAACATAGGAAAGAAAATTGAATACAAACCGACTAACGGATGCAACTGCTTGCGATTCGATACGAGGAACGATGTGTTCTTGCACGATGTATTCTTAACTTCTAAAGGTGAACTTTTTGCGTTTATATCTGGATCTCTAGCGTTAATAAATGATATATTGTTGATTTATTTAGCGAGGAGCAGATGGTGCAGCCTTCTTTGCGCACTACAGGCGATAAATGACACTAAAATGCATAACGTTTACCTTGTCGTTCGTTTGCGTCCATCTAAACACACTACAGGCAACGCCGACACCTCGGTTTGCATTGTATTCAAGTCACTCACACGACTAATCCCATTTTAAGCGTTAACGAGTGACTCACCGACGACGAAGTGTCCAAACAACTAGGAATTGTCAAAAAAAAAAAACAACAAAAAACACAGATTACCGGCTGAACGGCATCCATGATTGTTTCGGACAGGTAGTCATGGTGATGCATTACAATAACACATACGGCAATCAATAATGTTTTAGGAGGCATGTATTTTCAATTCAAACCCAACGTTGTCCCGGATTGAGGCCGCGGGAATAACCGGCTGACAAAGGCTGTGTTAAAAGTATTAACAACATTTATCTAACAAAAAAAACCAATTGTTCTTAATCTACACGCAATATTCGAGACGCGAGTGTATATCGCGGTGTCGTACTTTCACAAGATTATAAACATTTTTGGCTATTTACGATGCTAAAGACGCCGGCGTCTTACGTTAGCAATTCCGCTTTTTGTGTCTTCTTTTATCTGTCTTTACATTATAATATAATTATTATTCAGCGGAAATACTGTACAATTACTGACGCCCCTGCGTTTGTCACCTAATTTATTTACAATATTGCTACCAGCTGGCAGTTTTGTTGTCTGGACTTTCGGGGTGGAAAAAAATTCGATCACGTTTCTCAGTGCTTGTGCTGAGCTTCCCAGAGTTTGTTGTACATGGATTGCGGTTTTGCCACGAGCTCCGCGTGTGTACCTCGATCAACCAACTGGCCATTGTCGAGAACTAGAATTTCGTCGGCGTCCATCACCGTTGATAGTCGATGAGCTATCACGATCGATGTACGGCCGGTGGTTGCTCGCCGTAGAGCTTCCAGGATATTCTGGGTGAAAAGAGCAGTTTAGATTTTTTTAGATTCTCCAGAAGGTTTTCCACCGAATTCAGACAAAAAAAATTTTTGTTTTTTTTTTACATTAGTAAAAGTAATCAATTGATTATTTGTAACGGTGTTCTGATCATATTTTTTAAATTTAAATATAACGAATTGTAGAAAATTAATTAATTTATCGGATCGGATTCTATCTTTTCCTGATTACTTTCTTTTCTTTTAAAATATGTTGTCTTCGATTATCTTCGATGTTAATATTCTAGATTTAACTCGGTTTTCTCATAAATTAAAAAAAAGTGACAAAATTTACATTCCTACTATAGGTTAAACATAATAGAAAATATATATAAAGATTTTATAATTATCTTTTATTTTTATATATGAAAAATAAAAATAGTTTAAATATCATGTAAATTTCAATTTTGTCACGTAATCAGAAAACGCACGCGATTGGTCTGACGTTACGATGCTGTTTCTCCAACCTCGAGCCTTATGTTTACAAATATAAAATCATATAAACTTATAATTAACGGTGCTTTTTTAATTATAATAATATAATAATATTTACGGAAGATAGCAAATCGGCTACAATCTGGGATTTTTCAAACGTACTTTATATCGTAATTGTGCACTCGGGCACGAAATATTACCGACAACTGGTAGTGGAGGGCATTCCCACATTATTTTTCTTAAAAAAATCACCTTTACGTTCTAGTTGCCTTTATACTATGATATTACATGCTCGGGAACAACATCGTGATGTCATAATCCTGCTCGGGTGAATTCGGGCTTTCCGACGCATTTAAATAGACGATTTCCCGAATTTTTTTTTCACAAAAACAATTATATATAAACCCGTAACATCCACTATCGAATGTTAATATTTTGCAAAATTTATGAAAAAAAACCGAATTATAATTATTGTATTCTAAGTTTATTAGAATAAATGTATGCAATCGTGGCTCACATGTTCAGTTATGGAATCTAACGACGATGTTGCTTCATCGAATACGAGGATAGGGCTGTTTTTCAGGATGGCCCTCGCTATCGCAACTCTCTGCTTCTCTCCTCCGCTCAATTTCAATCCTCGTTCTCCCACAGGAGTCTCGTAAGCTTTCGGCCACTTGAGAATAGCGTCGTGCAAATTTGCCATTTTCGCTGCGGCAAATACTTCGGTATCGCTCTTCGCGAGATTTCCATAGTGAAGATTGTGGTAAATTGTATCGTGAAATAGTACGGAATCCTGCGAAAGTGATTTCAATTAAATTATATTTTACGCCGTGATATTTTGAAGTTTTGAGTAACATACCTGCGGCACAATCGCAATAGATTGTCTCAGATCGTCGAGATCTACGTCTCCGATGTTTTGACCGTTAATTAAAATATCGCCGTTCTGAGGTTCGAAAAATCGGTACAATAATCTGACAATCGTTGTCTTGCTATATAAAATAAACCAGTAATAAATAAATATAAAATTATCGATAAGAATGAACAAAATAAGAAAAGAAAGAAAAACTCTAACATACCCCGAGCCCGATCCTCCAACGATCGCGACTTTCTTTCCGCTCGGTATCGTAAAAGTCATATTATTCAAGATTGATTTTCCTGGCACGTACTGGAAGCTCACGTTGTTAAACGCTATGTCGGAAGTAGCCGGCGATACGATAAATCGTACGGCGTTGTCTCTGTTCTGCAGACAATTTACAATTATTAATAAGAGAAAATTCAAAAATCGTCAACGAGTAAAAATTAAGTTTACTCTAAGTTTACTGAGATGGAGACGCGGTATAATATAAAAATATAAACGCGGATGTAGAACTTTTGACCGCAAAATATATTTATTATATAAAGTATCTATATATAATAGGATTATACGAGGCATTCCATAAGACGTGCCAACTCACTTTTTAATTATTTCAAAAAGAGTTTCGATTTTCTTAAAAGTGGTTTAGAGTATCAAAAACATCAACAAATTATTTCATATTTAAAAAATTTTATTCTTCACGCAGATTTAAATTTAGTTTTTTTTTTAACAACATGTAAAAAGACTATTGGATTTTAAAAAATGTAATTTTTTGATATGATTAGATTTTTTTATTGTCTAATTCTTTCGTAGTTTTGAAAACGTAATAACGAACATTCTGTCAAATTTGGAGCAAATTTAAGATGGTCCCTCAGACCGAAAAAAAATGTGATTACTTTTTTTCTCAAAAATGCATGAAATTGATTCTGTGTAGTTATGAAAATTTTATATTAGAAAAGAAATAAATAAAAAAGCCTACATTTTGACAAATCTTTAAATCATAATTTAAAACGGCATAAATTACCTTTACTCCTGGATCTCTTGCCATCAGTGTAAACATAGTTTGCATGTCAATGAATGCTTGTCGGACCTCTCGGTACACAGATCCGAGAAAGCCTAGAGGAACTGATAGTTGAAACAAGAGTGCATTCACCATTACTAAATCGCCAACAGTCATGGTTCCTGCATACAAGAAAAATCCGAGTGATTAATTCCGTACTACATTTAACCTTAGGAAAAAATGCTTAATTTCCTTAATAATCCTTACCTTGTACGATGCTTTCTGCTGCCATAATCATTATTAAACTCAACGCA
Source organism: Perithous albicinctus (assembly GCA_964016905.1). Taxonomy (NCBI): domain Eukaryota; kingdom Metazoa; phylum Arthropoda; class Insecta; order Hymenoptera; family Ichneumonidae; genus Perithous; species Perithous albicinctus. The sequence goes on from OZ024699.1 coordinate 11,328,890, forward strand.
CCGCTAAAAATGGCATGCTGACCAAAGTTTAGCATCGCGAGACTCGTGCTCGTTTTCAGCGAGGCAGCTTCGTACTTTTTAAGAGACTCGTCGTACCTTTCAGCCTCGAATTTTTCATTATTAAAGTACTGAATAAGAAAAATTCGTTAGTCGTAATTGCAATTTCTTAATTTTACGATATGGTCCAAGCGCTGGGCGTCATCCTGTCCCAACATTCATGATTTTCATCCTTTTGGAAACATTTTCTGAATATATTTGAAGTTTTAATAAAATTGAGTGTCTTGAACACTTTTACATCGATAAATTATTATATTTATTTAAACCAATGGAAGCAATTTTATCGACCGTTTCATAATTTGCAGAAAACTTTAGTTACGAATGCCTTAAATCGGGTGGCTATTTATTTAACTACGAACCTGCAGCCATTTAATTGTTTTTAATTAATCAAGACGATAAGAAAGAAATTTTTTAGTGCTTTAGATCAGACCTAAAATACGCACTTGAATCGCCATCAAATTTACAGGAATCTTGCGGTTAGTACCTGCAATCCATTGATCACTCAATTATCAATGGATTCCCAACCATTTTATCGTTATTATTATTATTTATTAAATTCCTGGAAAAGACGTTTCCGCTTCCTTGTGGAAACCTCATTGTTTTGTTTAAACAAGTATAAAAGTTTATAGCTCTAAGTGTTTATAGAACAATTTTGTTTATAATCTGTAAATATTCAGAAAGCTTTTCCAAAAGGAAAAAAATCATCGAACTCCCATCGGGAGAAGATAATCTCTAATGCATGAACTAAGAAGTATATTTGAATCATACAAACCTTCACCGTCTCGTAATTTATTAACGAATCGACAGCTTTGTTGCCCGCTTCGTTCTCAGCTCTATTCATGTAAACTCGAAATTTTGTCCTCCACTGTGTAACCGCAAGTGTGAAGGCCGTATAAACGCCCACGCAACCCATCGCTACAGCGGCATATTCGGGCCCGCAGTTTATACCGAGAATAGTGCTGACTAGTGCTAATTCGAAAATTGTCGGTACTATATTGAACACCATGGCCGAGAGTACAAAATTGATACCCCGACTTCCTCGATCTATCATCTTTGGAAATTTAGAAAACGGGATGCTGTATATTCATGTTTAAAGAACAAAGCGATTGGAATTAGTCCTCGTTTATAACATTACCTCACCTTAGAGAGTCCACCGGTTTGTCTGCTAAGATGAAAGGCGAGGTCAAGATTGTGTAAGTGCAAAAAAACATTCTTCGCAATTTTGCGAATAGAATGCTGTGCGACTTTGGCAAAAACGGCATTTCTCAGTTCATTGAAACCCGCTGCTCCAGCTCGCGCTATTCCATCTGCGTGCGATAAACATTCGTTTTATTTGTGAAGCGTTCTTTGTCAATTCAGCCACTTTTTTCAGATCCTATCAAAGATTTCTCATAGCTTGACTTTACTTTAAAAAAAAAAAAACAAGGTGGCTTTTCTTGAAGGAAAAAAATCTTAATACTTTTTGAAAACGGATTAACATTAGATAAAATTATTTGAAAAATTTAATTGAGAAGGTGACATAAAACTACAATTCTTACAATGTGCATCTTTTTCTGTTACTTATAGTTTTAATGATACGTTAATATATAAGATGACAGAATTTTCTGTTGAATTTAACAATCTAAAAAAATATTTGAAGCTTGTTTAGTTCTGAGAAATATCTAAGAAGGCCAAAAAAGAGATGTGTCTGAATTGACAAAGAATGCTTGTTATGTTCTGTCGTAATTTACACGAAATACGTTAATGAAATACATTTTAATGTTCTCACATCCCAGAAGTATAGAAGTCGCGACTGCAGTTACAGTTTCCGGGGCAGTACCCATACTGAGAACTGCTTCGCCTCCTGCGGCTATTGAATGAGCATTTAAGGTGTCTACTGCATTTTTAAATACGAATGGCACCGCGACGTTTAGAACTTTGGATCCTATCAGCAGTCCTACGGCTATCTTGACGCGCTTTCTTATTTCTGGTTCATCCTGAATAAATAACCAACCAAATATTCATTAGAATCACTTATTTTCTGTATTCAAAATTGCCTTACTAATACTTTCTTAACAAACCTTAGGCCAGATGTAACTTAGCATCGCTTTGATCATTTCTGTACTCGTAACTGGCGAATTATCCGAAAAACCTTCGTTGTCTCTACTCAAACTAGACACACCGGGATGAAAACAATTACGTTTTTGTTGGCCAGGCTTTCCGCCCGTAACTCCATCGACCGCAAGCGGTTTTTTTACTGGTGTGACCACCGATTTTGATTGGGGAACACATTTTTTCGTTTGCGCTCGGTCGATTATGTTTCCACTGCAATACTGCAAATAAAAGAAAAGAGTTTTCAGTCGTAAAATTTTCTTTTTATTCAAAAAATATTACAAAATTAATTGCCTAACATAACGTTTTTTCGCAGATTATCGTCTAATTTTTGTATTGTTTTATTTACATTGCAATATAGAATTAGGATATGTTATTAATACACAGTTGCTTCAGTGATCTATTCAGCAATTTAATGGATTCTTCTACAAGGTCTGTCGCGATTTTGAAACTTTCTGTTCTGTTTACAAAGCTCTTCATCTTGTTGTATTGATCAACAAGTTCCAACATCCTAATGTCCAATATTTTTCTACCAAGAGAATTTATTTCCATAATCTCTTGGGTAGAAAATTCTCCATTATATACTTTCAATTTCCAGTGATTTATTGTCAATTGCGTGCTTAGAATAAACAGTACAATCTTTGCATTGTAATTCAGCCCTTCTGATGTAAATCCCATATTCTCATGGAAAGAATGAGATACAATAAAATTGAGACAGAAATGAGAAACTTTTTGGCAATTTTTGATATGTAACAAGTCAAAGGAAATCTGGTCCAATGGATTATTAGGAATAAAAAATCCATATTCAATAAAGAGCTTCTCATTATTGTGAGAACCATAGTTAATAAAGACTTGAGATTCTCTACCAAATGGCTTTAGTGTCTTAATCTGATAAAATTCTTTATCTCTGCTATCAGAAAAAACACCAACATCAACAGCGGTGTCATGATTGTGATTGAATAAGTCCAAAAATGGAGCCAAGGCCAAATTATCAATATCTTTGATTCTTACGAACCGGTTAACATTTTGTGTGCCATCAATGTAAACCGCCCGTGTATTTACAGTAAAATAGGCCCACTTGAACAGAGAAAAAGTAAGTATTTTATCAAGTGATTCCCCGCAATGAGGACACAAATGTTTTCCAATTTTCTTCAAGGCACCAATCGACTTTACGATACAACGATAATTATTCTGTACTCTGCGTGTCTGATATTCCAAATCTTTCAGAATAAAAGCCAAATATCTTTTCTCTCTCACTGAGCAAAAATCAGGATTTGTATAGGAACGAGGAAGGCTATCCAGATAAGGTTTCCATTTGGAATTCCCCTTCATATGTTTCTCGTGAGATAAAAATACCGCCAACACACACTGAGCCTCGTAACTTTCTCCAGTTTGAAAAATATTGAGTACACAACTCTCTCGAACAGTGGATGTGGTAATTAATAATTTTTTTGGTATTTTTACAATAATATCATTGACCTGTACATTCTCTAAGCATTTTAAGCCTCTACCGGTCAGAGGAAAAATACTGGGCACCAAATGACAAACAGGAAACCAATCTAAAGACAACATCCAGTCTTCCATACGCTTTAAAATCATCGAATCATCTATAGCTAATTTTATTAGATATTTTTTCTTCTTTCGACGACGTTGTCTGGCAGTTCGACCCATAATCTTTGAGCAGTTTGTAATTACCACAGAATTACGCGAATATTGATGAGGGCTAGAGTGAAACGCAACACGCAACAGTTATTACACAATTTGCTAATATATTAATAATCGTTAAATGTAGAACAAAGCTTTTACCCTAATTCCCGCGGCTGAAATGATTGCGTTGTGTTTGGTTAGATTGAAAGTGGCTCCTTTGCAGAATATTGGACGTCTCGAGATGCTGCCGTATCGAGTTGAAGCACGTCGAAACAAAATATTTTTATTATTTTTCGCGAGACAGAGTGGACGACCGCTCAGTACGGCGCGCAACATCTTTCCATTGGACTGACACAGTGTGTTCAGTGGCAGTGAGACACACTGGTCGAACGATGCGTGAAGATAGTAACGAAGACATTTGTTGATCAAACCCAGAAATGTACAGTGTGAAGGGATGCATCACGCATCGTCATTCAAAGTTTTAATCCGTCCATGGACATTCCGGCGTTCCGTGACGTCTGTGTTCATAAGTGTAAAAAATTATAATTATGTAATTTAGAGGTCAAAATTAATGATTTATCGCGATGTGTTACTCCTACTGTACGTATTTTAGCCCCAATTTGATGTTTTTACAGGTGATGTGTTTGCCCATCCGGCGGTCGGACGAATAATTGGGAATTGGGTGTTATTCGTCCGGTAAGATTCTTACTACATGTATATTAGCTCATTATATATTGTTTTACAACCGTAAAGGTTCAATTCAATGCCGTAAAGGACAATTGTGTTTCAGTGTGTTAGTAAGCTTGCCCGCTGGAAGTATTACCACGATTTCCGTGGCGCCAAGATTTGACCTTGAATTTAGCATCCCGGGAGCGAAATATAGCACGTCAAAGAGGGGTAAAGGTCGATATCTTCACTATTTTTGGAGAAGTCAATAGGTATAGCCCAATTAAGATATATACAGGTCGTGAGATACTGTTTTTCGATCGTGAATTTCGCATATCTGTCACGTAGAAATTTTGACCAAATCGACGAAGTGACGATATCAGTAATTACATCATTACAATCGTTTTCTTTTTTTTTTATCTGTTTAAGGTCGAAATACATCGGTTTCAGACAAAAAAAACGCGTTTCATTTTTCTTGTCGGTAATAAAAATTTAACAAAAACTCAATGCGTTTAATTTTTTTATATTGAAAAATCCTGAAGTCTGAATATAAAAAATGTATGAGTTTTATTTTTTAAATATTTTCTATTTAAAAAAACTAAACCGCCCGTTCGACAACCGGAAGACCAATTGGGTGTTATTTATTCGTCCGGTAATATTCTTACAATACGTATTAGATTGTTATATATTGTTACGGTTGCCAAGTGCGCTTCAATATATGTGCGTTGCAAGTTGCGGTGCAACGAATTCTAGATGAAAATGAAAAATACGACCCCTGCAACACGGCAGGGGCGAGGGGAGTTCGGAGACGCAGCCATCAGCAGGATTGAGGGGAGGAGGCACTTGTGACATTATTTTCTTTAGTTGTCGAAAAAATATAAATGTATACATAGTTATGCAGACACAATGCCAGCTACAATATATATATTGCTAATTTTCAGATTCTTTTGTTTTCGAATACTTAATAGCATTTAAATCGTCCGGATATTATGATTATTTGTCCGGATATTTTGGCAACGACTTTCGAATCTTATTCGGATGTATTATTGACGAATGAAGTTTCTCTGAATTGCACTTTCCGCATTTTTTAAAACAAGGATACAGAGTAGAACCTTGCGCATTGTTCCCTTATTATTTTTCACTAATTTTACAAAGCTTTCTCTGTGAGGATGTCAAAATCGATGAATATACTTCCTTACAGAGGTAACTTTCTAAAATAGTGGACAATAATGAGAAAGCAACGTGCAAGATTCTACTCTGCATCCTTTTTTGTCTACTTTTGCCCTCTGTATTTAAAAAATGAACAACAAAAATCGATGAACAAAATAAAAATTTTACGGACAAAAAGAAACTGACGACTCCCACAGGTTTTCCCACTCGACATCCTCAATCCCTCTTCGATATTTTTTTACAGTCACTTTGGATATTTCTCCAATCATTTTACCAACAGAGGGTGAATGATAATATAGTGACAAAATAAATGCCGGTATCCAGCGGCTATATGTAAATCCACATTCTTCCCAAAAATTAAATCTTTTACAGCATCAGAGGTGCCATAGAAAAATCACGCGATGAATCAATCGTTGTAAATCCGTTCTACAAAGTCAACCTCGAGAACCTTCACAACTTATTTGTATTCATTCGCAGCGAGTAGCTCGGAGTATATCACTCTATCACTGTATGTATAGTTTGGCTACGTATAACCGGTGACGTAGTAACAGCAGCAGCAGCAGCAGCAGCGGCAGCATCACCAGCGGATCCCAGACTAGGCTAGGCTTTTGTGCTTAGCCAACGAACCAACGATACCAATCGCCTTCAGAGAGCCCATAACCAGCAGTTTGTGGCCCGCGATTCGTTTACCATCGTTTAATAAAAACCACCTAGCGTCCATCCCAAAGTGCGCGATAAGTGACTCGAACAAACTTTTAGCCGGCTGGATTAATAAAATAACTTGAATAATCATGACCGTGAAGATCTACATATCGGGTATCAGCGGTAATAAAGAAGTGAGTGCCAAAATATATATTTATTGAGACCAGAGGCGCGATTGGAAATATACACACAGTATGTTGTTCGACGATGAAGACCTTGAGCAGTGCCAACCCTCTCGGTCCGCCGACACATCCACATACATCGCACCTCTCTTATGACATTTCGTGATCCATACGCGCCATCTCGCTCGTATCAAGTTACAATTTTAGTGACCTTCTCCCGTCAATTGCACCAATAAATACCCTCAATGAGCTACAATGATTATGCGACACATTGCTCTAATACATGACAATATGCTTTGTCGCGGGTAGCTTTTCACTTGCCGCGATGTAAAGAGGTTGATTATTTTGTTTTTTTTTTAACATTTAATTATACAGGATGGACTGATTTTTTCATTCAAATTTTGTTAAATATACTTGGCTTTGTGACTCACATCTCTGTTCCTGTGACTCACAATAATGAGCTGGGCATATATATATATATATATTTTTAACATTGTACATGCAGGATATGATTGATTGCTATGATTCATAATGAAGGGCTACTCATATTTTTTTATTTTTAAGCATATAATTTAATTTAAGAAAATAACTCACCTTTATCAGTCTCAATAACAAACTGCTCATTTTTTGTTTTTTTTTTTTGAATATCAAAAATTTAGAATGTGCTCAATGTAGGATGCACTCAAAGGAAAATTTTTAAATCAATTGATCTTAAATACTCACTTCTGTGACTCAAGTTTCTGTTGTTATAATTCAAAATAACAAGCTGTTCTTATTTTTCTTTCTTGAACATTGAAATTATGTGTTCAATGGGAACACTTTTAATCAATTCTTAAAAACTCTCTTCTGCGATTCAAATATCTATTATGATTCATAGCAACAAAAGCTGCTCATATTTTTGTTTCTTTTAAATATAAAAAACTCAGAGTGTGCTCAATGAAAATTTTTTAATTTAATTGATTTCAAATTCTCACCTATATGACTCAAATCTCTGTTGCTGTGGTTCACAACAACAAGTTGATCATATTCTTGTTTTTTAAAGTATTGAAAATGTAGAATGGGCCCAACAGGTAGATTTTAATCAATTGTTGCTAAATATTTGTTTCTCTGACTGAAATCACTATTCTTATAATTCACAATAATCAGTTGTTAATATTTTTGTGTGTTTAAGTATAGAAAATATATGAGCTCATTGGGGAGATTTTAATTCCATTTTTTTAAATCCTCACCTGTATGACTCAAATCTCAGTTGCTTTTTCTTGATTAAAAACACAAAAAAATCAGGATAGGTTCAATGAGGAGATTTTAATTTTATGTATTTCAAATACTCACCTTTATGCCTAAAATCCAGTTGTTTATGATTCACTCTTGTCATTGTTATCGTGTTGTATGTCCATTCCAATTGTGTGAAAACATGAATATGATTGTATTTGCAGGTGAAGAAGAGACAGCAGCGAGTATTGATGATTCTGGACAGTAAAAATGTACAATATGAAGTAATTGACATCACAGAACCAGGGAGGGAGGATGATAAAGAATTTATGCAGAGCAACAGTACAGCAAAGGACAGCAAACATCCATTGCCACCACAAATATTCAATGATGAAGATTACTGTGGGGTAAATTAATTTCTCTTTGAAAAAAAAAATATATATCTTATTTACAATTATCTTTGTTATTTATCTCTCTTGTTGTTGTTTTTTTTTTTCAAGGATTACGAGGACTTTGATTTAGCAAATGAAATAGACGAGCTGGACAAATTTCTCAAAATAGCAATCAGCACAGATGTCACTCAGACCAATTCTGTACAGAGCAACAATGTTCAACATAATGGGAATGCATCGAGTCGGGAGGTATGATTTACTTGTATATAAATTAAATACTAGTTATAATTAATACTAACTCACAATTGAAGACTAATTATCAATTTAGTAAATAATAAAAGGAAATTGATAAGACATGATAATAAAGATTTTAGAATTATGAAAATTTAATCATTCATTTTAGTTAAATATATTTATCACTTTTTGTGAAATTGTCACAGAAATATTCACCTTGATTATCAATTCAATAAATAAAACAATTAAATTCATTTAATGTGAAAACAAAAACCATTAAAAAAAACAAATCTTTAATATAATTTAAATCTATTGGTCACTAGTAGTAAAATATATGTGAAATAATTAATAGTGACCATAATATTCACTTCATTATTATGATTTAATAACTAATTTTTATTATTTAACTGTTCCAATAACTACTATAATAAAAGTTATTTTTCTTTTATAGGCTTCAACAGACAAGGATGCGAGTGCTGTACAATCAGAGAGGTAAATTGCTATGTAGATTATGAAAATATTTGTTTTGGAGCAAACTAATGAGATAAATGTAAATTTTAAGTGAATTGGATGAGAGACCAAGTTCCACACCCGGTGGCGAAGGTGAGAAGGACGAGGATAAGCCAAAAGCAACAGAATCTGAGAGTGGAACGCGGGAAACAGCGGACGAGCTGGACTCCGAACAGATGGACGAGAGTGCGGATAGAAACGAAGAAAAATCGGACGATCAGGAGCAAGAAGAGTAATGAGATAAAAAAGAAACAAGAGAGCGAGGAAAAAAAAGACAGGCACGGCTAAGACAGAAGGATATCCAACAAAGTTTCGTAAATCTTTCGGTCGTTATTTCCAAGCATAGATTTCTTCAGAGGCTTTTTGGATTGAGCAACTAAGGCTGAGCGAAGGTACTGCCAAGATATAATTTTATCACTCTGTATCTCACAAGGGCACATGGAACAAATGGGTATAAACACGTCCAATGTATTTAATATTGCGATCTTATTAGGGTGTGTCGAAAATAACATTTTTCAATATTTTTCTACTTCCACCAACTCTAAACTTTAGTTTTCATGCTAAAAAAAAGTCGTTCAAGGCGAGCATCGTAGAGCATTTTTTTTGGAAATCGGTCAACGAAGTTTTATTATTCACATATGATTAACATATGGAATAAAAAAAATGTACCGAAAGTATTTTAACTCGGTCAAAAATGAGTGTATGAGAGTTGCTGATGGCTCATTTTAAGGGGGAGTTATTAAGATATGCATAAAAAAATGTCCATATGCAGAACCATTTATGTAGGATGAATTTAACAAATGACCTAATTCACATATCAGAAACATAAGAGAAAAATATGGTCAAATTTCCGACTTTTTTTGTAATAATGAAAAAAAATTCCAGTAAATGAAAATACAATTTTTGAAATTAAATTCTTTTTTGTACTTTTTTTTTATACATCTAGAAGACTTTTCTAATCTAAATTCGTAGACTTTTTTAATTTAACATACAGAATGGGAATGTAACGTCAACCACTTTTCTCGATTAGTCGGATTAATAAATTCACCCTACATAAGTGGTCCTGTACATGAACGCATCATAATTTTGTATAAATACTTTAATATCTCCCCTTTAAAATAAGACATCGGCGATTCCTATACAATTATTTTTGGTCGAGTTAACATTTTTTTTTAGCAAAATTTTTTTTCCACTCGCTAATCATATGGGAATTGAGCTCGTTGAACTATCTCTAAAAAAATTCTATGACGCTCGTTTTGAACGAAGACATACTTTAGATCAGAAACTAAAGTTTCAAGTGGTGGGACCGGAAAAATAAAAAAAGGAAATTCATTTCCGACACTCCCTAGATTTCATCTTATTTTACGATATATTATCGTGGCCTCATCAAACGTTTAGGAACGTAATTCCAGTCGAATTTGCGTTGAGCATTTCAATTCTCTCTCCGTGTCACTTAGTTTATCGCTCAGATTTTTTGTTCTCAAACCAATCGTTCGACAATTCTCGCACCAATCATCGTCTAGATTTTTCAATTATTCATTTATTCACACTCATTTAGCCATATACGGATTAGGGTTGTTGTATTATTTTATGTGACCAAAGCATTGATATCAAGCCTAAACTGATACAAAGCCTGGCGCACTGTGCTTTGACGGTTTGAAAGATTCTATTTTTTTCTTTTTTTGCCCATTGTATGATTTAGCCTACGATTATAATATGATAATGGTTACGGGGACAGTTGATTATTCCCACGACTCTTGCTCCTTTAGTCTTCGTACGCTTACGAAACGCGTTGCATACTTTTTAATGAATATTTTACGACAGTTCCAAGCTCAAAGTAGTTAAACTTAATTCTGAAGTAAATACGACATACTGTCGATGCCAGCCTACAGATTTAATGGAGAATCATTTGAAGTTATATTTCATGCAGTCTTATATCTCATCTATTTGACAAAGCGAGGGGAATAATTTTCACCCCACTTTCTTGCAAAAATAGCATTCGGCGATTGAAGATGGGCAATATTCGAATAAAATTATATGAAAAATACTCAATGCTAATTTTAGGTTTAAGTTAACAGAATAATTCTTAAAACCGAGTAGATTTTAAGATTAATTATCTTGAATTATTTATCTTTATTCAAGGAAAAAATTATTATATTATATTTCACAAACTGAATATTCGAATATTCAATTTCCGACTTTGTTAAATAGGTGAGTTACTGTACTTGTTTTTCCCCGCGAAACAGAATGCGTATAGTAAGATCTAATTATGATTCTCGCACGTACACAAAGTGAATAAAAAATGCTACGTTGAAAGATTAGAAATTCAAAGTCCGACTTCGAAGGAAAAAATGTACGGAAATTTGGGGATTTATCATTTGTAACTTGAAGCATTGCAACACACAATGGGGTTAATCGTGGCAAGTAATTCTAATTACTTAAAAATGCATATTGTTAGTTTAGCGTTTTCTAGATATTTATATATACACACGTAATAACTATTATGTCATAAAGATCCATTATTTGTGGCAATGAAACGAGGACTCTATGATATCAAAAGCTTCTAGCGAATATCGAACAATCTTGTATAAATAAGCAAAGCATATTAACTTAGATTATCGTTAAAAAGAAAAATAATAAGAAAGAAACAAAAAGCCTGAATGAAATTTCCTTAAAGCTTATAATTCCAGAATAAAAATATACTGTTGAACGAAATAACTTTTGTGACTTTATTGAATATTTTGATTTATCACCAAAATTGCATATCATCGATTTTCATCGTGTTCATTGGTAAGATTCCAGAAAGTTCACCGATCCTGTCGGTGAAAATAGCACCGACGGCCTGCTTTGTTATTAGAGATACATCTCGCGACTCAACACAATGACCTAGTTCATCTGCTTTACTCGACGTGTTTTTCATATCAACTTTCACGGTGCTAAATTACGCCATTCACGCTCTGTTCACTTGGGTTTCTAGATATGCGAATAATTTCATTAGGCTTTTTTCCCCCGTGCGTTAGCAATTTCTAAAGTGAAAGCTTCTTAAAGCCGTCCAGATTGTGAATCCACTATCACTACACCGTGATAGGAACAGCCTGAAAACAATTATTGCAAATGTATTTTTATAATATTAGGATAGTCTTCGAGTTTAACCAGAATAAAAAATTAAAAAAAAAAAAACGAAGAAACATAAATTGGTTTTCGAATGCAGTTTTTATTCCAATGAGGTTTGCGGTTATCGATCGATGCGCCATTTCTATAATTAATGCTCCGTCTCGGAGCAAGGATATAAAAAAAATTGTCCATTCACATTACATCTTATATTTTCCAACGCATCCAATGTATATAAAACAGTTGAGTAAACTCTCGTATATCCTGCCAAAAAGCTATTTTCGCTCAAGTTTTATACAGTGTCGTCTCGTATTTCGAGATGTATATAAAAAAATGTATATGCTATTTTAACGTAATGGACTACGAGACTGCTTGAAATTTGTAAGAGAAAAAAAAAAAGAAAAATTACAAAAATTAATTCATCTCCCATACATATTTTATAAATAATTATTTACTATTACGCGATTCATGTTCAACAGTCGAAACACCTCTGTCGGTCGTGGCATAAATGAATGTTACAAACTCTATAGATTTGCAATAAAGATAACGGAAAAATCAATAGAGATAAGACAACTGTAATGATCGTTACATGGTCACCAGTGTTTATCTTCCTGGACATTAAAAGTAGGTATCGCAACTTCACTCACTCCGGTAATGTTAAGGTGAATCATTTTTAGCTTTATTATTTTATTTTATCATGGAGCACCTAAAAATATTATGCGCAGTGGTATTAAAACAAATCTGTGTAGATTATGGACCTAATCGGAGATGAACGAGAGGTTCAAAGTTTGTTTTATTGTACTTTTACTTGAAACACAATATTTTTTATACTCCAACAAGTGAAACCAAATCGTGAAATTTGAAATATTCAAATTCTCGTAAAATTCGAACAATTTCGTCGATTTATTGTTAAAGATAAATTAAAACGGCCGTTCACTTCTGTAGAAAGTTTTAAAAAATTTATAGACACCGGACGAGTGTAAAGAAATCGAATTTCTTGTTACTCAAAAACAACTTCAAGTATTGTGCTGAAATTTCACTCGTTTCTGTTTATGTAAACTATCGTTGAAATGTATTTACTAAAAACATGAGTTAAATATTTTTTTCTTTTAAATCAGTGATGTTGGTTGTTAAAATTACGAAAAGCATTGACATTTTTTAAGTTTAATAATTTTTCGAAAAAATAACTTTAATCGATCTAATTTCTGAAAATGCTGATTTGCATGACTAAAACTATTTAAACAAATCAGTCACGTATCAAGGAAGTTGAGTCCGACAAAAATCCACAAAAGGTTAAGGTTCTGTTTGTCTTTCTTCAGTTTACTGGGGAATTTAATATATAAAATCGTTTAAAGTAAAAGTACGATAGAAATAAGCTTTAAATAGTTTGATTTTTATTTGTACACATGTGTTATCATTAATAATACCTGTTATTAAGTAATGCTTAAGTAATAAATATTTTTTATATTTTGCTGTTAAATACTTTAATATTCGCCAGCAACTTCGATAATAATTTTTGAATGTCCTCCATTTACAATAAAAGAATAAAGTGAAAAATCGATCCTAGGTACTATGCATCAACAAGGCATTCTGAATACACTGAATCTAATTGAATATACTATAATGATAGTACATCTTTATATGCCACTGGTCCTTTCGAATATTTTATGCAGACTTTATCGGCGTTACCAATTTCTTTTTTCTCTTTATCATACATACTCTCTAAACGAAATATTTCTCAATTAAATACAATGATGTCCGCAAAAAAGAAAATGTATGCATCATACAAATCACTCATCACTTTTAAGTCATTCGTGAAAAAAAAAAGTATCTTCGGCAAGGGCACAGGCATAAACATCGATCTTATTCCATCTGTTATTCCAGTATCGACAACACATGTCCTAAATACGTATGTAATATTCAGAACGAATAACTGCGTATAAGTATTTGCCATGATTCGTTGAAATTAAGTCGAATTATTGGTACAAACGATCGAGGCATTTGTGTATAAGTACTTGTGAAATAGTAAAATAGATGCACACCGTCTTATGATTAGTAGTAGAAAAGGTCAAACTATTGAAGGATCTAATTGGAGCTGCGTCGCGTTTCAAATAATAAATTCTTGCGTTCCCTTAGCACCTCGGCATGACTGACCGCCTATATAGACTGGTATACTAAAGCTTAAACGATAAATAATAGTCCAGGTTATAAATAATACTTGGAACGGCAGCTCTACCAGCAATACATATTGGAGGGACGCTAAGCTATGCGACAATTAAACGAAAATAAATTCTAATTTAATTGCAATCTTAATTGGCCGTCGATTCATTGTTAACTACCGCCTTCAATAGTTCATCTTCCATTTCTATATTATTGATTCTTTCGCTAATTCTCTATCTAAAGATACTTCTCTTTGCCAAGATAATTCAATTAATCCGTACCAAAATATTTCTGCCCAAAGTGATTTGGTGCTATATTGTGGATCTCCGAAGTCAAGAATTTCATCTGAAAGAAAATAATCTTTTTTAGATAATACATTTTTGCTAAACTGGATTTCATAAATGTGGTGTACCGTGTTAATCGGGTACTAAGATTCAAAAAATTCTTTTTGCACGCTTTAAAGGAGAAACTAGTGTTAACTAAGGTTAATCTGGTTTAAAGAGATCCTACTTAATGTAGAAAAAATTTGATAGCAATAAATTTACCGAAATTAACTCAATTTACGCCAGTAAAACCACGGACATGTTTTTTTTTTATACAGTAAGATTTCATTTTGTTTCCGGATGGATACTCTATTAATTACTTAATAAGAGATACTCAATTAATTGAATTGTTTTGGCGCACAACCAAAACAAAAAATTGTTTTGGTAATCGCAATTTTCATGTTCCCGACAATTTTTTGTTTCTGCACTTTTTTTTCAAAATTAGATGTGTTTCGTCAATAGTGTAATATTATATTAAAAACGAAATTTCTTATATGTCTGTTTCAGCCGTATACAACGGGACTTCCACCTATAAACATTATTTAGTAACAAGAAAAAATGTTTCTCAATTTTTTAATTTTTTTAATAAAATATCTTAAAAGTTTCAAAAAAATCTTTTGTATTGTATCTTTAAAAAAATCCCAGAAATCGTCTTACGACTTAGATTTTGTACCGAATTCACGTGCTTTTAAAAACAAACACTTTAGAATAATAAAAAGAGCTTTTAAAAAATCCTGGCCAATGCATTATTTGTATGGGTGTTTTTATAATTTAATTTAAAAATTGCCAGATCTGAGTATAAAAAGTTGTAGGATTTGTTTTTTTTGTAAATATAGAAAATAATACAATATTGGAGAAAGTGAAGATCCTACATCTTGATGTATTTGAATATTTGAATATTTCACATAAACACTATTCCTAAATATCACATTTGATTTCCGTTGATCTCTTTGACAAATAAAGACAATTTTTCTCTAAAATCTTTTGACTTATCAATCTTCAAAATGTTAATTAAACATATATACATTTTTATTATACCTTTGGGAAGGCAGTGACTAGAGTTTTGGCAGCTGGTGGTGTACAAAATAAATTTGATAGTATGATATTCTCCTCCAGTACATGGTGTTCTTTCAGTACAGCAATTGCTTTTATCACAGTATTTCCCGTACCTGGAGTGCAAAATAACATTTCAATGGCTGATTCAGAGATTCTTAAGAATGGGATAAAATTCATCAGAAAGGGATCAGTAAGGAAAGTCTGAAGGTATTTTTTTCTTTTCATTCTTATGGCATCGATAGGTGGGATATATTGGGGAACTGTAGAATTCTCCAATACTAACTCATAATAGGATACATTAATAGGACTTTTCTTTCAGAAATGTCATCTGGGAACTTTGCATAGACAACTCTGGCCTCGTGCGTGTCAGCATCGCTTTCAACCAAAATTTTTCCAATCCTTATACTACGACAACAATCCCTTAGTCCCTGCAATGAATGTAAAGCATGGGCTTCGAGTCCTACATTTATTTGTTTATTAAATAACAATAATTTCCTCTCAAAATTATGTACCTGTTCCATGGCTTCTCCGCTTCTTACAATAGAAACTCCGCAGTTGCCTTTCTGATATTTTAATCCTTTGTACTTGGCACCCGTTGGTGTAGTCACCACACATTTTGAAAAAGGCAATTGATTTAAGCTTTCTTCGATCACAAGCCTGATCTGCAAGAAAATAAATGAAAAAAAAAGAAATGAGCATTCAGTGGCTATATGATGATAATCATAAAATTAGAAACGTGACCGCGAAACACCGGAAGCGCATTGGTCTGATTCTTGTGATATTCATGATTTTTTTTTTTGCGTCACGACTTACCAGACGATCGGCGTAAAATTTGAAGTCACTCCTCGTGGTATTCCTGCGAAAATAGCAATTATTAAAAGGAATAATTGGGATTATGCGATGTCTTGACCTTCGCAACACGTGTTTTTTTTCTCCTCATAAAATAGTTCGACGATTACCGGATAAAGTTGCCATGTGATTTCCCGGAAAAAAAAAGCGGTGCCGCAAAAACTAGAGTTGTTACATTTTTTACTCACTTGTCTCGCAAAATTGTTTGTAGCTCTTTCACTTGATCGTTTGTCGGTAGAATCTTCAAATTTGGGCCATATTCCTCGATGTTGTCGTTACTTTCATTCAGATGTTTTTTAATAACTGTCGTCGTGTCCTGGGTACCCATATTGGTATTATGCGAAAATTATCAAGATTCGCGTGTTCTCGTGCGTTTATCCCATAGCACGACTGTCTCTCGGCAATAAAGTGTTCTGACGCATGCAACAAAAAGAATCGCGGCTCGTGGATTCGACCAAGAGTGCTGGCACTCGGCGATCTGCGACGGAAGAGGGGAGAATTCGATGACCATCAGCCAAGGTGTTAGCAATTTACCGGTAAATTATCGAGTATTTTACCGGTTATTGAATAAACAATGCAATCGCAGACACCTTAAGGGTATGTTGGAGGAGATTTTTTTACATTTTGCAGCTTTCGCAAAATTTTTTTTCGTTGACGAAGTACTTGAATAATTTTTTTTATTCCTCATACCGGATGCTTTACGAAAGGTGGAAAATAATGAACATGTAATGTGCAAATTTATACCTTCGCTGTCAGGTGGAAAATAATGATAAAAATGTGTTGGAAAAAAAAGTTTTCAAAACCGCACGAAGATTTTATTGTAAACATTTTTGGGGTTTGATGAATCCGAATTTGATCATATATTATCAACATTGATTGGCGAATCCAATATGGCAAATCAAAATTCGGAAAAATGTTGGAAGGCGATAAAAATGAGTTTAAAAATGAATTCTGTAATAATAATATAATTAATTAATATATAAATAATAAATTTAACATTTCATATTTCAATAGAATTTCGGCAATTTAAAAATGCGCGCGCTTTTTCGTCGCCGTTAAAATCATTACTAAACTAAAGTCAATGCTTCAAAGGTCATTGTAATTAAAGAAATTTCCAATTCTAGGAAAGATAATAATAATAAAACGGTCATTTAACAGTTAATAACAGTACGTAATTGCATTAAATAAAAAAGTCTGACGGACAGATTTCCGGAAGCTGCGATAAGAAACTTGCTTTGACTAGCAGAGTAATATCTACACGGGTGCTCAGCGACACATCCGGTTTCTTTTCTCTGGCCGCCGCTGGCTGTGGCAACGTGATGGTAAGCGAGTTCAAACGGTTTTTCTTTATTACGCCGCAATTAACTTATTTACAACTATAAATGCAGTAAACAATTATTAAACAAAAGGTGTACCACGTGATTAATTTAACTTTGACGAGATTAGAAATCGCGTTTGTTTAATAATGTGATAAGAAAATCGTGAGCGACATTCAACGTGCATAGCCATGTGTCGCGTCTATCAATAATTTGTGCTAAATGATATTTAACAACAATAAAATCTACTTGTTAGCTTTCAAATGTATTACAATTGCTTAGAGGGAATTTTTTAGTGAAGGGAATACGTCGAGGAATAACGTGAATTATTTATTGTCGTACATAACCTGCACGCGTCTAACAGAACCTAAAACAGTCAAAGCTAACAAGGAAAGAAATATGTTAGATTTCTTCGTTGACAGAGTAAACGGAATGTTCGTTTGTGCGTCCTTATAGAGGAAGCTTTGTTTTCGTACATTTTTACCTATTTTTTTTTTTTTTTTTTTTTCGAGAATTCATGTCAAGACATGCAGAATGGTTTTAAACGTCGAGAAAAGTGGTTTAGAAAAAATGTCTGTGTGTTTTCATGTGTATTTCATTAGGTATCATGTAACAATGTTGGGCTGTATCTTGCGCAAATTGGTTGAGAGGTCCAAATTTTATAATATTTTGAAAATGTTGATGAATGTATTTTGACGCTATAACTTTTGGCAATTCTCGTATATCAGACTGAAATTTTATACACAAACAGAGTAACATTGAAACATGAGTGGTGATCAATGTGACAAAGATCAATTGAGCAGTTTTAATTTTATAAGAATATTATTTTTTTTTAGTACCTTTACAAGAATTGGAGTATGTAAATACTCCAATTCTTGTAAATTCTGAGATACCTGGATTCAATTATTATCTCATTCATATTTGAAACTTTTGAAAAACAACAATTATTTGTACAATGGCTGCAATTTATGGAATAATAATTCGGTACTGCATAGAAGTTTATAAAAATTTGGTTAAATAACTTTTGTAAGGTTTATTTTTTCAATTAAATGAACAACGTTTGTAGAAGTTGAAACATCTATGACTGATATTTAGTGTTGTCTAATCAATTTTTAAATTATATAAAACCCAATGTTTGTAATATCTTGTTTTATGTATTGACATAATGGTTGTGTTTGATTGTTGTACTTAAGTAAGTGTATTGCAAAGTCGGATACCTGTAAAAACAAAAATGAGTACTCTCATTAATAACAATTTGTGAAATTTTAAAAAATTTCATGATCTATGATACAGTACTATAAATTATTGCAGATATTTCATGCTTTACAAGTGTCATTCATTAATGTAAAAGAAAAAATGTTTACAAAAAGACAAAGATTTTGGAAAATAAAAATATCTTGGAACAGCTATGTAGTGTAATTTTCATAATCTTTGAGGTAATACTAAAAATGAATCCATAACCATGATTCAAAGTTTTTACCATTCACTGTGTTAAATATGAGCAAGCAACAAGTTAGCAGCTAAAACTTGATAAGATATTTGATTTTTTTTAGAATTTCTGTGTTTTGAGACAAGAAAAAACATGCAAAAATGAGATGACAAAAATATATACTTCAAAAATAATAATGCACAAAATTACTGATAACTAAGTGAATAATAATAATAATAGTAATAATAATGATAATAATAATAATTAAATAAATTTGATAAAAAACGTTTTTCCACATGAAATGAATTCTCTGACTTTTACAAATACATCTTCTTTTCTTCCAATTTTACAATTGTCAAATCTCTGTATTCAAGATATTTTTAAGACTGCTTTTCTGAAACTATGCATTCAATGATCTTGAAAGTTCTTATGTGTAATGTAAGTGTAATTTTTATAGCTTGCTACGAAAGCTATAAAAAAATATATATATATTTTTTAAATTCATTGTGAGAACATAGAAAAAAAAAATTATTATGTTTATGAAAAATAAAGTTTTCTACCAAATTTGTTAAATAGTTATTCATTTTACGAATTTATTGGTAACGTTACCATTATCATTATCACTTTAAATCAAGGTTATTGGCATCTCCAATAGGTACTGATTTTTAAAAAATCTATTTCTCATTTTTAAGTACTTAAATGATAATGGAATGAAACTTTTGTACCTTAGAAGCGTAAGATTAATGTTTCTAAGTCCGACTTTATTGTCAAAGCACTTTTTTTTTAAATTTCTTATATTCTTTGTTTTTAGACGACTAAACGAAGGAACGGAGGACGTGCCAAGCACGGCCGTGGTCATGTTAACCCGGTTCGTTGCACCAACTGCGCTCGCTGCGTTCCCAAGGACAAGGCAATCAAGAAGTTTGTTATCCGCAACATAGTAGAGGCTGCCGCTGTTAGGGATATCAACGACGCCAGCGTCTACGAATCCTACCAGCTCCCCAAACTCTACGCCAAATTGCACTACTGCGTATCCTGCGCAATTCACTCGAAAGTTGTGCGCAACAGATCCAAGGCAGATCGTCGAATCAGGACACCACCAGCGCGTAACTTCCCCAGGGTAAATATTAAACTTTAAATATTTCTGTTAATTACCACTAAAATCTAACACTTGTGAATCTAATATCTAATTATTTTGTAATTATTTCAGGATATGCGTCAGGGCCAGCAGAACAGGAAGTGAGGAGGATAAACATGTAAATTTCGTACATGAAATAAAGAGAAATCTAAAAAAATAACAACAAAAACTGAGTCGATGTTGAAATATTTATTTATCGCCTCATCCTCTACGTTTTTTTCTTTCTTTTTAAGTTAGATATGATTGAAATTATTGCTTTTTGAGCGAAGCTTCGTGAGATATTCCTATACAACATAGTACAGTAGTCTCTCTAGCTTCGTTAAGTCTGCAGTAATGCAAATTGATTTGAACCTTTGAAAAAGTTTTTATCTACAATTTAATCTAGCGTATTGAACAATGATACAATCTTTTTTGTGCTTGATTGGCTTCTTAAAATTCGTTTAGAGAACAGTGGTTGATAGTTGAATTATCGTTGTCTAAGCTATTGACGCATTAGTGATTGTTTTTTAAAATTTATTTTCGTCCGTTGTGCATTCACGATTAACGCTGGTTTCTAATTGAAAGAAAATTAGCGTTACCGGTAGCACCAGTGCGTTATCGTCATCCCGTCAATGCGTCGACTAACGACTTTCGTTTACTAGTATGAAACACCGCTATGATTACCTTATACTTATATTAAATTAATGTACATAATTAACAACGCTTTTCTTTTCGGATTCGCAGAGAGATTAACCGCGAAATCATTTGTTAGCTTCCTCCATGGCTTTCTTAAGCGTCTTTTCGAAAATCTTTTTGGAATCGCAAAATCCTTGCTTCGTTTTCCCGAAGGAATTCGGACCCGCTGATGTCGGAGTTTCTCGTCCTATGTTTCGCATTCTCATTCGCGCTTCCGCCGGCATTACTTCGGGCTCGTCGTCATCATCGTCCGCGTTGAAGACCGAAGCTACAGTTGGTTTTTGAAAGCTTGACGCTGGCTTAGCGTTTGGTTTCTGCAAAAATAAAAACAAAATTTACGTTTACAAATCGTCAATATACATAATTAGGGTGAATGCACCAGTAATTTAACAGTCACCAGTGAATGAA
Organism: Perithous albicinctus; assembly: GCA_964016905.1. Taxonomy (NCBI): domain Eukaryota; kingdom Metazoa; phylum Arthropoda; class Insecta; order Hymenoptera; family Ichneumonidae; genus Perithous; species Perithous albicinctus. The sequence goes on from OZ024699.1 coordinate 11,350,158, forward strand.
CAACGGATTTTGAGAGTACATAAGAAATTTTGACAACTTAGCGGAACATTCGATTTTGAATTTGTTTATTTTTTAGCTATCTGCTGCATTTATTTTGTTGCTCAAGACCATTTTCAACGAAAAGTATAGGTTACATTGGCATGTTCATTTACTGCTGTTTTTGGATTTATTTCTTTTGGTATTTATTTTGACATTCTGATTATCTGTTAAAATTTTCGCAGATCTAGAAATATTACATTTTATAAATAGCCATGATTAACAAATCGTTCTGCTTAACGGTTCTTTTACTGGTGACTCTACCCTACTCAACTCTTTTGACTATACTTCTGTTTAAATGATATTCAAATATGCTTTTTCAATCTCTTCCAGAGAAATAAATAAATAAATACTTGAGTTAACAAAATACGAGCAGCTAAAAAGTGAAAAAATTAAAATTGTAGAATCTTATGATTTCAATATACTTTTGTAAGTCTCGAACATAGTGAATATGAAAAAATCAATGTTCTATAAAATTCGAACGCCTCTTTTGATTTTCGTCGAATTTGATACAGAATATTTCAGAACATTATCATATACCTTTCAAGCTTGTTTCTGGCTTGTTTAATTATTAATTTCAACAGAATAAGCAGATAAACGAAATACATAAAAATCTTGAAAATATTTTTTCATGAAAACAAAAATATAAGGATGTACAATAATATGAAATACAAGCAGAGAACAAAGTCAATAGAGTATCCATGACTGTTGCATCTATTGTACTTGAATATTTATTCATTTTAGAATGATACTGACCGACGAGGAACCCAATTTGATTTGAATGCCCTTCTTGGAATCTGTCGCCGTCGGTTTTTTTCCAAATCCAAAAGCAAGTTTCTGTTTCTTGGAGTCCATCTGCGAAAATCCAGAAGTCTCATGTCTGTCGTCTGTCCTCAGTGGAGAGCGATCCCTTCCTCTGTCGTCGTCCCTCCCATCCTCTGCTCTGTAGGCACTTGACCCTGACAACGTCAAACACTGGCAAAGTTCAGATCAAGTTAAACGAGGCTGACTTAATAACCGGAAACTTTCAAGCAGCATGCGCAGCGCAAAGATTTGTGTCATTCTCAAAAAAAAAAAAAAAATCTACAGAGAACTACATTTGAATACCTTGACCAAAAATAGCAGCAAATCAAAACCAGAGGTCGGGATAAAGAAAAAAAAAAAAATAGGTCTTTGAGTAACAAAAATACGGTTTTAATAGAATATAATACTGTGACGTTATTCTAATCATTATCATTTAAGTAAAGTATCCAGTTTGCATTCTGCTGAAAGAATTAAAAGTTGCTATTAAACATTTTCAAGGTTTATCCACCGCTTTGCATGCAATTTACGAGATATCTTGATAAGAGTACATTTCCACGAAAATGATGTCAGCTTTTTCAAAGGACAAATCGGAAAGACAATGAAATTATTGAAAGATTCTAATTCGTTATCAACGTGAATATCAGAGCAGTAACGGGAACGTAAACACACGCATAAAACAGGAAAAGTAAAAACAAGGACAGAGTGGATTGCGTAAACCATAGTTCGTTTCACCGTCATCGAGTAGCATAATTACAATAGGATTAAATAAAACCTTTTCTGTAATCTTCGTTGGAGATCCTCTTCGACATAGCGCAATTTTTTTTTTCCGGACACGCTGAGCGTTGCAGTTTGTCGCAGACGTAACCTAAAAAATCGTTACTGAAGTCGCCTGCTGCCTCGGTGGTGTACTTGAGCAGTGCGCCACCGTGTTCAAAAGTGCGCAGACGCATCGATAAACCTGCATATTAATCCGACGATTTCACTGAAGATAGCGCCACATAATCCATTTGTTTCTTTTGTTACACTCCAAAAGTATTTCTGTAGATTTTGTAGCACTTATAATTGATTAATTTCATTAGCAGTCAAACTTTTGTTAAACTTTGCTACATTTTTAGCATTTTTTTCCTCTCGAGTTGCAGAACAAAATTGAGCTTAGTGTAATAGATAAGCCGATTGTAGCCCTACGTAATTATTTTAAGAATTTTGAAAAGATAGTATCAAATGGTAAAACTGCGGTAAGGTAAGACAAGATGGAGAGATGGTTCGACTTGTATAGACAGAGTGGACAAATTGTACGTGGAAACAAAAAAATGTAAAGACCTGAAATGGTATACACGAGATAAATACTATACATTGTTTCCTCTCTTATTTTCTTACATTTTTTACACAGCTTATGAAGAAAATATAAAGTCAGTAATTGAGAGGAAACAAAAAGTGAAAATTTGCAAAATCGTTTTGGTCTCTTATAGAAGAAACATTGTTTTCATGAGAAAAATTTTAGGTCTCGCACCAAGAAAAATATTAACTTTGCGAAGGAAAACATGAATTCAACAATTAAAAAAATTAATTTTTCGACAAAAAAAACATTACTTTCTTAACAATGGAAAACAATGGAGAATTCCATCTCCATTACGTTGGCTTTCGTGGCACTTTCCTCACAGATGCACCTCTGTAATAAAAAAATACTTTTTCTTTTCTTCGAATTTTCTATGCTGATTTGTTTAAAATTCTCTTTGAAATAAATTTGTATATTTTTAAAAATTCTTTATGAAAAGTTTATAAATTTTCTAATCAATATGCTAGGATATTCTAATGACAAACAGTACAAAGGTAATTAATATCTACTTACTTATGGAACAAATAATTAAAGTGAAGTTGAAAGTAACAAAGATAATAAATATATCTCTGGATGTGCCTCCATCTCGTAATTTAATCCGTTTATTAGTAAGCTAATATTATTAATTGAAGTTTTCCGTTGTTGCGGTAAAATGGATGAAATAAAAGGTATTAACTGCATTGGAATGCTCGGGAAGCGATTAGATTTATGACGAGAACTTTACAATGGGCTCTCCTGCGTAGGCTTTGATGGGAAATAACTGTCGAGAGTTCTCCGGATGTATTTATAATGCAGCTTTCGAGTGCAGCCTTTATTTCTCTTTCTCGCAAAATATACAACACATCGTGTTGTTGTGTGTTCGCTGTGGTATATATGTATATATATATATATATATATTCACTTCTCAACGGGATTCCACGAATTCGGAAACGACTTGCAGCCCCACTGTGAATATAATGCTTGTATCACCAGACTGCTCGATTTCGCTTAAACGTGTCTCCTAGCTCGCACTACCAAATAGCATTTTGATCCTGGAGATGCGCCTTTTGACTCCCGTAGAGAAGAACAAAACATCCATAGATTTTTCACGATTCTCTTGCAGCCGGCTATAAAGGCACGTGTTAAACTTATTTCAAGAGCGCACATGTCATTTTAGGTGGTCGTGGATCGAGTCACCTCTGATTTCACTTTTTATTTTCTTATTTTGATACATTTTTTTTAAATATCTTCTGATTTTGCACTTTTTTTCAACAAATTAATTTAGATTAATAAAAGTTGTAAATTTGCAAATTTTATATTCTATCGACATTAAATAACGAACAACATTTTGGTCACTTATGATTTTACATTTTTTTAAAATCTCGACAATTTTTTTTCCTCTTAATACTATACATTTTTTTTAACAAACTAATTTAAGTAATTAAAAGTTGTAAAAATGACAATTTTTATTTATTATTTCTAATTTTACACTTTATTATATAAATAAATTTATCAAATGAAATTTTTCTTATCACGACTTATACATATATTTTTTAAATTTATTTAACAAATAAAATGATGAAAATTTGACAACTTTTTTATGTCACTTTTAATTTTACACTTTTTTTTACAAATTAATTTAACAAATGAAAAAATGTGACTTTCTTCTAATTTCTAATTAAAAATTTTGATCCTAATGCACCTTGACTCCCGTAGAGAAGTACAACATGCATGGATTTTTCACGATTCTCCTGCAGACTGTTACAGGGCACGTGTAAAATTTTTTTTTTCAACCGCACATGTTGTTTTATCGGGATAAACTAGGAGTGGCTCCCAGTCTGAAGTATCCTCGAGATATCGGGAGCACACGTCGTTCGTCTATAAGAGCATGTAATTAATAAACACGAGACAGGCATCAACCATGTGCGAGATAGTTTTCGAATGAAAAACAACTCGAAGCGTTCCATATTTATTTTCGACTAATGTATGCAGCACAAAAATCATAATTAATTCCACGATATTCTTGACTGTCTGAAGTATTTTTAATTAATACACGAACATTTTATATTTTATTATAATGTTGTATTTATTTAATGGTAATAGGGCTTGAATAACTTTTTACACGCGTTGTATGTAATTTAGATGAGGTTTTTATTTATTATCATTATTTTAAATAATTTATTATTAATTCTAAGTCAATTCCATCTGTTTTTTTGTTTCACAGATCATCTCCTAGATGTTGGTTATTTTATAGGCTAGATTTTGTCTAGTACTTCTTTTTCTACATAAAAGTATTCTTTGAGAATTTTCTTGGATGTTCAAAACAACCCTTTTAGGCGAGATTAAAAAAAATTGACGTGATATAGAAATAGTTCTCAGACAACTTTTTTTCATATTTTTATTCCTACTGCAGGTTAAAAAAATGTTTTTTAGAAAAAATATGTCGTAATCCTTTTACAATACTTTTTTTGTCACATCTGATTTAAGGATTTTTGCCTGTAATTACTTTTTAAAATAAATTAATTTAAGAAACAAAAATTTCTATATTCGACAATATTTTTTACGACTTTCAAATTTACAAGATTAGACAAAAATTAGTGAAATCGCCACATTTACAAAATATTTTCGTTACTTACGAAATGTAACAAAAAATATGTGTTGTCAAATTAAAAAATCGGTGTTTGTTACTTCGAAAACAGCAACTCCGATTTTACAACAACAAAAAGTTTACTATGTGCACATACATTAATTCAGAATTTTTTTTCTATACCACTTTTCACTATATTTTCGATCGTTCTTTGTAAAAAAAATCATGTAAAAGCTATTACAATTCCATTATTTTTTTTTTATCTAGAATTGATACCTCAAAATTAAAAAACGTTGTCATTTTTAATTTGACAAAAAAAAAAGTAGTGAATTCGCCAAAATAAAAATATTTTAGCCTTTATGCCCCAAAATAAAAAAACGTTGAAAGCCAATTAATAAAAAATTTACGTATAATTCCAGAACAGCCGAAAGTGAAGAAATCTCGCCGTTCCCGCGACGAGATTCCGCACCGCCTTGTGGATCGGCGGCTCTGCAAGAAATCGTCAGTGTCGGCTCGTCATCGATTCGGGATGATTAGCGATAATATAAAGGGTGAAATCACGTCTTCCGCGGTCGATTCGTGCCAAGTCCTGGTGGTCATGCGAATGAGAAAGATAGAGCGATAAAATGAAGGAGGAAGGCACGAGTGTCGGCTCCTTTCTCCATGGACTAAGAATATCGGGGGCCAAGTGAGGAGCGATAGAGCACGATTCCACCTAATTGAAGTAACCACAGGGCGCAATGCCGGGAGAGATCTCGGGTCTCTCTGGATCGCTCTCTCCCGCGGGTCTTTGCGGAGAGGACATACCAGAGTCCGCGTACCACTGTCGGCAATATATATGGGGCAATCCATACCATTTCGACCTGGGAAAAACCCACGACCTCTCGGATATTGCCCATAATTTTTTGTATTATTGTTCCAACTCTAAAAAGCACTCACATTTAAAAAAAAATGTTACCTAACTATCCCTTAGTTATGATTTTTCAAAGCGAACATGTTTGAAAAAATTCGAACAAATCCTGTGCCAATTATGAAAAAAAATTAAGTCTAGACCCAGTGTGGGCCAACTTTCACCGAGTTTTTTTATTTTTTCTTTAAGCCTTTTCGAAAAGAAAAATTGAAAAAAAATTAGTAGGTATAATGTCAGTTCACTGTGGGCTTTTGCTCGAACATTTTTATGTATAACACGTGACTTTGAGCATTTTTTCAGAATTTTCGGAAGCGATTTTGTTAAAAATAAAAAGCTAAAAGAAATTTTTCCTGAAAATTGTCAGCCCGCAGAAGGACAGACCTTATCTACTAACTTCTCAAAAAAACATTTCGGAAAAAGCTTGAGAAAAAAAATGGAAGCGAATGCGGATCCACTCTGGGTATAGGCTTAAAAATGTTGATAGTTTGCACATGATTTTTGACAATTTTTATAGATTTTTAAGTTCTGGTTAACGATATGTTAGATTAGAAAGATCATAACTAAGTAAAAATTTACAATTTTTTTAAAAATCTGAGTGTTTTTTGGAGTTGGGACAATAATATAAAAAATCATGGACCAGATTGGAGAGGGTCCGACACTGGTTGAAATGGTATGGAGTGCCCCATATATGCAGTATATATATTGCCGTTTTCCTCTCCTCTCCCACTCTGCGACCACGGCATCACATTCTCCTTACGCGCGATCCGCGGGCAATCCCATCAAATGATCAAATGACTGCCTCCCGTTTCTATACGTTTCCAGCCCCTACATTTCCGTTCGCACGTGCCTCGCGCACGCTCTCGCCGTGGCCTCTCCCTCGAGAAAGAAGGACAGAGTGAGAGACTCGGACTTTTATATTCTTCTTTGATGCGCCACATACCGAGGACTTCGTTGCCTGCTGCTACTACTACTACTACTATAGCATTGACGTTAACTCAGCGATCATTATATTACCGCTGGTATGGTGTGTCCGTGGTTCGATCTCCGTTCCATCAGCATCGCCATCCACCTTCAGGCTTTAATTGTACTGACCCCAATGCAATGCACTTTGCCTTCCTCTTATTCGCTTTTCGCTTACTCCAAAGCTGTTCCCTCTTCGCAATACGATATTCTTCTGTAGTGTATCTGTCGGTGCAAATATACGCATGTATATTTACAGATTAAAATATTCTGGAATTTTGCGTATCTAGGAAATGTTCTATGGATATTTTGGATTTATGAGTACCCTGGAAATGTTCTTGAGATACTTTGGAATTTCGCGTATGCTGAAAATGTTCTAGAGATATTTTGGAATTTTGGGTTTCTTTTGGAACTTTCTTAAAAATATGCTGGCATTTTTCTTTTCTTCCTTTGAATTTTTATTCGAATATCTTGCGTATTTTGTAAATATTCCAGAATTTTCGATTTCTCTGTAAATGTTCTAGAAATATCCTAAAATATTCGGTATGCTAAGAAATGCTTTGAAAATATCGTGTCAATTTGAGTATCCTGAAAATATCTTGGTGGTATCCCGAAATTTTTCGTATGTTGAAAATGTCCTGAAAATCTCGGGACACATATGAAGCTATTGGGCGATAAGTGGATCACTTTATGTTAGTTTGATAAAAATCCTGGAAACATGATGCAAGTTTCAGGGTAAATTTAGCTGGACACATCAATGATTATTCCCGTACATAGTATCGCACTGCGGGTAACTCCTCCCTGCCCCCTTCCCCTTCGCCGAATGCAAGTTGCGTCTTTCAGGGTGCGATTCTCATTCCGGTTTATAGCTTCCCTACTCAGACTTGTAGATCCTCCGACGACGAGGTCGAGAGTGAGAGAGTGAGAGAGAGGAGGAAGAGGATGCGACGCATTATAAAGCAAGCCTGGCCACCTGGAGACATCAGCACGGGGGGTCCACGGGGTTCTCCAGTACACGTTGACACAACTCATTTTTACGCGGTATCCCACGCACGATGGGCGGCCCCGCAGCCACTTTCAGTTCGCTTGTGCCCCTCTTTCTTGTTTCTTCTCCACATCAGCAGCAACAACAACGGCCAATCGTCCGTTGTACAACATGGGGCACGAGCAGTGTTTATACGCCAGGAACCGAGATGAATAAGAGAGAGAGAGAGAAGGAGAACGAAGAGTTCTTCGTTCCTGGACCCCGCACTGAGTAATGGTGCGAGATCTGTGCCGAGACGCCGGGGGTGCGCACACGGTATCCTCTTCGTTGCGATCCTGGTCCAACTCACCCCAGGCCACCGACCGAAAGAGATACCATCGTACTTTTCGCGTCCCAAAACAGACCGCGTGCGAGAGCTCGTGAAAGATATTCTTTGCTCCTCATCTACGTCAACCACCCCCGTGGCGTGAAAGCCGCACACAGTTCGATGTGGGGTGGACTTTGTCCTGGCGTGTAATACCTCGTTGTATCCATATTTAAGGATACTTCACATTTATGCATCCTCTACCAAAAGTTTTGTTTTATTAGAATTTTGAGTACCTTGACATGAGGAAAATTGGAAAGAATGAATGTGATTAAAATGTATGGGGTAACTATTTCGATCTGAGTCAGCCCCCCCGACCTCTCGGATTTGGTCCATTTTTTGTATCGTTGTTCCAACTCCAAAAACCACTCATATTTTTTTTTTGTTGATTTTGCTTCCATAAAAAAATGTTAAAAATGTTTTGTTTCTATAAAAAATGTTAAGCCTGAACTCAGAGTGAGCCGGAGTTCGCTTCAATTTTTTTTATCAAGCTATTCGCGAAAAAATATTGGAAATTTGTTAATAAATTAGGTAAAAAAGAATTTGTTGAAGTTTGTTGTAAAAAATATTTTCATTCAATTTGTTTTGTGATTTTACCAATTGAATAAGATTTTTTAAAAGAATTTACATACGATTAAAATTGCTTGTTGATATTTACTGAAATAAAAAAATCAACATCATTATATATACAAATCACATCAATTTCGAATAATTATAATGTCAGAAAGTTATTATTAGATGATTTTTTTTTCAAATTGTTGAAACAGTTCCATTGAAAACATATCCTACACCAAATGTTTCGATTTATTAGAATTTCGAGTATTTTGAGACACTTAAATTTGCAAAAATGTTTGCAAATTTACAATTTGTTAAAAAACATTCTGACCTTAAACGCTTACAGATTTTGAAAAATTTTGTTTTCAGTGGTTCGACACCGCAACATTCATGCTTCGGAGAGCCCTCATAGGATACGAGAGACCCCCCAAAATGGGAAGTAAAAGAAGCACCCTTGAACGAAGCCCTCCCAGACACCGAAAATGCAGAGTGAAAGAATACGAAGATCGTGTCAAAGAGGCCACACGTACGCAAAGGTATTGTCGATGGCCATTAAACGACACTCCGAACCTCGTTCTTTCTTACCTACAACACAATCTATATGTGGTCCCTGTGCTCTCGACAATGCCCCTGTTTATGTTTGGGTCTATTATAGTTCTACTTCATGCGGCGACACGCCTCATTCTTTCGTTTAGAAAAACTCTTTGAAAAACATTGAAAAATGTGGATGTTATATAGGACGATAATTTAGGGGGTTTAAGGGCTCAAGTAGTTTTTGATTCTTGGGAAAAATGGGAGGGATGTTGTACGACCACGAAATATGGTTTTCTCCGGGGTGTTCATCATTCTGATGGCGTGCGCGGAGATCTTGTGAAAAGTTTTCAAACACCTTTTTCAGATAAATACATGCGAAAAATATCACGCTGTTTTTCGATTCTTTATGTGATGAATTCTAACGTTTATTGTGGTGTTTCAAGGAGTTTTATTCATTTTACTTATATACCTATGGCAAAAGTTAGCCGAGTGGGTTTGCTTACCAGATAATAAAGATGAAACTGGTTTTTATAAACGGACACATTATGTTATGGAGGTAGCTAATTATATTCCTTACTTTTTTCGTGCCTTGAATTCATTATTTGGAGTTTCAACTTTGAACGTTTTATAAAAAGAAGTTGCGACTGAATTTCGTGTACCCCCAAAATTATTTTAAAAAAAAGAAGGTATATGATAAAAAATAGAAATGTTAATAAAACACACACAAATAATGAGAAACAAATGAGTAAATATCTATCTTTGCCTTCTTTGTTGTACTAAGATTTAACAAAAACTATGTAAAAAAGCCTGCAAAGTAGAACCCTGCAAATTGCTTCCTCATTATTTTACATTTTTTAAAAATGTTTACATGCAAAGTAGAACTTTGCAAATTGTTTTCTCTACTAAGCTTCTACTTTTAAGCTCTACTAAGCTTAAAAAAATGTTCACGAAAACAAAGCTTCCTCCTCTATGAGGAAAGAAAAAATAAAAAAAAATTGCAGCACCAAAAAAATAAAAATTACAAGTCCATTTGAGACTGATAGTTTTTCCATCGGCTGAGATGGAAAAGAAGAGACAAAAATTGTGGAGGGTGCCCGTCGCTATCTGAAAGATGTTTAGGTGGTTAGATAAGTCATAGTATATACATAGCACAGTATACATAATGTGCTTTCATATTAATAGACGAATTACTAAAGTTGAGATAACGCGACGAGACGTACGGGATTGCGTTTGAAAGACTCTTTAATGGTTGAACGAGGGTGGCCAAATGTCGGCAGCGGCAAACACACACACAAGAGACTTTTAAAGAGGGTTTGTGTGACGAGTGTTCTGTGGGCAGAAGTATCATCGGTAGAGTCGTGTCCCGTCGACTGCCGAAAAGTCGAGCGACGTATAAACGAGCTAATCTAGTTCTAGACAAGCGTTCTCGTCCCACCAGAAGCCGAGTGTCTGTGTTGGAGAGGCGACTCGAGACACTGGAGGGAACCGATTAGCGTGAGCGGCAGACAGAGCCCTCAGCATATAGTAGCAAACGCACAAGATAAGGGAGACCAGGCGTCTAAGATCTTGTACACACACAAGTGGCACGTGGCGCGTTTCTTTAGAGAAAAGATCAAGAGCCTTTTCTTTTGATACGCAAGCCGCTCTACAGCCAGCCAAGTTTTGTGTAATATACACTGTGATTGTCGGCTCTGGTAGCTCGTGCCTTTATACCAACAGTCTGTTTACTGAAAAAAATCTACTGGAACACCCTAAATGTCATTAGTTTTTTTTTTGCTAAATATTATAGAATTGTGGCGATTCGCATATGAGGCATTTTATATCAGTTCGACTATAGAAATTAAAAGGATTTCCATAAAATGTTTTAAATCAGATGATATAATTCTGATAGAGACAAAAAAATCGTTAATTTGAGAAAAAGATTTGGGTGGACTTTTCAATTATTTGTTACTTTTTTTTTATTTATGTCTCGAAAATGATTTACGCTATTTACAATTTTTAAATATGAAAATATGGGCTTTTTAGTCGACTGTAAGAACAAATATTTGGTCAAATGTAATTACATAATTTTGAATGAAACTTATGGCGAAATACACAAAAAGTTCATGTGTTCAAGGTGATAAACGTCGAATATTGGGATAGATTTATTTTATTTATATTATATTAGAGAAAATTACATTTTTCGTTGAAATTAACGATACTAAAAATGACTTTCTCTTTCGATTAATCACAAATCCCATGAAACAATTTCGACAAGAAATGTATGTTTATCTACCAGAATTTAAATAAACATAATTTTTTGTTATTTAGCCATATATTCATAAACATTTAAGTTAAAAATATATTTAGATGGAATATTTAGAGTCTATAAATGTCTATTTGTATATTTTGTATAACTTGTATATTTTAAGCAGAACCGGTTTTAGCAATCAAAGTGATCTTTTTAGAATACCGAATAGGGATTTTTCTATTTTATGATGTGTCCAGGGAAATGACTCCAGAAACTTTTATGGTAATTACAGCATATTTTTAGGATTCCTATAAATTATTTTAGGATTATATGAGACTAAAAAATAAGTTCATATATTTTTGTATAGATGCTTAGAGTCTCAAGATATTTACAAATGATTTCAGATTATAATATCAAATTAGGTAATAGACATAAAATTTAGGTAATTCGAGCTTCACATAATACATTTTGATAATCTGAACTCCGTGAAAGGGAGATCAATTTTTTAATTAATTATGATTTGATCGATTATATTTCAACAGTGATTAGTCAAAACAAACCTTGCGAAGATATGGATTTGTCATCGCGATAATTTATTTTTAACTCGTAAATACAATACGAAAAATTTTGTTACATTTGGAGCTATATTAAAATGGTCCCTTCATGAAGAGAAAAATGTTAGTACTCATAAATACACAACGCTTGTTTCTATGAGCAGCATTTTTATTATCAAAAAGTACGCAAAGAAATTAAAATTTTATATCGGGACAATTTACAATTAATCGTGTTCAATTTAAAAATATTTTCAGTAGCGAAATTTTATTCCTTACATTATTATAATTGATACCATTCACTTTTCTGCCAAAAAAACAATTGTCCCATAAAACAACAATACCAGCTTAAAACTCTGATATTGTGTCTGGTAAAAAAATAATGTAATTGAGATGTTTCTCATAATCAAATCATCTCGTACTCAAAGATTATTTATTGGTAGATAAATTACTGATAAAGTTATAAATAATAATAGGGAGGCAAAATTATCTAGAAAATTAAAATTACTGATCATTTTCTTAAAAACTTATTATTTTAGTAAGACTTTAAAATCATTTACTCTGTTAGTAACTGGACATACGTACTTTACTTATATTTGAGCGTTGCCCAGTAGCGTGTACAGTTAAATAAATGACGTCAAGTCTTTGCATTGCGATTTAAATATCTCGTGAAATATTTCACGGACGTTAATATAAATCACAACTAAAGGTATATATTCGAAAAGTGGGATTTATTTATCGGTGCACAAGTCGCATTACTAAATTTACAACGGCGTCGCGTAGCCGGTGGGCCTTCTCGGCTATTTAGCGTATTTCAAGGAGGATATAAGCGTTTTGTGCTTGCGCCTCCCCGCATCGTCCCTTAACATCTCCCACGGAAACTTTTTCCACATATTTATTTACTTCCTTATCACACTCGCGCTCGCACGCTCGTTGGTTCGTTTCGCTTTGGCTTTTTCAGATTCCGCAGACGAGATTTACGACTGTATCTCTCGATCCTCCCCCCCCCCCCCCTCCTCTCGCTCCTATAGAGATAGCAATCTCTTGGCTTTATTTCCTCGTGCAGTAATGTCTCTCTCTCTCTCTCCCTCTCATTCCGAGAAGCTCAGTCTTTCTGCCCACATTTTGAATGCAACGATTTGCGAAAATGTTGCCAAGTTAAGGATGTGATTCCTAAAAACAAAATGATTTGATTTTATTTGAAATTGAGTACGTGACAAAACTGAGAAAATCTACGTGATTGAATAATCCAGAAATATTATTTTATGCATTATAACAATGCCAACAAATTTCGCCAAAAGAATCGATTTTTTAGGTCGAATAACGAAAAACTTATTATTGTTGAGTTGATAAATTTGTAAAATAATTTTTTCTCTCAAATTTCGATTCAACACCAATATTTTTGTTCAGTTACATTTTTTTTTATTGGCTGGACATTAGCGCCTTCTTGAAAAACCGTAACTTTTAAAAAATCAATTTAAAAAAAAAATTATACCTTTAGAAGGTTCCATTGAAAAAGTGTGAAAAAATTTGGAAGTGTACTTAAGATCTGATAAAATCTTAGAAAAAATGGAATACGAAATCCGGACGGTTAAGGTCGGACCTCGGTCGAGTTCAGTTGGAATGCCCCATATTCAATAAATATGAAGTAATAGAATCTTGTACGTTTAACATATGTATGACATAATATGTGAAATACATGTTATTTACATTAGAAATTAGTTTTTCTGCATTAATTACTTTCATGTGGGTAATTGGAGCAGATAGAAGAATTCAGCAACGTATCTAACAATCAAGAGACTCATCCATCTAATAATAATAATAATAATAATGACAATAATAATAATAATAATAATAATAATAATAATAATAATAATAATAATAATAATAATAATAACAACTTTCATAGCTTCGTGTACAATTCATAAGCTGTGTGACACTTAGTGACGAGAAACAAAACGATTTATACGCGTTGATCCGAGAATTCACAACGTGGGTGGCAACAATAGTTCTCTTTCTCTTGTCTTTTCCTTCTATTTCGTTTCTTCACATACAACAACTGGCTATAAAATTCTCTTGTTGTGTTGGTAAAATCAGGAGCACCAGCAGCGGAGATCAGAGCTATTGTAGTGAGAAAGCGGACCGTTGGCTGTCGAGGATTGGAATGATCGATCGCACGAACACGCGACTGTCAAGGAGTTGTCCTGTCCCGGTGTACCAGCAACCAGCCAGAAGTCAAGCTCTACAAGTACAGGTCTGAACACACACACAAGGCCTGACGATCGTGACTCGATACTCCGCTTCTGCCGTTGAATCTCACTATCGGCTAACGATGATCCGACAGCAGCTCGCTCTCGCCAGCATCAGATCTTATCTGAATTTAACGCGTTCGCGTATGCATCCATGGGGATATTTTTCTCAACCTCTCTCCGTACTTTAATACTCCGGCATTGAGCATGTCAGCGTTTATTCTCGATTTAGAGACACCATTTTTTTTTGTATCATATGCCACTTGAAAAATCAGTAGTGATCTTTGTAGAGAAGCTAATCAATGGAAAGAAAGAGAGAGAGAGTCGAGTAAGCTAGTAGGATCAGCTATCTGCGTGACAGATGTCCGGGTCGTATATGACTAGAAGAGAAAAAAAAGAAAGGATAGCAGATCAATTATACAAGCGCATGCAGTGAAAAAAAATTGGAAATTTGTGATTTAACACAAAAATTATGTATTTCTAACGTAATTTTAATACAAAACAGTGTGATTTTCGTCCGGTCACTTTTTTTGGCACCTTTCTTTTATCTATTTTTTTTTTTTGCAAAACAAAATCTGGCAGTTATTTTTTATCGTTTAGTTGACCATTTTTGTCACGTCTAAAATTACACTTATTTTTAGTGATTTTGTTAAACGTACAAAATCTTTTTGTTACTTTTGAATTTAACGAAAAAACCCCATTATTAAGTACAACAAAAATATGTGTATGTCTGACCAGAATCAAAAAATAAGCATATCAATTAGAAAAATGCGTGTTTGCAGTTAGTAAAGCTAATCAAAAATTTGTGTACTTTTAACATTAAGTTTTGGTCCACAAAAGTCCACAGAAAGATTGTATTAATTTGGCACAATTTTTTATGTGAATCTCTAGTTTTATTAAAAAAGTATAAAAATGAGTTATTACAATTTGTATTTTTATCTTACGATTTTTTCTTTGTTATTTTGATAAAAAAAAGAATTGTCACTTCTGATTTATCACATATTTTTTTGCAATTTCAACAAATAAAAAAAGGTAAATTCCACAATATTTATCCACTTCTAATTGGGCATTTTTTTTTATCTTAAATTTCCCACTTTTTTCTTATCTCTAATTTAACAAAAAATAGTTTGTAAAAACGCCAAATTATTTTGTTACTTTTAAAATTTTACAAAAAAACTATGCTGCACAAGAAAAAAAATGGTATCATTCCGCGTCGTGTCTGAATGGAAGTAAAATTAAATAGCAGATCAATTACAAATATGCGTATGTAGGAAGAGGGCCTTAAAAGGAGAGTCAAGTTTAGTCGAAGGGGAGGTCGTTTTTACTGCTGCTCTTTTGAGGGTTTTACGCTGTTTTATCGGACTAACCCCTCGCAAAAATTGCTGATGCCTGGGGGTATTTCGAGGTAACGCGATGTTCGCTCATTTTAATACAAATTGTTTGGTGGCTACGGGGCAAACGAGCGAGCTATTCAACGTTGAACCGCGGGGCTGTAGTACGAGCTTGCCACATGTCGCGAGGGTGGTGCGAGTGAGCTGCTGTTGTAACATTATGAAACGTTGGAGCCAAAAGACAGAAAGATTAGTACAGGAAAAAAATTGAATTATTTTCGTTGTCTGCGAAGCCTGACCAGCAATAATGACCAGTCGATTAAAAAAAAAAAAAAAAAAATCCTAAGAATCGACGATATAATTCCAACAGAGACAGCAAATATAAAATTTTTCAAAAATTTAATCGACCGTTGAATTATTTATTATTTTTCATTAAATCATTTATTTCTCGAAAACGGTTTGCGCTATTTACAATTTAAAAAAATGAAAATATGCATTTTTTAATGGCCGATAAGAAGAACATTTGTTCGAATTTAATTGCGTAATATCGAATGAAATTTATGGTCTGATTTATGACAATACTTTATGACAATTTTTGTCATTTAGCGAATTATTCATATACATTTAAGTCGAAAAACGTTGGACATTGACATCAACATAATTGATTTCAATTCCCGAAGACAAAAACAAATATATAGTCGACATTATTTCATGGGATTCGAATTTGATCGAAAGGGAAAGACATTTTTTTAAATAAAATGACTGTCCCATAATAAATAAATACATAATAAATCAATAATTTATTAAAGTTTTATTTCAAAATAGTTCCAAAAAAATGATGATTAAGAAAAGTCGTGAAAAAAAATTAATTGCCACTACTTTATGATAAAAATAAAAAGTATAAAAATCGGAGATATTCAAGAAACACCAGCACTAAAAACAATGAAATTACTTGTTTCTATGGTTGTAACTACAGATACTAGAAAGGCACAATGAAGCACATGTGGACCGGTGTATCGGAGGTATAAACCTTCCCCGATACGCCAGAGCTTTCATGCGCTATATCTGATGCTCTCTCTCTCCCTCTCTCTCTCTCTTTCTCTCTCTTTCTCTCTCTTTTCCGCCCCTCATCACAGGGGTTGCGAAGAGCAGAACGGGGATTCTCATCAGCCTGATAACCCTCGAGAAGCGCGTGTCGCCCACTCACAGTGATTGTGCTGCCGGCAGCCTTGTCCCTCCTCTTCCTTTTCTTCTCTCACCCTCTGTGCCCTCATCGTCCGTGAACTACATAGAGGTGTGTACATGTATATGTATTGCCATCCCCTGGCTTTCTCCTCACCTTCCTTTTTGCCTCGGCAAGCGCGAAGAGAACGCCAATCCGTTCACTCCCTCTCTTTGTGAATCTGCCCCTATCGCCCCTTTCTCGTTCTCTCTCTCTCTTTCTCTCTCTCTCTCTGCACCCAACCCTCTGTAGAGAGCATGTACAGGTACAACCGCCCTCGTACGAACGAATGAACGAACGAACGGTTCGTTCGTACGTCCGACCCTCATTCCATTCGATTAGATTACAGTACGACGAGCCGCCACTGGCCATCCAAGCTTCGTTCTCCACTCGCTCTCTGCCACTCGTACTTTTGTGCTGATTCTACGCTCGACGCCATAGGTATCTGTATTGCGCGTATAGGTGCACTATGGATGCGATAGCGTCCCTCCGACTATCTGCAGTTTCGCCCGTTTTCTATGTTCTGCTTTTTTACTCCGTTTCATTTCACTCACTCTTCTTGTATTTCCTGGTGCAAATATTTCTCGAAAAATCTTTGCACGTTTTTTCAAACATCAATACACGTTTTTTTCTCTCAAAATCTTAGATCTTTTCCTGAAAATCACTGATTTTTTTTTCTGAGGAACTTTGACATTTTTTTCGGGTTTCAAAAGTTCTTCTGAAGGTCTCTGAAATTTTTTTTGGGCGTCTGGATTTTTTTCAACATTATTATGGTTTTTCTTCCGTTTTTCGCAGTTTTCAGAAAAATTTAAAGTTTATCGATAAAAATTTCAGTATTTTACTATTAATCTCTGATTTTACTTGCCGAGGAATCTTAAAATCTTTGAACTTGGTTTATTTTATCGTCAGGATTTACTTGTATATTTTGTAATTCTAAAGTCTCAAAATCTTTTACACAAAAGTATGAAAATTATTGATATTCGCCATGATACTTTTTTTTTAATACTACAAACCTACAGTATACGAGAAAATCGGTTAAAAAACGCATTTTGCCCGGAAAAAAGCCAAACTGATAATATCTGGAAAATAATGTTTGAAAAATTATAATTCAGAATTTTAGTGAATAATGTATAAAAAAAAATCTATCAAAATTAAAAAAGAAATAATCTCTCAAAAATGATATCTCAGAATTTTTGATAGTAATGCCTAAAAAAATATTTTTTAGATTTGAGTAGATTTTCTTTTTCTGACGGATCAGAAAATCTGTAAAAATCTTGAAAACGGTTGTGTTATTATATTAATTAATTGGAGAAATTTGCGAAGAAATATTTTCACTATAGGTTTCGTCGCTGTCTGTAGTTTCGACGAGTGATGTTGATACGTCCGAAACCCTAATACGATCAAGTAGAAAATGGCATGAGCATCGTGATTATTAGCGTGAGACACGCATACTTGTGATTGTCGTTTAGCTCGCGAGGACTTAATCGTCGAGAACGATATATCGAGCAATCGAGTTTGAGACGAGAGCATGCAAAGTACCACCCCTGGGACTTGTTAGAGTATCTACCTAGCTATTTAATCGTATTAGGGCACATTGTTGATTTTCCCTTCTCGCATAAATCAACCGGATGTATAACTAATTAATCGAGCCTCGATTCACAATGGTTATTATACTCTTGTAATTATTGTCTTGAGTAGAAATTTATTGAATCTATTTAATTTATTTGTGTCGAGAGACCGGCACACATGGCCCAGAACATTAAAAAAAATATATAATAATATATTATATGGAATCTATAAATGTGATTGAAATCATCTTGCTCATAACTTACTACAATAATTCAGAAAATTCGAAAAACATATTTTGAAAAATACAGGTCATGAATTTTTTAAATTATTTTAGTACGAGTAATGCGAAATTCAGATTAATATAAGAACGTTAATTACGTCAAACACATACTGCACTAGATCCAAAAAAAAGTCGTAATGCCCAAATTAATTTTTTAGAAAAATTTATAGAAAAGCTGACCCTGATGCTGACCTGAGTAGGGTCGAGAGACAATTTACTTGCAATTGCGTAGATGTTCGGTGACTACTAGTCACTGATTAGACTGATTCACGGCCACACTATATCTTACTTCGGACGCTGTATCTCGCTTGCGAGAAATATTGGCGCGCACTGGCCATCTCTCGGCGCTCTCGGTACTACAGTAGTGCAAATTTTCATGGTTTCAATTAGTTGCACAATGTTAATTAATTGCAATAATGTTAATTGCACAAATGTCATATTTAGAATTAAAAAATTGTCAAATAAAAATAAAGATTTCTTTAAATTTGGTTGTAACATCTTATTATTCAATGACGCGTTAATCAATTAACAATATTTATTTTTTACATACAAAAGTGAGGCAAGATCAGCTCATAGCGTTTTATTCGATGAATGATCTATATTAACATATGCCGCGTAATTTTTTACGTACAGCACTAGAGTAATTGTGAAAATTGTCCTGGGTAACATTAGCTCCGATTAGGGAACAACGTGCGAGCATGTATGCGTGATATCACCCTACAGAATTATTACTTCCCTCTTGATTTCATTGAAATTTACTCGCTATCCTAATACATATTACATCCAGATGACGTTGATTCGTCACGCGGTTGGTATATTAGTCGTTGCGTAATTTCGTCGCAAGAACTGTTGGTACTATCACGTGAACGACCGGAAGTCGATGCTTGTTCGACTCTCTGGGCAATACGGTGGAGTCACTTTCGTCGATTGCCATCCAGTACTCAAACTAATTACAAATCTATTGCATGACCGATCTATATATTGTTTTTCAGACGGTAAAATTACTGATCCAGCTAGAGTGAGCAACACATTGTTGCCTTGATTTTTCGTTCTTTCAACATGAGAGTAAAAGAGAATTGAATATTATTTTACTGAGTACCAGAATTACAAATTTGGTTGAAATGTCTTTGGTCAAAAAAATATTATTTTCTTACACAATTTAAATACTGCCACAAATAATAAATCGCATGGAATTATTATATAACTTTGTTTATCAATTAAAAAATAAATAAAACACGTTTTTTAGGAGAATAAACTAAAACAAATTTTAAAAAAATTTAAAATGTAATTTTTACAACAAGAAAAGGTTTATAAGCTCTAATCTTAAAACCAAAAGTATAAAAAATGTTGTTGATGACACGACCAACAGACGGATAAGAATAATTATTTCGACAAGACTTAAATCACTCCAATGTAACAAACTTATTCTTGTTTCAATCCTCATAAACGAAGCTTTGTTTTCATGAAACAAATTTTTATTCGAGATTTTCGTGTCAGTATACTCAAATTGGTTTAAAATATTGAGAAAAGTCGTTTAGAAAAAGTCTCCGGAAGTGTGAATGTGATAGAGGGGGCAAAGTTCATACGACCATAACTCACGAATTGCTCAACCGAATCATCTCAAATTTTAGTGACGTATTCAGTACAATCCAATGTTTCTTTGATTTACGTTTTTATTAAAATCGGTTAAGGCATTTTGTTTTTTAGAATTGTTTTAAATTTGAAAAAAAATATTAAAACGTACGTATTTCCAGCTACTATTGGACTGAAACTTGACATAAAACTTTATCGGAGTGATGCGACCTTTGCCATCGAATTTAGACGTAATTGATAAAGTAGTTTAGCTTTGATAGAAATTCGCTCGAAATGCTGAATTTTGTGAGTATACAAAAAGAGTTTACATTTCAGAGAATCTTATATTTCTCAATTTTTTCATAATTCACTTGCACGTTCATCAAACAGAATGATCGAATTTCGAGTACTCTTTGCAAAGATTGCTTTTTATAAAAGTGTATGACAAATAAATGCTTCTGTTTAACAGTTTTATTACAACCCGGAAAAAAATGGTCATATATGACGATATAACCATTTCGATGATATCTCATGATTATACGATCGATATGTGATTCAGATATGATCATATACGACCATTTCTTCCCGGGGAATGATTGGATTTCTACCCCAATCTATCATCCGGCCGCAAATCAATCGGTGCGTTGTTTAGATACTAAAACAAAGTTGGCTAAGTAGTAGAATGTACGATGGTTAATTAAAAGTAAAATAAAAATTTTGGATTGCGGGCAAAAAAAAAAAAAAGACGAAGCAAAATGTGCAAATTTCCACTTTGCAACCGTTGCTTTAACAATGTATAAAGACTCCTCTTTATCGAATTTCTTTGGGCCCTGAAATAAAATGCTAACACCAAATGCTCTCGAGGTTTGCATCGCGTTATTCTACGACTTGAGCGCGTCGATTGCAACGAGTATTAGATATACTTTTATCGTGCAGTGTATGCCTAAATCGTTCGAGATAGAGACGTAGAAAGAGTAGTAAGGGCCAAAGCGTAAGGGAGTTAAAACGCGATCCAATTTCTCAGGCCATTGAATGCGGCGACTACCATCTGTCTAACGCCCGCGCTCACGAAGAGAGCGTTAGCTCGCGCTCAGCTCTGGATATATAACAGAGGAAAAGAGAGCAGCCAGAGTAGGAGCAGCAGCAGCAGCATAGGATAGTATAGCCGGCAAAAGGCCACTGTAGCTTTTTACAGGCGAAGCGTGAAATGCGCGCAAACAGAAGCCTCGCAATACGGGTGCTCACCGGGCCCGAGGACGACTCTCGTCTCCTTTACATTTTAATCAAATCATTTCTCTGTTATGCGCGTCAGGCACGACCAAGCGAGCGTGCTCGTGCTGTTGGCAACGTGAACGAGGGAGAAAGAAGCCTCTGGATCTCACGGGACCGAAGGGTTTAATCTCGCCTAGCTAGCTCTCTATATCCATCCTGTATACCCTCGCTACCGTTTCTTTCTTTCTTTCTTTCAATCTTTCTTTCTTTTTTTCTTTCTCCTCCGCTCCTTTTCTCGGTGCGCCCGGCGTAGACGAGCCGTAACGCTCAGAGCGCAGAAGTGCCTCGAGACTCACGGAAGAGATTGAGAGACAAAGAAGCAAAATATCTCATGCGAATTCTCTGTGGCGCACCGTTCGACTTAATTGCTCGTCCTTTTACGGTTCTGCAGGTTCCTCTTCTCGTGTAAGGGAGACTGGGGCTAGTTGGGTCACTTTTGAATATTTAAAAAAAAAAAAAAAAACGATTTTAAAAATAATATTTTTAAATAATCTGGGAATTTTTATTCTTCACAGGGGAAGCTTTACTTTTGTGAAAAAAAAAAAATTTGCTACATTGGGACATTGCACATCTTGCTTGATTATTCATTTTTCACCTTTCATACTGCTTCCTCTATGAGAAAGTCATTTGCCTTTTCCTTCCTTACTTCGTTTGGGCTTTCTTGAAAAAAAAAAAACAGTAAAAACATTCTCTTTTCTCAATTTCTCGTTTTACAAAAAATAAATGACGAAAATAAATTATTCACAGTTTTGTGTTTTCTTTTTACGAAATATTTTTTTCATTTTAACAAAAAAAAAAAATTGATTAGCGTTTACAATTTTTTTTGGCAATTAATATTTAAAAAAAAAAATTAATTTACAAATTTGACAAACTTTTTGTTTTTTTTTCTTCTAAATTCAACACATTTGAAATTATAAATTTAACCGATTTGCTTCTTACGTCGCTGGCAGTAATTCCGATAGTCGTGCATTAGTAATATAAATGTTGTTTCAAAGCGCCAAGACGTTTACACGGTATAAACCTTTTTTTAAATTGCATTCAAGTTTCCTAGTTTTGTTAATTTAATAAAATCGTACTGATTTAAATAAAATTTAGTAAAATTAGAACTGACAAAAAAAAAGTTAAATCAATACACATACATTTTTGTAACATTTACAAAAAAAATTCATGAAATTAATTTTTTGTATCTTTGTTTTTCAAAAACTATAAACTGACAAAAATAAATTTTCCTCTAATTAATAAAAATTTCTGATAAAACTGCACAAATTTCAATTTAATCTTTATTCTGTCCTACGACTGTCGATTTTTGAATGTTTTACTTGACTCTAAACCAACTCGCCCCGGTCTCTTCTATATATAGTTACACCTGTGTTTATGTGTATACATATATATATATATATATATATATTTGTAGCTTCAAAGTACCTTTACCGCAATGTGTATACATGAAGACTATCTCGCGCTCGCGCGCGCGGTAATTGTCGATACAATTAATAGTTTGAGCGCTCAGTTCTCAAGATCGAATTAGAGGGTTGAATTAGCCGCTGGAGCGTTGGATCGCGGAGCCGCCACGCGGCTCTTCTGTCCCGAGAAAATCGTTTCAGCACACTCATCGCGTTATAGCTGGTGTACGTATGCCTTATAAGTTATTCTAATGTCCGAGAGCGCGCTCGTTTATCGTCGTATAATGTACTCTCCCGGCGAAGTATGATTAGAGGGATTTGGAATAGAACGATTTTACAGAAGCAAACTCTCTCTCCTCCGGTGGATCATTGCGCTTGTATCGAGTCGTGGGAAGCGAGAAAAACGCTGTGACGTTCCAATGCAGGGTTGAGCACAGCGAGGCTTGAGCGCTCGAGGCATTCAATTGATAATTGTTTCAATTATTTTGGAGAGCAATAAAATATCGAAAGAGCAAACTAATGCCTAAGAATCGAAAGATCCACAGGAAGTGTAATAGTAACTAATTTTGTTATGCATTCTTTGTTTCTTTGGTATAACAATTTCTTTGGTATTAGTTGTTTACTTAAGTTTAACTGCTTCCCCGTAAATGTGTTAATTTTCTATCTAATGTTTTTCATTATTTCTGTCACGTGACAAATATTATTAAAGAACAAATTGCTGACAAAATGCACTGTATGTTTTTTTTATTGAAGGGAAAAATACGGATTAATGAATATTTTTTTCATTTATTTGTAAAAGTAATATAAAATATTGATAGGAAAAGTGTAACTCTGACTAACTTTGAAAAATGTATTGTTTATTTATTTTGATACGGTTATAAAAAAAAAAAAGTGAATAGTTCCGAATTCATAAACTTGTAAAAGGAGTCAAGTTTTTCTGTAATTTTTCTTTTTTTCTATTTTATCTTATACCTAAAATATTTTACATAAAAAATGAATTTTTTACCGGAAATCAGTGAACTGCAATCTGAAGTCAACAATTCCAAATTAATTGTGAGATAATTTACCAAAATATGTGCATTTAAATCGTAGTGGAAGTTATCGTCATTCGGAACTGTCGACTTTTTTACATGATCGAAATACTGCAACCAATTATCAATCACATAGAATTTTGTATGTGGGAAAAAAAACTTAAATACGCTTTTCTAGTCAAACCATTTACTTAAGATCTTATTGAAAAATACTTAAAATTCACCGGAAGTTCATATTTCTTGATAAGAAGTCTTCTGATACGGTAAATACATTGCTACTTGAACTATGATAGGTGACTTCACCTTACACACATTTCTCTCGAGAAAAAAAGTCAAAAGGGTTCAAAATTGCCGCATTTCCTTTGGCAGTTCTGAGCGGCCACCAATTTCTTTTGCCTACCTCAGAAAAACCTACTATCTGTCGGATATCCAAGCGAGAAAAGATAGTGTCAGGAGAGACATTACATTATATATACATATACGTATATCAGAAGCGTCAGCTCGTTTCCATCAATTTTCGGAATGCCGACACACACTATGCGAAAGCCTCGAGTTCTCTCACTATTTTTCTCACAGTAAAGACTGTATATATACATATACATATATATATATATATAAGAACCCGGTAGTTCATCCTCTCTCATGATCTCTTCCCATGCGCCTCTTTCTTCGTGAAAGCATTCGGCAATTCGCCGGAGAGTGTGGAGAGCGAGCGGAACGACGAGTGCTCAGGGTTCTCCACGTTGGTGGGAGTAAAGCGATCGCCGGCCTCTGCAACTGTAGGAGGGTGCGGAACTCGATCGCGCGGGGCGCAATGAGCTTTCCAGTGCGGAGAGAGAAAGAGAGGGAAGGTGTGGGACACACGTTTCTCTTGGTCGGCGAGCTCTGGAGCGTCGAGCACAAGTGGATTCCAGGAGGGGTGGTTGTAGAGTTGCCAGAGGCTTCTCGGGGCGCGGTGAAGGGGTGAATAAAGGGGGTCGATAAAGTAGCGATCGCGCGCACGGGACTCAATTACACGCTTGGGCGCTCCCTTCCTCGCAACCCCAGCGCGCTCGCCCTCGCATATATATATATATAGCGTATATGGGAATTTTCACATCAAAACGACGCATTCTGACACTTGACACCTACGAATTTGCCCGCATTTTTTGATGTTATGCATTCAACTCGAAAAAATTCATTTCTGGTGGAAATTTGAATTAGTTAGGATTTTGAAAAAAAAGCTAAGATATATGTTTAGACGTAGTTTAAAGATTTGAAAAAAATGAGATTTTTGAAATATTCTTAGTATCGTTAAAAAAGTAATTTGTTAAAATTTTCGCATATTTCCACATTGCTGAAGCGTTGCAAGAGATAACAATTGATAAGCACTAGTTTCCTTGTATTTTACAGAATAAAATAAAGACTTAAAATTTCGTGTGATATTCCTTGTGGGAATTGATAAATTTTTTTTTTTTAAACACAGTTTCACATACTACTCGGCAGAGATAAAAGCACGATACACAAGATACGTTACGTAAGTAATTATGAGATTAAATTAATTAAATTGGGATATCTATAAATGATAAATTAGGACAAATAAAACACCATCGCAGTAAAGATAGTAAAATTAAAAACGAAAAATAATTAACAAAAAATTTACATAGTTTCTGTACTATATTTATTTTATATTTTGTTCATTTATTTATTTTTTAAAAAATGTATACCAAATGTATTTGATATTTTGTGTATGGAAACTAACTAATAAAAAAAAAAAGGAAAAGAGTGAACAGGACCCAGATCAGGGTCGAAACGTATCTTACGAAATAAAGAATTGATATCTTCAACTTGGCCGCCAACAGCCGATAATCTCTCTATTTATGGGAGTTTTAAAAATGGATTCACATCGAAAAGAATTCACGATATTATTCTTTCAATAATGTACGCAAACGACAAATGATCCTTATTGTTTAAAAAAAATAGTTACTTTTCAATTTCGTCGTGTATGTCGATTTTCGTAATGCAATCCGGTTTTTAAATAAAAGTTAGTGTTATTATTTCACTCGGTCGTCACGATATTAATTTAACTGTGACATGAGTTCTTTTATTGGCTTTTTCACCTGCCGAGCTCATTAAATAAATCAAATGAAACGTACCTAAACAATAATATATAAAACTAAAATATTCCTAGAGTTCGAGAGTCAGAAGCATATCAATTTGGTATGAAATGCCCTGTATATACTGCGTAGTACCCTCCGGTTAGCTAGCAAGATCAGTTGTCTCTCTCGCACTCTTCTCTCTTGGTTGTTTTATCCAAAGCCTCATCCTCTTTCGGATACGCTTCATCCTACGTTCCCGCGATGGCTCTCCTCTGTTGCGGATTCTCCGCTCGTCAGTTCTTCCTCTCTCTCTCTCTCTCCTTCTCCTAGTCTTTTCTCAACCCCCCTCGGCAGTTGCACACCGCGCAGCACCTCCTTTCTCGCGTCCGCATACCCGGCGAACTCGCCAGTTTCCCCCGGCACGCTCTTCGACCTACAACCCCCCAGGGAAAGAGAAGAGAAAAGCTGAGAGAATATAAGCGAGAAGAGAAGCTCAAGCTCCACTAACCATACTGTTCGCTTTTTCTTCTTCCTTGCAGTTTTTCCGTCGCACCCTCCTCTACATACTTGATGTTGAGTCTACTCTTGCGCAAGACTTCTCGACACTTTCATTGCTCTTCTTTCCTTTCTTCTTCGCTTCATCTTCTTCTTATTCTTCCAGGTCGTCGTCGTCATCGTCGTCGTCGTCGTCTTCGTATTTCTACGAGGAGGAGAGGGACAAAACCAAGCGGATGGTGACTACTCTCGCCCAATCTTGTGTCTTTTCCCACCATTGGCGAAAAGCAGTTGCTGAAGGAGGAGGAGGAGGAGATGGAGGAGAAGGAGGAGAAGAAGAAGAAGAAGAAGAAGAAGAAGAAGAAGGAACATTGGGTTGTGTGTAGCTCTCGCCATCTCGTAATCGGCTCTCTCGCGCATCCCCCGCACACGTTTTCCACTAGCCCTGCGATTCTCTCGACGCCTACCCCACTCTGGGTTGTAGCCACCCTCGCTATGTGAGTCGAGGATATAGCTTTGGGCTCCCACTCTGCGGTCTCTCGCTCGTTTGTCGCGAGCACACCAAGAGTGAGTGGGTGAAGGAGAATGAGACAGAGAGGAAGAGAGGTGACTGCCAGCAGCAGCTAGCGCCACCCCTCTTCTGCGCTTGCTCGCGATTTATCGTTCGCACGGGCTGAATGCTCTCTCTGTCGCTCTCTATCCCTATATAAACCTGTCTCTCTTTTACCTTTCCACTCACCACTCCCTTCAACCACGACGCCAGATGGCGACACTCGGAGAACCACATAGTAACTCTCTCTCTTTGGGCTTGACTCGGGGATGAAAGATCCATGGGTGTGGACAAGCTACTCAAACTCTCGGGGGACTATATACACTTTCTCTGTGAATTAAAAAAAAATATTTTAAGCTTATCAATTGGGTTATTATTTGCATGAGCGACTACGTACTGTTAAGATCCAACTGTTAAGAGTATTGTCAGTTATGCGAAAACGCCTCTGAAGATTCTGTTATATTGATAGAGCAAAGTACGAAGAATTTTTGAAGACCAAAAGAAATACCTTTAGAGACATGGTTACTGAGATATAAATTAACAAAGTTAAGTAATTTACGTAGGTAGGGGTCTCAGCAAAAAATGATATTGAAGTATCTCTGAAGCGCGACTCTAGCTCCTCACCGTGGCCGATTCCTGAAATTGTATGTTACGGTTATTGGTTTTTGATAGAAAAATGAGTGGTAACAATTAAAATAACATAAGGAATAAAATTTCGCTCCTGCAAAAATATTCTTAAATTCAACACGATTAATTGTAAATCGTTCCAAAATAGAATTTAAATTTCTTTGAGTATTTTTCGATAATAAAAATGTCCCAGATTCTCATAGAAACAGTTGTGTGTATTTATGAGTGCTAACATTTCGTTCATCATGTAGGAACAATTTAAAAAATTCCTCCAAATTTAACAGAATTTTTCCTATTGCATCTACGAGTTAAAGATAAATTCTCGCAACGACAAATCCATATCTTCGCAAGCTTAGGTCGAAATAATCACTGCTAAAATATAATCAATCAAATCATAATTAGTTAGAAAATTGATTTCTACTTCACGGAGTCCAGATTATGAAAATGTATGATCTGTCGTAAACCATCAGTCAGTATTATATTACTATGTAACGACGTGAAAGTTGTTCTGAAACAGATTCGAAAAAACGTAAAATTTTACGTGACACAAACGTGTGCTTTTCCATTATAGCGTTACGTCGAAAATTCCACAAGGCTACGCTCCGCGACGGCAACGTCCTAACGCATTATTTCCTCGATGCGGTATATAGAGCAACACGGAATAGTAGTCGATTTGATTGACAGTGCGATAGGCGAGAGGCAATGTCTAATGCATGTGCGACTGGCTCTCACTTGGATTAGCCATTGGCGTGATACGTCCAATGTCAATTCCTCTCCCGTCACGCTCGTTATTCGCAACCGCACACCGGCAATCTTACTTTTTTATTTAGCATCGAAAATTCAACGTGAAGGCCTATTCACGTTCGATCGATAATCTTCGCATCGAATATTGTCGTACATTCGTCGTCGTTCCACCATATCGTTCTAATTAATTTATGTTTGATTAGAAGAAAAAAGGAAAAAAAAAAAAACATAGGTGTGGGATATGCCGAGAATTTGATTATGGAGATTTAATTAGCGAAGCTAATTCAAGAGCATCGGGCAATTAGGGAAAGGAGCGGTTCTACTGCTGCTGCTGCTGCTGTATGCTGCTGGGTACGATATATAGCTAGAGCTCGTGTTCGCCGCAGCGCCCACGTACGTCAGACACAAGCTATATAGCTACATCTTCAATTAGTAACGATAGGTGAGAAAATTAATTATCCTCGCGATCCGCGCCCACAGAGCCTTCGATGACTATGACGTTCGTACTCGCACCCGGAGATTAATTCAATCGACTCGGTTATCTTCATACCGTTTACAGGGTGGTCCAAAAATCAAGGACTTATCTAGGCAATTATTTTTTCTAATAGAATTTGGAGAAAAGGTTGCAAAGCAGAGTCTTGCTCATTGCTTTCTTATTATTTTTGAATGTTTACAAAGCTTTCTCTATCAGGAAGCAAAGCAAGTGCATTAATGAAACTGGGATGAAAAGGAGGGCTACTTTTTAAAAAAAAAATTATTTTGTAGAATAAGTAACAAAACCGCTTGATACTTTATGAAATAAAAATTTGGTCGTTTATTAATATTTGTCTTGTTAAAGGTAGTAATTAAAAATATAAGTATCTGTAAAATAATTTTAAAAATTAACGATTAGTTTGTTTTACGTTAATAGAAATTCATGTGATTTAGGATTTTAAAAATAAACTTGTAAAGTAACAAAAAGAAAATTGACAATTTCTCATGTTTACACATAACATATTTGCTATTTTGACAAACAAAAATTGTAACCGTAAGAAGAAGAATATTGTAATATTCAAAAGAAGGTTGATACCTTCCTATACATTTCATTTTTTGTACTTCGATTTTTGAAACAAAAACATATATTGCTACTTGTAAAATTAATGACAAAAATTTCTATGCTTTTGTGGCCGCAACGATTTTAAAAACGTAAAAAAAAAAAATTACTTTCATTTTAACTGTATAAGTTTGCAATTGGTTGGATCCATAATTACTCCAGACTTGTCTTCCCAGTATAAAATAATTTCGATGCATAGTTAACAAATTCGTTTGTTACTTCAATAAGAAATCGTGTGTCATTTACAGTATCTTTGTCAAGAACCTGTAAAATGACAGCAAACATTTCTAAAATCAAAGCGTTAAGTTTGGTGTAAATAATTTTGTAACATGTAACGAATCAGCTTTTTAAAATTAAAAACAAAAAAATAATGGTTGAAATAAAAAAACAAATACTGTGAGCTTTTGCCGGCAAAACGTTTTTGTTAAAATGTACAGATACCACTTTTTATTTTGCAACGCAGTTAGTTATCGCATCTTATCAACGAATCTTTGGGTTCCTGCACCGAATTCTGTTTTTTTTTTCCCTCTCATAACTGTAAACCAAGTTTACAACTATAGTCGATTAGGGCACACAATTAATTTTTTGTTCATGCCAGCTTCATTCTTTTATATACTCCATGAAGATTTTACGGTTCTAGAACATGACTAATTTGACTGGCTCGCTCTCTAAATTCCTATAAAGCTTGCAACTATACGCGCCTGGTGCATTCCAAGAGTATATATGCAAGATGCACATGATGGATACTCGGTATTACAGCTCATTAATAATTAAGCCTCGCGCGCTCGCTCGGCACGCGCTTCGCTCGCTCTAACTCTCAGCTTATTTTTCCGTCCATATCTGGTTAGAAAGATTAATTAATTAATCGTGCATACCCATCTTTTCACCTCACACAGCTTATATGCGTTTTACCAGCGAGCTATTCCAAGATTCCCTCGAGATAAAATCCAACGCGACTAACGTATCTATACTTAACGCTTAATTTGAGACTAATTAATAATCGAACGATTAGCATCAATACGTGAGTTGTATAATACCTATAGAATGAATATTTGATCGATGCACAAATCTATTCATGGACTCTCGGGTTACACGACATTTTCCTATAATTTCATATGCGAGAATCGAAATGATGATTCATTAACGAAAATAGCTTGTAAAAACTTGATTGAGATTTATGTAGCTTTGACACAAATATTTCTGTCAATATCAAGATTTACAAAACAAAAATGGCAGACATTTTAAAATTTGTACAGGCCAAAAAGTGTTAAAAGTGCAAACTGACATTTTTTTTCATCCCTGTAATAAAAAGAAATTCAGTTTACTATTTTTTGTCAGTTATACAAGAAAACATTTGTACAAAATGTTGATTCTTCTAATTTAACAAATTGAAGTATATAAATTTGACAATATTTCTTCTCACATATCTAATTTCGTGTATTTTTATTTTTGCAAACTCAACACGTAATTTTTTGTCATTTACAATTTAACATAAAAACCTCTAAAGCAAACAAAAAAAAAGAATTCGTCAGATATAATTATACAAAAAGATATTTAGAAATACACGGAATTCAGTCGTGTTAACACACCTCATTCTTGAAAAACCAAATTTCTTTTCTGTGACAAATATTGAAATACGACGAAAAGTCAATGAAAAAATAAAAAAAATGTTAACACAATTTTTTGATTCTTTAAAGTGAATTCGAAAAGCACACATTTTCCAAAACAAACAAACCGGAATTAGTAAAAAAGGAAATCGTCGCAATACTGCATAATTAATACATTTTTTTACTGTGCACTCTTTGCCATCTATACTTCTTCTGAAAAAAAAGTATCGATTGTTTTTTTGTTGGTAAAAAGAGCGTAACGCGTGTGTGGTTGCGAGACAATAATATTTCACGTGGGGCGCGAGGCTAATTGAATGCTACCACGGTAGTTTTGAGGCTTAGCCAGGCGGGCCCAGGCTCACTGTTCTGTGGCGATAGCTGGCTCCGCGTGTATGCTCATCGTGAGAGACCTCGCGATGGTTCAGCAGCGATGAGACGATATGCTGGAGAGTCAATGGTGAGGGTGGGCAATGGTGTGCGTTCCTGCGGACCCGAAGAGTCTTTTCAGGGCCCGGGGAACGCGCGAGAGCGGAGAGGACAATAATTAACCAGCGGTTAGTTTACGTCGCCCCCCCGCGGTTCTTGGACGCCAGAAAGAGAAGAGAACCCGTGCGCTCTGGTCTCCACGACCATGAAGAAGCAGCAGCATCAGCAGCAGCAGCAGCAGCAGTTCTTGTGGGACGCGCCGGGCCTCACCGTGAGATGCATAAATATCGTTGTAGCCTCGTAGGTGTAGCCAGAGTGAGGGGTCACACCTTCTTATAATTATTAATGCGACAAATGACCCTACGTCGGTTGTATACCAACCGCATCATATATGAGAACACCCGAAGATTTTTTTTTTTTTTTTTTTTTTCTTTTTTTTAATGATGACTTTTTAACTCGCACCTAGTATACCGAGTATTTCTAAAGGAGAAGAGCAAACGCAGAAGCCACAAACGTGACACCCTCGCACACAACCAGACCGTATTAATTATTTGGAATAATAATAATGACGATGAAGGAACCAGTCGCAAATTATAACGATTAATGGTTTTCGAATGAAAATACCTGCACGAAGCCCGCGGATTTATCTTTTGGGATGTATGTGTGTATATATATATATATGTGTGTGTGTGTGTGTGTGTGTGTATATGGGGCATTCCGGGATGAAACGATAGGGTTGTGACCCTTGGATTTTTTGTTTTTCATTTGCACCCAGAGACGTGGTTTATTCAAATCAAATATCGGGCTTTAATAAGCTTAATAAACAAGATGTATTTGATTTAAATCTTATATAAATACACATTTAATAATAAATAAGCCATTTCTCTGCAAAATGTTGTAAAAAAACTACTGCCGCACAATTTGAACGTTATTTTTCTAAAACATCCCGAAAATAGGACAGAAGTAAATAAATTTGCAAAGCATTTACAGAGGCTTTCTCCACTTTTTAAATTTCGGTACTTTTAATCATTTCCGGTAGCTGTGTAGGGTCGTCATTATGTATAAATATTAGGGCTGCAATCACTTTTTCAGTTACATTTATTTATTTATTTATTTATTTATGATATTTTTTTTATTAAAAAACGTCTCAATTGACAGTTTTCAATTTTTCGTTGCTGAAAGCAGTATTTTCTAGTTTACACAACGTACATCCCTAAATATTAATAATATTTAAGGATATTCATAATTTACAAGTTCATTTAAAAAAATGTAATAAAGACATTAAAACCCCATCATTTTTTTAATGTACATTGTGCAAACAAAAAATACAGCTTGCAATGAAAAATATTGGGTATTGCCAAAATAAAAAGATTCACATAAAACCAGAGAACTATTTTTTGATCGTTATTTTTTTCAGAGTCCTCCTAGAGTATTCTCTGATTGATGACTAAATCCAGCTTTCAACAAAGAAAAACGTACATAAGCTTGAAAATTGGGAAAAGTCTTTATTCTGGATGTTTTTGTTTCCTCATTCAGGAAGCTTTCTTTTCATGACATTTTTTTTCTTTTTAGATTTTCATGTCAGCATCTAAACAGTTCTTCGTAACAGAAGATACGTTCAATGTTTTGTGGTTATTCAATTCCGACAAAATCGTTAAAGCCATTCACATTGCACGTGATTTTGAGTTTTGCAAAAAAAAAAATAGTGGTCTTTTTCGTAGCTTCAGCAATGTCTCAAATTTTACTTTGCACATTGCTTCCTTTACATTTTCATTTCTTGCTGCTATTCCAGTTTCAAGAGCATAATTCAGAGTAGTCTCAAAGATTCTAGTTGTCAATAAAGAGTGTACTGTAAAAATCTCAAAAAAAATCAATTACATAGCTGATTTAGTACTTCAATCTAAATGGATTTATGGAAAAATGGAAAAAAAAATTGGGGTGGACCGTTCCTTTTTATACCAACCTACCACATATACTAAGAGGATAAAAGTATAAAAAATTCGATATTCATGGCCCGGTCAAGTTGGTCCGAAATGTGTGAAATTTGAAATGAAATATGGGACATTTCGTATACTATAATTTTCACATATATATATATACAGGAGTTATCCCTCAATAATAATTCTATAGAGTGGGAGCGATCGCTCGACAAGAAAGACCTCGATCATCATCCCTGCTGGCACCTACACAGCTCTTATACATTCATCGCGATTGATTTGTGGCCCTCGACGAAGCGTGGGCGGGGTTGAGTTTCCGAGCTGCACACTATATAGGGGTACACAGGTATATAATGGACGTATAAAGTAGAAGTCAGTGAGAATAAGAGAGATGAATAGATGAAGCTCTGAACGAGCATCGCCGGTCGATTCTTATCTACGATTTCGGGACACCTGCTGCCTCGGCGTGTCGCGCTTTTTACATTCTCACCCTTTCCATCGAGGCACATAGAGAGAGAGAGATAGAGAGAGAGAGAGACAGAGGTCTTTGCGATTATTCTGGGTTTTCATCCACACGTTGGGAAATTAATCTCAGCACAAAGAGAATTTTATAGTACAATGAAATAGTTGTGGTAGTCCTGACTATAGAATAAAAAATAAACCCAACATTTTTTACTTTTGAAAAGATTTTGCTCAGAAATTCATCTTGTAATTATATATAAAAAAGATACAAATGTATGGAGAAGTTTTTTGTACAAAATAATTTCAGTACAAAAATAATTTGTTAATAAATATTGCATTTTTATTTCAAAAAATAATTTTGTTATTTCACCAACAGAAATGGTCGTCTGTTAATTTCTTTTTGGTCATTATTACAAAAAAACCTCTGTTACTCGATTAACCTTTTTTTTCATTTTAACAAAATTATTTTCATCACTTCCAATTTAAAAAACGAAAACTTCTGAGTTTAACCAATTTTTATTTCTCACGACAAATTGTAAGAAAAAAAACTTCTAAAAAGGCAAAATTACTGAATCTTTTTCTCGCTTCTCAAATTTATAAAAAAAAATATTTATTGTGTGAGGAAAAGGGATTTCGTCTCTGTTCCTTAAAAAGTTATCGTGACTTTTGTGAAAGAGGCTTTGGAGTGCGTTTCGTGGACGAAAAAGCCACGAGACTCGTTTCTTCATTATTTTTTATTTCATCGTCAATGGGAACGATTATAATTGTAAATGCTACCATAAACCAGTGCTTGGTTATATGCGCAAGAGTGGTACGTAGAGCAAAGAGAGAAAAAAAAAAAAAGGCAGAGAGAATGTGAGTTGAACGGAGGGCTGAGAAACGTGATTTTCGTTTGGAAGTGTATGGCGAAAATCCGCAGGGGGTTGAAGAAGAGTCTTCAGCAAGACGCGCGCCACGCCACAGGCTGTGTGCTCCTCGGGCCCTCTCTTTATGCCGTGCGAGGATGTGCTCGCTGCATCACAGCCCGGGCGGCCTATTGCACCGAAAGAGCGAGAGAGACTTGTTGTGAATGGTTTTCTTCTTGAAGAATAGCTTATGTGCGTGGCTCGCTCACGATCCCGGCACGCGGTGTGCACCGACCATTAACCCACACCTCGTCATTAAATCATCGTTGCTGTCATCGTCTTCGTTATCCACCGCCTCCGTGGATCCACCACAGCCGATCCATTTGTATTGTACCATTTATGCGAGCACGAGAGTTGCCTCTATATATCGTGTTAATAAATGAACCGATATCTCCAAGCATGGAGCACCAATCGGAGAGAAAAACCCACACGAGATTGTGCAATCTATTTTTCTTCTCGTTACTGGCGTTATTGCATCACAAATCTCGATTTAGTTTCTTGTGAAATGGCCAAGATTTTGATCGATCTTCACCGGTTGTACAATTTTTTTTTAACTTTTAATAATCTCGGAGAAAATTAAGATGAATATTCAGCCTTGGATGTTGTAGAATTGTCGTTTTTAATACATTTTTTGATTAAGTAAATATTAGATATAGAAAAAATATAATATCTAAAACGGATTTAAAGTAGAACTCTGTAATGTGTAGGGTTTATTATTACTTATTAAATATTAGATAACATTAAATTATATTGTTACTTGATGATTAAAATTTCCTGGAATTGCAGTTTCTGAATTTTTTGAAAATATGCAAATTAGAAGCTTGCACGTAGTTTCCAATTTATTTCCCAATATTTTACAAAGTTACCTCTTATGAGGATGTATTATCAATCTTGGATTTAGTGAATTTGATTTGTGACGGTCTTGTCATCGAGAGTTCGTGACTGTGTTGAAACACAGTTGCGTTGAATTTGAATTTGTATACAGAAAAGCGATTGTGTAGAGTTGGGCATGTGTAGACATTGCTGTTGTTTAGAGTCATGTGCTGTAGAACCACTGTCTTGTCTTAGCTCAATGTTATGCTCAATTTCAATAAGTTCTTATTACTGCGGAGAATGCATATGCCTCGGCAATAAAATGATTCAACCATCATCAGAATTGCTACAAAAGAAAAAAAAAGTTATAGCTGTGTTGACATATACCAAACAAACAAAAATCCTCCAAACACTTTCACCCTCCGCACAACAAGGACTTTCAAAATTCTGGCAAAACCCGACGTCAAGATTTGTCATCAACACGAAAAAAATAGATTTTTTATTGGTGCTCCTTCTCCTGCTTGCTGATGAAAAAAAAAAAAAAAAAAAAAAAAAAAAAAAAAAAAAAAAAAAGGCCAAGTATAATATAAGAAGCGAGTAAAAGATGGAATGGTGGTTTAGTCCGGGTGGTTATATTCGTGAGGTGTGCACGGCGGGATTCTCGGGGCTCACTCTCTTCTTCGGTCATCTGGCCTGTCCACCTTTAAGGCCCTCTTCGCACTCGACGAGTATCCATATATCCACAACACACGGCGTGAGGAGGGAACAGAGAGCACGTGTGGCATTCGCCACGACGACATGTACCAGATACATAACTATGTATATATGTATATATTCTACAGTAGATATAGGTATCTACAGTATAATACAGGTATAGATCGACTCAAGGCGTAGACTCCGCGGGGGGTACGTCACTGTCCCCCGTAGCTGCTGTATAGCTGGACCGGGTTCTTCGGACCCATCTTCGGGGTCTCACTGCTTGCCTGCCGGTCACCGCATTCCATCTCTTCTCGTATATATATGAGGCATTCTCTGTCAATTCTGTTACTTATTATTTTGGCCCCTCAAAGATTTTTCTCATTGTTAATCCGAATTTGAATACTACTTTAGTGTATTCTTTGTGATTTTTTTTTACATTTGCAAATTGTACATTTCTATTAATGTTGTTTTTTTTGTTAACGTTAGTTTTGGAAATGATAAATTGTAGAAAAATAATGTCTCGTCGTAAAAGTTGTAGTTTTAACCAGCTTTTTGAATACAATTTTGTGAATAATTTTAGCGGTCTGTTGATGTATATTTTTGAAGAAAAAATGTAGGGTTTGTCTTTTTTTTTTTCATGAAAGGCCGATTTCGTTAAATTGTAAGGTTTATAGAATATTTGGAAGTTACTGCTTATTGCAATTCTAAAAATCGCCTGAGTGGCACTGAGTGACATTCGGGAGCAAAAAAATTAAAAACATGTGAAAGCTTGCAAAATAGTGACTATTAAGCTTGCTAGAAATACTTCAATCTGTGGAAACTATACAAATATTAATGGCGACCAACAGTTAAATTTTTTTTGAACTTTAATATCTCTTTCATATAGTGTTTTAAAAAATATAGTTTTAGCATTTTTTTTGTGTGCAATGTCAGGTTCATAATATTACTCACAAAATTTCATTGAGAAACTGAACTGGAAAAAGGGCTTTTATGTTGAGACATTTTTTTCTGTAATTTATAATTTTCAGGATACGTTAACTTGACAAAAAAAATAGTGTTTTTAAAAATGTGGGATTCTTAAATTTGAAAAAATCCTCTCAAGTAGCACTCAAATCTGGATAATTAGGTTATCTCATAAAATAAAAAAAAAAAACGGGAAAATTTATTTTCCTATCAAATAACTTTTTCTTATCTGTATAAAAATACATACGAATAGTTTCAATGGTACGCAAATTAAAATTTGTCACAGAGAACGTACGAGATTTGTTACGTCACTATATATTTCCCTCGTCGTAAGATTTAAATTTTCTCCCATATAAAATGGTATAAATCGAAAATTTACGGTATTTTTAATTCCTCACAGAGAAAACTTTGTTTTTATGAAAATTTCTTTTCTCATAAAAATGATTTAAAAATAGTGTCCGGATGTATGTGAGTGTATGCGATAGAGGGGCTGTAATTAAAAAATTGGGAAATATCTCTAAAACATGAATGAAGAGTTTGTATATTGGAGAAATTTACCCTTTTCTGTTTTCATAAAAATTAAAAAATTTCCAAAGTTTGAAGTAAATAATCTGACATTTTGCACGTTGATCAAACAAGACCATCGAATGTTTCTTGAAAAGAAAGCTGCATTGCTTTCTTTTCAGATTTTTTTTTCTGAATCTTTGATTTCGTGAGATCAATTTTTTTTCGAGTATTTCATGTCAGGATACTCCAAATGATGTAAAATGAGGAGAAAAGTGGTTTAGAAAAAAAATGGCTGGATCGATATAAATGTGTGTGCTGTG
The DNA here is from genome assembly GCA_964016905.1 of Perithous albicinctus. Lineage (NCBI taxonomy): Eukaryota > Metazoa > Arthropoda > Insecta > Hymenoptera > Ichneumonidae > Perithous > Perithous albicinctus. The sequence continues at coordinate 11,388,144 of OZ024699.1, forward strand.
TGGCCGGTCTGCAAAATTCAAATCTCCATATATTTCAAGAATGGCTTCATCAATCTAGCTGAAATTTGGTACACATGTGGGACAGTTAGACACCTTTATTTGTGATAATTTTTAAACAAAACTTAAACATCAGATCAAAATTTTATTCAATTTCGCATTTATCGAAAAAGAAAATGTTTGAACGCGCTTCGGCTGCCGCAAATTTATGCGCCTCCTCATATGTGCCTGACACATGAGGGGGCGTTGCGGGCACTGGGATAAAAAAATGAGGAAGGAATTTCTAAATTTATACTTTGCAACCTTTTTTTTAAAATAATAATGTCAACTACAAAAAGGCAAATTGACTTGATTCTGGGCTTGTCAAATCATCAGATTCTCGAAACGTGTAAAAAATTCATATGTTTACAGTGTCAATCATTCATCAAATGCATTTCCTATCGTATTTTTCGTACTTTACTGCACGTGAATCCTTGAAAAGTTACAATTAAAAAAAAACCAAATATTTTTTTTACAAGAACAAATACGTCAGCTCCACATATCCACTATGCAATGGTGATCATTTTTGAAACTTAAGAGAAAACTTAATTACGAGAAATATCTGAGATATCGGACCAGAAAAAAAGGGTGGCAAAATTGACAGAGAATGCGTGATATACACTCTTCTTTCCTCTTTCTATCATCTCTTTTCTCGTCGTGAAAGATATAAAGACAGAGAGAAAGGGCGAAAGAAAGAAGGAGAGAAAAGAGAGTCGAAGGAGATACTCTGACACTCTCGTACGGGGTATCATCGTAGTTGCAGCATGGCTATGTGGGCTTCAGCTTTTATCCCACTCCAGCGAGATAACATCGCGTTCGCTCGAGAGGATGGCTGCTGCTGCTGCTGGTGCTGCTTCTGCTGGATGGCTGGCTGGGTTCGTGCGCGCACTTAGAAACATCTATACAGAAGAAGAAGTAGAAGACGATGATGAGAGTTTAGAGTGTTTGAGAGGAGAAGAGAGAAAGAAAGAAAGAAAGAAAGAATGAGGAGGGGGAGAGATGGAGACCCCACTGAGCGAGCTGCACCGCGGTGGGTATTCCGGGTACAACCTGCCACTCGTCAGCCCACCCTCGTATACGCGCGAGCTCCTCATGCTATATCCTCCAGCTCCTCCTGCCGCTGACTACCAGAGAAAGAGCCGGAGCGACGTTTCCTCGTTGATTCCTTCACTACCCTCCTCCCCACCCTTTTTTCCATTGCGATGATGCCCACCTCTCAGAGCTCTCATCTCCGCTGATGCTTCTGATGCTGCTTATGCGTCTCGCTCGCCGGCCGTACGATCGCATGGCGTATATATGCCTGGGCGAGAATGCACGATCGTGGCCTGATATGGAAATGAATAAAATATTGAGAAAAAAAGAAAAACGTCCCTTGAGCCTGACATAATCTAATAGGTTTGAGCTTTCGCGCTGCTATTTCTTTTCGAGCTTATTTTCACGACGGGGTAACTTGAGTATGTAATCCGTCACTTTACAGTCGTGTCTATTGTGAATTTAATATCCTTTCAATTACAAATTTTTAGGTATATTGATGAAACAACAGGTATTTATGATATTCCATGGCAAAATAACGGTTTACTATTTTTTCGTACAACAACTGATTTAGTAAGGACTGTTAGTTTTCGAGAAGGAATTATTGGTTCTTAAAGGTACTTGTAGGTTCTTTTAGATTATTTAGGTTTCTTTAGGGTTCTGTAGGGTTCTTTTAGGGCTCTGTAGGATTTCTTTAGGGTTCTGTAGGGTTCCTTAGGATTCAGTTGGGTTCTTCAGGGGTTTTAGGGTTCTTTTACTCCCCATAGGGTTCTTTTAAGTTCTTGTTCTTTAGTGTTCTCGTTCTGTTAGGATATTTCTTTTACTATTGGCTATTATTTGTGAAGACGGGGATGGACTAGTTTCAAAGCCCTTAAAACTGTCATTGCACATCGTGCGCTATTTTTACATATCGGGCAAAACACTTCAAGTCGGCCAGCACAATTTTTCACGTCAACAAAATGTCCTCACATTTCTTCAGGTTGGTCGAATTGAAGAAAAAACGTAGGATTTTGTTTCAGATTTTTTTATTGCATATTCCAGCCTTTGAAAATCGCTGATAATAATCATTGTTTATTTTTTAACGCCAATACTACGGCTCGCAAAAAAATCATAAGAACATCAAATTCTGCATTTTCAGCGTACTTTCCAACAACATTTTTTGTAATATTCTCCAATTTCATTTTATGCTATTTTTCAATTAAATAAAGTTGCCACTTTTTTCCCCTTCGAAACGGCATTTCCGGTTTAGTTGAAACTTTCACATTTTGTTCGTTGAAATGCCTAGAATCTTAGAAAAAAATTGGCTAGATAGGCCGCAATTTCGATCCAGAGTTATAGCTCTTTTTGTCTAAAAAAGTGACTACAATGCACAACTTGCATGTTACAATTTGATAACACGCTTCGGTTTTAGAGTGATTGTGACGTTTATTATTATGACATGCATGGAACCAGTTTTTATGGTTTTGATGTGAAGATCAAAAATGTATGCACTTATATATTTATGTGTGAGTTGTTTAATAGTAATTGCTCATTATTGTTATTAATTTGAGGCAATATAATCAATTTTTAAAAATTTCTTTATATTTTTCATTTTATTATTTTTCATTAGCTTAAATTGACTCTCGGATCTCTCATCTCCGTTGATGCTTCTGATGGCTGCTTATGCGTCACGCTCGCCGACTGTACGATCGCATGACGTATGGTTGAGCGAGAATGCACGATCGCGGTCTGATATAGAAATGAATAACAAAAAAGGTCCCTTGGGTCTGACGTATTCTAATAGGTTTGAGCTTTCACGCTACTATTACATTTCGACGCGAGCTTGCTTTCACAAAGTGGCAACTTGACTAGGTAACGCGTGACTTTGCAGACTTGTCTATTAGGAATTTAATATCCTTTGAATACAAATTTTTATGGTTTCGATGTGTAGATAAAAAGTGTATGCATTTATATATTTCTGTCTATCTATTTTTTTTTTACATTTCTTGATTTATTTAATTACGTTGATTAGGCTTGAAACAAAACTAAGAATGCAACAAATACACGCTGCGCAAGGTATTTTTTCTTTGCGCAATTTTCTCCTTTATACTTGGCAGTATAGTTAAAAAAATAAATCACAAGATAAAAAATTTCATGAGCTTTTAAATCGAAGCAATCTCAAAGATTCTTCGATGAGAAACTTTGATGGAAAAGCTTGATACATTGAAAGATCATTATAATTCTCAATAAACAAGTGATAATTAATCAATTATTATCCAATTATAATTTTGGAAGCAATATTTTTCACAAACACGCTTGAAGTTATGCAATTCTCGATAGGTAATTGATAATTAATAAATGATTATCCAATTATAATTTTATGAGTAATACTTTTAACAATCTTTTGTGATTGAAATTGTGTATTTGATAGGCAATTTCATAGCTCAGACGATCGTTGATGCTTTTAGTGATTCCAGTGAAATCGTTTGGAGAAGATTCGAAGATACTTTATTCGTTTGCACACACAGAGATATAGCTAACAAGACGTTTCACGGATCAACGTATTGCCAGAGAGAGAGAAAGAGAGAATTCTCTCGCGGATCTCGCGGATATCTGCTCTCGGGAGGTCTCCTGCGGCAGATTTCAACTGTAGGACAGAACCACACGGTGATTCCCCTCGGCGTGTCTCGAGAGTCGAGAGAGAGAGAGAGAGACCAGGAGGAGCAGAACCGAGCGTCGGCAGCAGGCAAAAACTCTGCATACATTAATAATTTCCAGGAGCCGCACTCACTCGAGACTCTTGAGAATTAATTCTCAGGTTTAACTGCCGCGCTTGTGTCTCTCTCTCTCTCTCTTTCTCCTCTTGCCACTTTTGACTCGCTACTCTTACTCCACTGGCAGCCCGTCTTTTCTGCCTTTTCGTTCGCGTGAATTTATTCCCAACGTCGTATCATCGAGACGCTTCATCGTGACTGAGTCTCGGTTTCGTCACGTGAAATCATTTGCCGAGGTGCGGCAATTGCCAGTTCTTCACGAGGAGAGGATACATCGAATACCTGAGCAGGCTATATAAGAATGTTGCTCACACATGTATTCAATCATTAACGCTCTTAAAGCAAAGTTGTCTTGCACGGTACGCGTCGTTGTATGTATTTACAGAAAAATAAAATATAATTGGTATTGATAAAATTGATTTATTTTAATTAAAGTGATTTTATGAAAATAATGTAGATTAAAAATTCGTTTATGATTGGTCGAATTTTGTAATTTCTCGCTTCCTCGGAAAGGAAGATTTGTTGTGTGATTAGTTATTTATTTATTTTTAATTCTTATCCTTATTTGCATGCCATATTGGGACCATTTTTCAGCTCCCATTTATTTGGAGTTCGATCAATCAGTTTTTTTTTTTCTAACTAAAAGTCATATGGCGACCAATGGCAATTTTAATTTGATTGGTAAATCGTAAAATCTTATCTGATAATAGTTTGCGTGTGAAATAAATTTCAGCCCAATATCTGAATAATTGTGGAAGATGAAACAACGTTAGTTTAAACAAATTCAAAATGACATAAAATTTGATTTTATTTGTCAGATTTAGTATCATGAGGTGATAATCTCGAAAAAAAAATTCTCTGAGATAAAAAAAGGGTCAAAACGTATTTTTTTTTGGATTATCTTAAGTGACAAAAAGACTCTTAAATCTGCAGGTTTAAATTTTTTATTCTTTTTCTTCACTTTTTTCTAATTAGAAAAATGTGTTAAACTTTCCACTATTTCTTTTTTCAAACTAGTAGTGATAAATATTTTTCGTTAAAGTGAAAAAGAAACTGCAAGATGAAAATACATTTTTAACAAATTATTTAGAGTAATTAAAAAAAAAAAACTAGAAATTGACAAATAATTTGTTTCAAATTAAAGTTTCTGAACATCGACAGAATTTTTGTGATAAATTTACACAACTTTGAATTTAGTTTCTTTACTTTGTTGTGAATTTTCCACACTGAGAAAACATTGATTAATTCAACTGACTCCAGCGGGATAATACTGTTAAAGTTTATTCAAATTCAGGGTTGACGACAAGAAAAAAAGGCAATTTAAAATACGTTTCGTCTCTATGATTATAGATTATTATTCCTATTTCCACGTATATTTGGAATATATATGAGATATACAATACATATGTCTCATATATTTTTTCTACATTTTCACATCTTTTCATAAACGTATTTTCAACATATACATTTTTTCCACGGGTAAATCTCTGCACTTGATTTATCCATCATCCCTCGAACAATCGGTATGACTACCAGCTATGAATATTTCCCAGCTAGGATACCCGAGACGACAAAGAAAGCGATAGACCAGAGAGCTTCTTCTCTTTTTCACAAAACTTTCATTCACGCATGATTCACGTCTCGAAGAATGAAAGGCTCCTGGGTGTAGGCGGCTAGGAGGGTCCAGGGAGGGATATCAGAGAAGTTGTAGAATAGAAAAAAAAAGGAAAAAAAAAAAAAAAAAAAAAGTATGAAAGAAAACAGAGAGAAGAAGACCCATGGACAAGAGTCGTTGAGATGAACTTGACGCGGGATCTGTATATAACTAATACACCAAAGAAGTATACTCCCGCTATACACACACTCACACATACATGATACATGTTTGCTATACGTATGTGCAGGAACAAGATTAAAAACTGAAATATGCGATACGCTGTTCGTGCTGCTGGTTCCACCAGAAGAGATCCCGGTGGACTGCCCGCTGCACGAGAGAATTGAGAAACAATCCGGGTTATAATTTAGTCTCTTGGAATTTTTCAACAGTAACCATCCGTATTATTTTTATTTCAACAAAATCCAACACCTATGTTTAAAGAATGACTCTATAAGAATAAAATTAAAGGGTTATTAATTCATTCCGTACATCGAGTGTGTGTGTGTGTGTGTTTGAAAGTGGAAAATCTGAAACAGGTGCGCCAGATCGTAATGTGCGTAATAGGCCCGAAATTCTAATATAGATGAAGGTATATACTTTTTGAGAGAAGCACACCAAGAGGAAAAGAGAGAGAGAGAGAGAGTGGACGCTTTGGATCGTACGTGCTGGATCCCCAGCGGCGCTCTGCCGCTGGGCTAATAATTCCAGCGTTATATCACCTATCGACCTAAGTATTAGGCGGCGAGCAACATAATGACGTATCACAGCAACGGCGGCCGGTGTGCGATAGATGGTTGGGGCGCGGTTTCGATTTCACCGGTGTTGCGTTGCACACAAGAGCCTCGGAGAGAGAACGCACTGCGCGATTACACGCTATTGGGAACTAATTCGAATCAATTTACTTTGGAGGTGATGTTGCGCTGCGGTCCTACACCTGAACCATTCGACTGTCCTCCCTTTCCTTTAAACCTTCTGCACTTAAATGTCTCACTGTGTGTGAACTACTGCTCTGGGATATGAAAAAAAAAAAGAAAAGAAAAGGGAATTAAGAAACGTAGAATTATCGGTGTGAAAGAGAGTATAATATCTTATTGAATGACTCTGGAGATTCGTCAGCATTGCAATTCACACACCTTTTTTTTCTTCGTAAAATCGGTATGCCAGTTTTCGAAGTAATGCAATCCATTTTTGTTTTTTGATTTATTTTAATTGACAGATTAATCAAATAATCCTGCAAAGTAGAACCTTGCAAATTGTTTTCTCTTATTTTGTAACTTTGACAGAGCCGCCTCTGTGAGAAAGTGTGTTCACCAATTCTGGCTTTGCAAGCTTGTTTCTTCGTACTGTATGCATGAGTTGCACTTAAAATAATTTAAAATTGTCCTTGATTGAAATCAGTGTTTAAAAAAAAAATGATTGAATTTTCAGAAAGTCTAGAATTATAATCAGGTTTTTTTTTTCGTAAATGTTTAATTTAGTACTGTTTTATCGAATTTTGACAGTTGTTCTAAAAAATGTTTGCGCATACATGCAGAGATTTTTGCTAAACTCATTTTCTCGAAGTTTTCAACCATTTTGAGTAGCCTGATATGAAAATTTCGAACAAAAGAATTTCACGGAAACAAAGCTTCCTTCGTGACGAAGGAAATAGTTAAACTTGAGAAATAATACAAAGATTTTTTTCCTAATTTGTAACAACAACAAAAATTAATAGTTCAGAAGTGACGAATATTTTTTTTTTTGTAAAAATTTCAAACTGCTTCCTGAATATTTGATACTGTTTAAAACAACTAGTATTTAAGAAACTTTTTAATTTGCGATATGATTTTTATTTTAACTTTCTATATTTCTGCGAGAGGTTAAATTTTGAAGATCTAAGAAAAAAAAATTGAAAGCCTTTTGCCTTCTTAATAATATAGTGGAGCCTTTCACTGGCACTTAAATGTCTCACTGTGTGAACTACTTCTAAGACACAAAAAAGTGAATTATAAGAAACGTAGAATTATCGGTGTGAAAGGGAGTATAATTTTGAATGACTTGGCATATTCTTCAGCCGTGTAATCTAATTCACCTCTCTGGACTAATTTTAAGAATATCTGAGAGCAATTTCATTAAGTTCAGTTGCAAGCCAACCTCGTTTTATGAATATATTTCACTAAACATTATACGCTATGGATGATGATTTATTTTTAACATTCTAAATCATTACGATATTAGGTTAGATTTTTAATAATTAAAAAAAAAATAGCAAAATCTTTGATGTCTAATAATTAGTCATTATTTTTTAAATACAATAATTTGTGTAAGATATCTGATTTTATTTATGAGGCATTCTCTGTCAAATAAATATATTTTTTTGGCCCTCTCAGACATTTCTCATAATTACAGATATTTAAGTTTTACTCAAGACTAGTTGCTGTAAATTTTTTAAAATTATTACGAGTATAATACAAAGTCAAAATGGATATTCTTGATTAATATTAAAATACAATGAAATTTTACTTTAATTGTAAAGTGAATAAAATATATTTTTTTCAGTAAAAATTTCTTCTCGCAATTCACACACCTTTGATTTTACTTAATATTTTACAGAAATTAACAGGAATTTCTGTAGAATTCGCATTAAGATTGGTAGTGTGAAAATCATATTTAAGCAGTTTAAAAAATTCTTTAACTGTATTTTAAGAAATATCGGAGAGGGTAAGAAAAAGAATTTTCCGACGAAATAACCCGGCGGTGAAATAACTGGATCATAATATATTGGCCCAAAATATCTTGAAACAATAGTGTCTTTACGCCAAAATAAGTTATCCAATATATAAATATAAATATCTTCTTAAGGAAAAACAACTCGATCAGAATATCTTGGCGCAAAATATCTTGCCACAAAAATATGAGAACATTGATTATTTACAGCATTCATTCGTAATCAACGTAATATTAATCGTCTTTAATGAAATATTCAGTGCTCAGAGCTGTGGAATGTCATATGACGACATATTCAATTAACAGATTAAATATTTTTCAGTAAAACCCAATAATAGTGAAAGTGAATAATGTTCAAAATCTACACAATTTTTTTCATAATAGAAATTCGTAATTTTGGTATTGTTGCCATTTTCCAAATTCGTCATTCAGTCACAGAAACACCATAAAATATACGTTGGCATAAAAATATTTAGACCGAGTTATAATCTCATTAAATGCTATTTCAGTGCGTTAAGTTATTTTGGTATGAAGATATTGTTGTGCCAAGAAATTTCAATGGTGTCGTTTTTTCATCAAAAATAATTTTGCTAATAGGACAAATTATTATGTCATAAAGATAATATTGTTTCAAGATATTTCGGACCAAGATATTATGATCGAGTTATATTGTCGCGAGATATTATCGCCAGGATAATTTGACTGATGTGTACCAGAGAATGTTGGCAGCATTACCGGAGAATGCTTTTTTGTATTTTTATACTTTATCAAAGTCACTTACCCAAATCTCATACCCAGTAAAAGATAAATCTCATTAAATAAATTTATTACAGAAATTCGTCGCGGAGTCTCTTATTTTTCGCTCTCTTTCTATCGCGGCTTCATATATATATATCTCGAACTCCCGGTTGAGTCGCGGGAATCGTAAATCCCACGATGAAAAAGTTAACGGCCCTGAATCGGGTTTTCTATTGTGCCAGGGAGACAGACTTATCACGCTCTCGCTCGCTCCATTCGAAACGTTGCGCGTTAACTCGATCGAATTTTTTTTTTTTTCGTCATCCACCAGAGATCCACTGTGGTGAATGCGTTGGTGGGGTTGATATATATCTGATGTACGGATCGTGAAAATCTACTTTGTAGACAGCCATTTCACACGGAACGAGGCGAATAAATCGAGAGGGGACGCAATCGCAGCTCCAATACAGACGTGATTGCAGTGTGCATGCTTGTATTTATGTGTGTACAGCGTGTGGATTAGCTATAAGGCACGAGCCAAGGGGTTCCGTCTGAAAATCACACCCTTTCCCTTTGGCTCTAACTCTTGCCAACTTCTAAACAGTTTAATTCGCCATGGGGATTGACGAAATGCTTGCATAGAGTGAGTATACGCGAAGCATCCCCAGCTACTCATCTCCTTTCTGCACTCGGATGTATCGCATGCCCTCATATGTGCATAGCAGCCCCCTGGTTTCACTCGTAAATCAGGGATTTAAACGTAAGCGCGTATAATTTCACGTAGTTTTGACCGTAAACAGTTTAATCGTGTCAAGCTCTGAGAGATTGCGTCACAATCCTGTCAAAACAGTGGATTCTTCACGCCTCTTTGCTGGGGGTGCAACTGCTATTTTTTCTGCATCTTTGATTTTGTTTGGTTTCTTTTTTGTCCTTTTTTTTCTTTTAATTTGTAGAGATATATTATGCTTCGTGATGTTAAATTGTCTTCATTCTGAATGATCGTGAAATGACGACCAAATTCGGCAGAAAAGCCATTTGACGTATGTCCGTGAAAATGATTGGCTGTTCCAAAAAAAGTGGAAGTTTGCCTGATGACAAAATAGTGGACACGTATATATAAAATTTATTACCGAGCCTCAATCCTGAACACAAAATGTTCGTCTATAGGCGAAATAATACTTTTAAATTTCTTCTCGTTCCTAATGATTCTGGAACTTTGCACATTGCTTCCTTATTGTTTTAAAATTTTTTTTAAATGTGAGTTAGAGTAAAACGTGAATTACTCGAAACATTCAAAATCCCATAAAAAACGAACGTTTATTTGTAGAAGAATTAATTACCTCAGTAGCTCATAATTTGTGGCAACTAGAGCGAGTACTGTCAGTTAAAAAAAAAAATTAAAAGTTGAATAAAACTGGAACAGATGCTTGAATGGTTTTGAAAATGGTACATGTGCGCCAAATTACAGCTCCATTGATGAAGCCATTCATGAGATATAGAGGTTTGAATTTTGCACACACCCACTTTTTTAGACCACTTGGAATGTCCAGACAAAAAAACTGGAAATTTTTCACCAAATTTTCCTCTGTAAGGAAGGAATAAATAGAAACCTAAGCAATTTTTTAAAAAGTTCTCTTACTTATCACGATAGTATTTTTTAATTAAGCCACAGAGCTCTTTACTGGTGAGGGAGTGGAAAGTAGCGTGACACAAGTTTTTGCAACTTTTCAAAACCCGTGGGAAGTAATATCGAGTTTAACGTGAAGGAGGGTAAGAGGGTGGTTCAACGAAGCCAGAGACAGAGATGGTGGCGCTTATTAGACCCTACCAACGTAATAACGACGATGCAAACGGAATTAATTTACGAGGAGACTCCGTGAGCATCAGCAGAGAAGCGAGGACACACCAACGGAGGTGGAACGGCACGTCGCACCGAGGAGTTGAGTATAAGCAGAGAGAGTATGAACGTGGGAGTGAGAGCATAGTGTTCCATCCCTCCTATATCGATCGTGCTCTTCGCTTGAGCCCTCTGAACTGAGGGTTGCCCGGTGTGGGATGCAGGCGCAGGTGACGCGCTTCAAACTTTTTCTAAATTGTCAATTTTCTCTCGCTCGACTGATGGCCTCAACCTCGCAGCCGCTGCGAGCTCTTTTGTATTAAAAAAAGAATCTCGCAACCCTCAGTGAAACATTTCCGCCCCCCCCCCCCCTTTGTGTAAATCACAATCGGTTATTGAGGGCGGCGAGTTATCTTAAAATCATGAAAATAAGATAAAATTATGTTGCAACATTTGAAATATTACAACGTAATTTGTTGAAAATTACTTGGGAGACATTTTTTTTAGCACTGTTGGCGAAAATATTTTTAACAGCCTAAAAACACGTGACGTTCAAAATTAGGAAGATAATTACATTTATGATAATAAGACTGGAACTTTTATCATGAGACACATTGTATACTGGAAGCAATAACTTTAAGACACACCGATTTAGGAAATGATACGTTCTCTGAAAAGTCACATTTAAAAAGCACAGAACGAACTCCGACTCAGTACTTTTTCTAAATTATCAATTTTCTTTTTTTTCGTTAAAAAGAACTCGCAACTTTAATAATTTTAGACATTTTTCCCCTTCGTGCGAAATCACAATCAGTTCGTGAGAGTCCTGAATCGTTAAATTATGAAACTGTATAAATTTGTCTTGCAATTGGAAATTTCAAATCTTACAACTTCATTTAAAGATAAAAACCACATAGAACGAAATATTGTTGAACCTAGTTCATCAGTGATAATATTTTTTGCACAAATCAACTGAGCTGCAAAAAAAAAAATCTGCTAATGTAAAAGTTTCAAGCTGCGAGATTTAATGTATGTAATTACAACATGATTTTAAACAACCAAGAAACACGACGTTATATATATTACATTGACATTAGAAAATTCAATTCCGCGAGAGATAATGTAATTTTCAATTGATTTAACGACTTCATCAACGATTCAATTATTATACAGATATACTGATTTTCGAGTTGAGCGTCGAACGAGATTATTTTATTAACGACTAAGCGAAGCTATATTAAACGGGATAATTCGTGAATCAAATAACCAGAAGGCTCAACGATGAAATAACATTCTCCGGGATTCTGTTGGGGAGGGGGCAGAATCTCCGGTACTTGGATCTAAGGGAGGACACGCCAGTAACGAGAGACGAGAAGACGTGAGAGGAGAGGATATTCCCGGCTGCGTGGCCCTGATGCTGGTTGGTTAAATTTCGTATGCCGGCCAACATGACAACATGCTGTGTTATCAGAATTATTGCTCGCCCTTTCCGACCAATACCACACGGCTTACCAAAATCCATCTCTCTCTTTCTCTCTCTCTCTTGCCCTTTAGGATGGAGGAAGAGGAGGACGTGAGCGGGGGTGGCTAATGCGACGCGTTAACATTCGTGGGACGCGCCGAGTCTCGCATCCCCGCAAGCTGTGGCCTTCCCTCCTCTCTCGGACGTACTACATATATGTATACAAGGCATTCTCTGTCAATTCAATCGATTTTCCTTTCTCATAGAGGAAGCTTTTTGTTTTTATGAAAAACATTTTTTTCAAGATTTTCATGTCAATATACTCAAAATGGTCTGAAAAGTTTTTTAAAAAAAGCGTCCGGAAGTATGTATGTATACGTGTGTACATATGTTAATTTTTTTATTGAATATAGATTTTTTTTATTGCATTGAATATATAATACATTTTTTGCACAAAGCTTCCTCTATAAGGAAAGAAAAATTGATTGAAATACTTGTTCATAGAGAGGACTTTGTTTAAGGTGAAAAATAATGAGGAAGCTATGTGGAAGCCTCTACTTTGGAGCATTTTTTAAAACCTTTCAGATATTTTCTATCAATTAGCTTGATTTCAGTGCTCCGGCAGAGGTTTTTCATTGCACTTATTTTTTATTGCAATTTTTTAGAATTTTTTTTAGAATGTTTAGAATGAAAAAAAAGTTTTACTGTACAATTGAATACATATTTAGTTTTGTATTAGCTTTAGAATTTAGAATATTAAAAAAGATTTAATTACTTTTCAGAGAAATAAATGTAATGATTCTTTTTATTTCATGCAAAGCTAGTTTTATTTTGCTGCAAGATTGAAAGAATCTTTAGACGAAGTGGTGGAAAGGATTTAAAATGGTTGCTGTAGTGAGACCAATCGAAGTTTCTCGCCTTTTGATTATATCATATGATTTCAGTAAACGCTGCAAACGCAAAGTAATCTATAGTTTCACGTGATTAAAATATTTTCAACAAAATAATGATTTCGGTTTTATAAGATTTCGTATGATTTTTATTTTTGCCTCAGCAAAAAAAGATATGAATGTCACATGAGCCATACATGATCGTATGTGATCATATGCGTTCATACATGTTCAGATATGAACATATATAGCTTCATGTATGCTGAGAAGAAACGATATCATATGTGGTGAGACGTGACTATGTATGATACATATATAGAATACACATATGAACATATCTGATCATATATGACCATTTCTTCCCGGATGTGAAATCATCCCACACACACACCTTGAAATATTGCATTTAAAAATCTAAAAAGAAATTATTCTAGAAAACACTCTGGCAATGAAATTTGAGTAATCGCGAGATATATCTGCGGGTCAGATATAAAAAAAAGTGAAAAAAATTGACAGAGAATGCCCTATACAATCGAAGCCTGGGCTACCTCACCGAATTCTCGGTCCTCGCTGGCTTATATCCTGTACTGCTTGCCTGCTGGTCTCGGTTACTTCCAACCCCTTCGAAACACTGCGCGGAGCAATACTCTCTCATCCACAAGTAGATTTTGTAGCCCTACTATAATATACATATATATATATATATATATATATATATATATTCTCTCTCTCTTGCACAGCGCGGGTTTGGATTGAAAATGTTCTCCGGTTTGCGGCTCTGCACGTACGCATATGTCGCTGAGAGGAGGTCTTTCGTTCTTCCCACAATCCTCTCATATACCGAGGAAGGCATCGTTATATCTGTAAAATGGTACATCCTTGCTGATGCTACTGAGGGCTGGTGGAGATGGTCGAGACTCGCTGTCGTTGCAGCACACATCACGTGTCTCTCGTATAGCATCAACGTACCGTATAGGATTATATGATTCGTCCGTTCCAGAGGGACAGAAGGAGGACCACAGACACGGCTTTAGAATCGGCCGTTCATCTCGGTTTGGCGCGGACTGTGGACCACACGAGTGGCTCTCCTGCACACTCGGTTCGCTCCATATCAGCTCCGAAAGCCCCTCGGAAGCGACGAGAACCAACCGAGATCTCATATTAAGGGTATTAGGTATTCTATATTCCGGCTCTGTATTCTCTTCTCTATATTACATACACTCGTGACTACGAAATACCATTTTCCATCGAGTTATGACCGATACACAGATGCCATAAGTTTACAATCGTGAATTTCGACCCTGCTGCTTCATGCCACGAATGGAATGAAGAACTCGACCGACTTTGGCTTCACCTACATGTCGTAGATCCCGTTAGAACAATTTCCGAACGTAATATGCCGACTATCGGAATTTATCTTTTGTACTTTGGAGTTTTCGGTCATATATATGTGGGCATATGTGTCTGTTGAAGGGACGTCGAGGTGGATTTTCGCAGGTTGATGGGCTGAAATATAAAATATTTATTTATTGGATTCGTGCGACACTCAATGATCACGCATCCAGTGTACTTGCGAAAGAAAAAATCCGAAAGAACAACTTGTTATTCAAAAAATTTCATTCCGAAATATACAAGTTCATAAAAATACCATCAAACTTGTGTATTTGAAATATGAAGAATCTTGCGATTCTATTTTTTCTTTTTTGTGAGTAAAAGAAGGTTACAAAGTCGAACCATGCATATTATTGCTTCCTCATTTTTTTGGCTCGTCACAAACCCTCCTCTATGATACAGTACATTGTTTAGGTTTGGCTTCCTCATACAGGTTTGTGGATGTAGGATCTAAAAAATGACGAAGCAAGGTTCGTATGTGCAAGCTTTGAATTTGCAATTGTTTAAAAAAAATATTACGAAAATGTAAAATTCTATAAAATCGTAACTAACTTGATCGATAGTGCCGAAATTCGGTATCAACCATACATAAACCCTCTTTAAGTTTTATGCCAAAATTTAGATCAGTTGCTTGAGCCCATTTTAAGTATACTGACACGAAAATTTTGGAAAATTTGTCATTCACAAAAACGAAGCTTCCTCTATGAGGAAGTAAAATGTTTAAAACTTTTTTAATCCGAAAAAAAAAAAGATTTCATGAATATTTGTACGTACACCTGAGTGTGTGTGTTTGTCGAGCGAACACAACAGAGCTATGAAGAAAAAAAAAACAAGTATATAGAAGGAGGAGCAAAGGGTATAGGTATAGCTCAGGTCTTGTATAGCAAGCCAGCAGGAAATCTATCCTCAAGTGTACCGGTATGGATGAACAGCCCGGCAGCTCGCGCCTCGACTCTCTCTTTCTCTCGTAGCTCTACGTCGATCTCTCTCTTGCTCTTTTCCTCGCCAGCACGACTTTAGCCTCACCGCCCTGTAATCATCGCGAGTCAGTGGCGGCGGCCGCTAATTATGTTTCATAACACTTCTTACCCCCACCTAATATCCACTCCCTTAAGGGCACCTCATCATTTATTTACATCATATTTATCCCGGGGGATATGCTGCCCTCGTCTCTTTCTCTCAGATATATATATATATATGTGTGTATATATACATATATATCTCACTCTTTCTCTCCGGCTACCTTATATATTCCTTATACGCGTTATTATTATATGTACGCGAACTGGGAGCAGAGAGCTCAGTGAGCATATACCTGGCCATGTGTTGATGCACTACTATGATATACCCACCTCGTTCCACGTCCCACTCTCGCTGCCTTAGCACGAACCCATTTCCGCAGGACCGATTTTGCCGCCCGGTCCCCCGACCGATATACACTATGCAGTTCGCTTCTGCTTCTGCTCTTTTGCTGCTACCAATTTTCGGAGCAAAAAGCGTGAAACATGACCCGGGGTGCCGCACTCTCGCTCGCGAGCCTCTTTCGCGATCATCGCGGTCTACCGTCTACTCTCTTAGCCAGCAGAAAATCTCATTATCCATGTTCGTTTCCAATATTTAATATTTAATATTTAATATTTAATATTTAATATTTAATATTTAATATTTAATATTTAATATTTAATATTTAATATTTAATATTTAATATTTAATATTTAATATTTAATATTTAATATTTAATATTTAATATTTAATATTTAATATTTAATATTTAATATTTAATATTTAATATTTAATATTTAATATTTAATATTTAATATTTAATATTTAATATTTAATATTTAATATTTAATATTTAATATTTAATATTTAATATTTAATATTTAATATTTAATATTTAATATTTAATATTTAATATTTAATATTTAATATTTAATATTTAATATTTAATATTTAATATTCTCCCAAGTACTTTCTGATATTCCTGCTGATTTAATTAGGGAACATATGCGGCAACGTTTGAGAATAATTAGGCTCGCACGATCGATTTCAACGTTTCAATTATTAGACTGAGTATTACTAATTATTACTAATTGATTTAGCATACATGTATAAATTTGGAATTATACGATCGGAACCAGTGAGCTTCCTGGTAATACATGACAAGTTTCTTCGCGGCCAGATGGAGATGAGCTAGCGCGTTTCCACCGCTGCCAGTGTCTCCCGCCGGAAGTTAATTAGGAGCGAGAGCGGTTAGCGTTATTCGATTAATTCCACGGTCGTATACGCGCGTCGCCCGAGCAGTTCACGTCCACCAGAGAGATAGAGTATACGAAGAAGCAGCGGAGCGAGCAAAAGCCTAGAATAAGGAGAGTGAGAGACTGCTTCCCAAACGCGGATTTCGGGATTAGGTGTGTAGTTGGAGGTCCGGGAACGGAAGGTCCGGGTGCCAACTGTGATGGCCGCGTTTCCTCTTCGTCCCAAAGTGAAGATATATAGCGCAGAACGGGGTAATGCGGGTCAGCGGACAATATACTCGATTTATAGTAAACTCAGTATTTATTTCGAATTCGTCTTTTTTCGTCTCATAGAGGAAGCTTTTTGTTTTCGTGAAAAAAAGAGAAAGTGTCAGAATCTAAAAAAATGTGGACTTCCAGATTTTTATGGAAATAGACATTCTGAGTGTCCTGGAATCCAAAAAACATTTACACTCATTTTTGTCTGTCTGTATGTGGTGTCCAAAAGCACAATAACTTTTGAAAGAAGCTCCACACTACACTAAAATGATCTGTCTATCTTCTATGAATCAAATGTAGTTTTGAAAAAAACAAAATGCTAAAAAGCATATTTTTGATTTGCAGACTGATTAAAAAGTTATTGTGCTTTGGTCTGAGATGTGCAGACAGACTTACATACAAATAGCCAGTAGACAATAAATAACTCAGTACAGTAGTGCATTCTTTACCTCAGTAGTCACTCATATGAGGATGAACAAAATTAAATGAAATCTAACTCGCAAAAATCGAGCAAAAATTACAATTTTTACTTCACGAATACTGCATAAAAAATATGCCCGATTTTTTATCGGCCTATATTCAGTTGATTTAAGCAAATTATTTGTTGCATAATATTTTTCTACATTAAGTAGCAACTCGTTAATCAAGATTACTGTTCGTTCATAATAATTTTTTCTTTATAGTGTGTATAGAGAATTTTTTGAATCTTAGTACCCGATTGACTTAACTGTACCGCAAGGACTACCTTAAGTGACCGGTATTACCCCATTCTACCCCATCGCTCAGTGTTCGCTTTTCTAGGCAACGTGGGGCTTCCTCGAAAGACTCGCGTTCAGCCAGTAAATTGGTGGCACTTCTGCGGCATGGCGATTAAGTGGTCTTAGGACGCGGAACCCTCTTTATCTCATTCGCTCGCCTCCTTCATCTTATATAGCACACAGATACTGTACTGGCGTTAGTCGCGGTACCGTGAGCATCGTGCGCGATGAGCTTTATCGTCCAGGAAAACGGTAAGCGCCAAGCCAAACGGCTGGGCAACCATTATAAAATGCTCGATCGAACGAGCGTTCTACAGTTTTTCCCGGATCGTTGCAACTTGGTTTCGCGGTATACACTCGACGCGTATCGCTAATTGCCACCAGGCATGGCTCGCAGCTCCATTAATCATAGATTCCCGGCGGCATTTCACATCTTTTGACAGCTGCAAGAGCGGCTATAATGCTTTTTTTCGGTTGGTTTTACAAGCTTCCAGATTCTTGTGGTACGTACGTGGAAACACCTCAATGAATTTCATTTTTTTGTTGTCTGGAAGCGTTAGAGTATGTAACGGTATTCAGTCGCATTGCAATTCATGGGAGTAAGTTGGAGCAGTTATTATGGTTATTATAACTAATTTGTGGATTCTGCAACAATTTTAATTCAAACTTGGGTAGTCGGATTGACGTGTACTAATGTTTCAAATAGATGGGAGACGGTTCGGCATCTATAAATTATCAGTGATCGATTAATGAAGCGGAATAATCAAATTATAATTAGCTATTACTGGAAACTTGGTTTGTACGACAGATTGTTCAACAGAGAGTGCAACGAAATTTTCAAAATACCAATTTTTATTTTTAAATTTGTATATGAATGATAATTTTTTTTTATTCATATTATGATTCATTTGTGATTCATAATTATGTTGTAAACAATTTTGTATTCGTAAACGATAAGAGAGGGAACTTTTCAGTGTATGGGGAGATTTGAACTTCGCAAAATCTCAAGGAAACCTGTATTGCTTGGAAACAATTCGAAATATTTAGCTACCTAATAGCTAATTGATTTCGATATTACGAATTTTAAAAAATGTGGCTCTCTCGATTAATGTTCATGACATTGTCAGACTGTTTTTTTTTTTAGATCGTGTGAAGTTTTATGAGACTCAACATTCTTCATAATTTTACGATTACTCCGAGATTTGATACATTTTATGTTATCTGGAGACGTTTGACAGTCCAGTTTTAGATAAAACTTATTGTAATGGATTTTAATTACTTTTGCTATGACTAATTATTACGGAAATTAAAAAAAAACAATTTTTTATTAAGTCACTTACAGATTGAATTAGTGCACATAAACGCTTGTGAAGTTATTATTACCATCAAAATGGACTATTAAAACTATAAAAAATGAGGAATGATGTGAAAATAAACGCGGGAAACGAACGAAATAGTGTACTAAGGAAAGGCAAAAAACGAAGCAGACAGACGAGACTAAACGGAGATAGGAAGACAAATAAAATTCAAGCAAGCAGAAGTAAAGAATGTAGAAATAGAATCGTAGCTGAAATGTGAGTCTGGGATTAGGAAGGATATGGTGAGACAATGAAATGAGGATGTAAAATGTCGGCTGCAGGTGCGACTGGACAGGGAAAAAATGTAAAAGGTTAGAAATGCGATTCGAAATCAAGAAGGGCAGGACGATAATGATCAAAGGCTTATTTATGAAGACTGATATAGAACCTGCCAAAACATAATTATGTAAAATAAGTTAAAGAAAAGAGGTTGTGAGAGACCAAAACGTGTATTATTAGAATGTATTCTTTACTTTATTAGCCATATGAAGAAAATTGTAAATGTCATGTCTAATATTTCACGGTGACTGATTATTTCAATAACCACTAGAAAATAAATAATTATGAATAACGTTTTCATTGAAATTGCGTCTTTAATTTAGGTTCTGAATTACCTCTAAAATTTTTGTCGTAATTATATTTATTCCAGGAAAGTGAGGATTTCTGTATTTTCACCACTAGTATGTGTCACGAAAATTTAAATTTTTCATCATGAAAAATAGCGAGCATCCTTATTATACAGAATTAAAAAAAAAATAGGTAACAAAAAAGGTAAGTAAAAAAATGTAGAGCTCTTGAGCGATCTCTAAAATATTAATATATCAATCTGTTTTTTGGAACTTGATCTTCGTTTCGATGGAATTTTCAAATGAAAGTATCAGAATGACGATTTATCGGTTTAAAAAATTCCGAGTTTTACCGAAGTGGAAAGTTTCAATTCTTTTGAGCCATCTCTAAACTTTTTTTTGTTTATTTAAAATTTCTTTTTTGTTAAGACGTTAATTTAGGCCTATTTTGAGGAAAAGCGAAGAAAAATCATTGATTGAGTTGTATTGATTACAATATTTAAATACTATATTTTTATGATTACAACAAGTAAATAATGTAACCATCAGCAACTAAGTTATGACACCAGTAACTATTTGTATCATAGAAGTCACTGTACTCGGCATTCGATGAACATTTTCGCGTTGTCGTGAACATTTTTTTTCGAGATTTTCATGTCAGCATACTCAAAATGGTTCAAAACGTCGAGAAAAATGGTCTAGAAAAAATGTCTGTCTATGATTTTTAACAAAATGTATCCATATATGCAGATTTTATAGAATTTTTAATTTTTCGAAAAAATTGCGTGATTCGACTATTAAGCTAAATAGTTTTTCATAACTGAAAACAGGTTCAATGTTGTTTGGTATTGAATTTCGACAAAATCGGTGAAACGGTTCGAATTATATACAATTTAGAATTTTTCGAAAAGAAAAAATTTTCCTCTGAATCACGTCGAGTTTCAGCAAATCAACAGAAATGTTCTGCAGACAAAAAATAACATGCAGTGCTGCTACATAGCAAATTTGGTGACGATCGGTAAAGTCGTTCGGATTTTACGGCATATTAAATTTTTCAAAGAATTTAAATTTTCACTCTAATTTCCGCAAAAGTTAAGAAAGTAAGTTGAAACTTTGTACTAGATGGGAATATGACATTATTTACGAAATTTTCGTTGTCATGTGTAACGTAATTTCTTCTTTTTTTTAATAGATAATACAGTTCAAACTTTTAATTTGTGTTGCCGCACAAGTAACTACGAAAAATATATAGAGGTAAGGATATTTAAAAAATGTGAATTAAAACAAAAAATGATGCAAAGTAGAACGTTGCACGTTGCTTCCTCATTAAATCTCATTTTTCACAAAGCTTCCTCTAGGAGGAAGCCAAAATGACTAAATAAATTTGCTCATAGAGGTGGCTTTGTGAAAAACGAGATTTATTGAAGAAGCAATGTTGCAAAGTTCAGCTTTGCATCATATATATTTTCCTTATAAATCCAATTATCCAAAATACACCCTTTCGTAATTTTAATTCGTAATCTATCCCATATCCAGCAAAGTCGAATTTTCTACGACTTGGATAAGAGAGAATTCTCTAGCAGCAGGACCGATTTATCCCGATTTTATACCCAGCAATATAGCCCTGTGGTGGTAGTAGCATATAGTGCATTCCGGCAACCTAAAACTCAAAACTTCGACGGTGTATTATACGATCGATCGATCATCGAAAGTTTTGACAGGCTTGTTTTGTAAGTCTCGAGGAAGTCGCGGTGGCCCCCTCCATCTCGAGTAATAATCGTAGCCACGCACGTACATGTCGCGCGTTCACGCGTTTAATATACGTACACGTGTAAAATTCGTAAGCGTCGCTTCTGTTCTGCCGGTAAATTATTAATAGTAACCCGAATAAGGAGTCCAAAAGGAAAATTCTTTCTTTTCGTAATACGCGCTAGCTGTTTATCGCTGATGCGCGTGTGTCCGCGCCATCTGGAATCGTGTGTGTCTTGCGTCAATGCTATGCGGCCGCGTATATAAAACCAGTTGCCCTACAGTAAACCGCGAATATCTGTCACTATACTCGTGTGAGCGGGCAGCCTGCGCGGTATGCGCCCGCGCGCTTATAAAAGAGAAGGTATATAGCGAGCGCGCGAGCGCAGCTAACACACGCGGCCGCGCTCGCGCGAGCGCATGCACGGTAGCAACAGAACAGAAGTCGACTTTAAGCGCGCATTATTTTTTCTCTTGACTAACAGCCAGTAGCGAGTACGAGCGAGCGAGCGAGCGAGCGAGAGCGCGCGGCTCACGTCAAAGGCCTCCAGTTATGTTTGGAGTATTTGGAGACTGTCGGACCGTCACGCGAGCCTGTTTAGCTCTCGGCGTGCACTTACACGCCATACCGGCTAATATAACAGGCTGAGCAAAGGACGCTGAATGTGCATATGCATCAGTGCTAACGCGCGCCTCCACTATTTCGTCCTCTTGTACGCTGTGCCAATCTTTTTCTTCTCTCTTGTTTTTTTTGTTTTTTTCTTTTCTTTCTTTTCTTTCTTTCTTTCTTTTTTTTTTTTTTTTTTTTCTTCTTTAACCATTGAGAAATATAAAAGCAAGAGATTCTTTGATCGAAAAATTGCCAACTACTAAAAGTCTATAGAATATGTATACAGTAGTCGGTGATGATCCACAGGGTTATAATAAGGGAACGATATAATAGATGACGTTGCGTGTCTGCGGTCATTTGCGTCGTGTGCCGCAGCAAAAAAGCCAATCTCCTGATGTATTGGC
This sequence comes from Perithous albicinctus, assembly GCA_964016905.1. Taxonomy (NCBI): domain Eukaryota; kingdom Metazoa; phylum Arthropoda; class Insecta; order Hymenoptera; family Ichneumonidae; genus Perithous; species Perithous albicinctus. Next base: position 11,410,608 of record OZ024699.1, read on the forward strand.
CAACCAAATGTGGAATGGCGTTTTATACTTTCGCTCTCACTCTCGCACTCTCGTTGCTTTTGCTAAATAGACTTGCGACCCAACCGCAAGCATTCAACGATCGATTATGCCTTCTTCTATGCCTCTGAAATTATGAGAATCCGTCAATCAATGATTGCCTCAAGGCTTTGGTAAAGGAGGACCGAATGGTATTGTTAGTGCGAGCGTGCAGACCTAATTTTTGTAAAATGGTTGAAAAATTTATGCGGAATATACCAAAGACAAATTGTACTGTTCTGACTGACACGTCGACTAAAATTTTTCTCACTTTCTACGCGTGGCGTGTGCTTATTTCCGACGGGGGCAGTTTTTTTTTGTTTCATTGAATTTTTGGGATTCTCAAAGAAAGCACCGACAACTCAGAGACTTGGTGATGTCAAATTTGGTGGCTTAATATAAAAGTAGTTGCATTTTGTTATTATCCTACCTTGAGAAGGGAAATGCAAAGTACTTCAAGCACTTTTTACTCGAAAAACTACAAAGTACAGTATAACATAGATTATTCGACTGACTCGCGATCGGGGTGACTCACTTATTAGACGATATAGTGGTCAATTTTCATTCCGTCGGGCATTTCGCAAACTTTCTGAATACCCGGGAAGGGTATTCAGAATCCCGGTATTCCGTCCCGTAGAATAAGTACATATAAGTTTGTCGGATAATTGGAGTTCTACTGTATATTCCAATTTTCTTAGATTCCTAAGAAAAAAATTAAATAATAAGAGGGATGTATGGCAATTTAAAAAAAATCGATAATCCGACTCTAAAAGAGTGGAAAATATTTTTTAATTATTGTAGTTTCATAGAATACGCGCCATATTAAAGCTTAAATAGTTATGAAGAAAAAAAATTGAAACCTAGTGGCATTAGAAAAAAGTTCTAGCCATTCCGTCTCAATCTAGGTATATTTTTTCCACTGCTTACGAATTCGCTACCCATTTTCTCAATAATTCATCATTTATAATTAACCCCCCATAGTTTACTATGATTTTTTTGTCGCAACAAAAATTCTTGTATAATTTCAACGAGACAATACCTTAATAGTTGAGAAATATTTTTTTCAATTTTATGAACCAACAAACAATTGTCCCTTCAGTTAAAATCTTTGTTTGCTTGTTTGTAAATTAGACACATTTTTTCGTCGCTTCTAATTTTACAAAAAAAAAAAAGAACTATTTGTAAACGTGCCTCATTTATAAGATCTATATGTTACTTTTCAAATTTAGCAAATAATCAGTGAATTACAAAAATCCGGTGAATTGAAAAAAAAATCAACACTCCGGGTTTACAAAAAAAAAAAAAAAATTGTTTGCGTAATATGCTTATTTGGTTACGCTTTAATATTTTAGGATTGCAGATGACTGGAATAGAGATGCATCGCATCTCGTGTATGTGCGAGTTACATGATCAGAAGGCCTAGGCTCGTTGCTCGGACCGTTCTGTAACCCAGAGGAGGATTTCTCGTGCTATCGGTAACGCCGATCGTCTTGTCGTTCCCAAGAAGTACAAGGAAAGGATCGTGAGATACGATGTCGGTCGGCTCGTTCAGGACGAGTGTTACAGAGAGTATCGAAACGCAGGTAAGATAGCTGCGGAGACTACCGGTTGCTGGTGGCGATGCGAGCAGAGCGTAAGTGCCGCGTAACCGCGCAGCGATTTGTCCGGATCAGCGTCACGGCTAAGGAGATTATAGCACGGTCAGGATACGCGTTCTGTGTTCCCTCATCTGGTGCTCCTGCAAACGAAGTAGCAGCAGAGTGTGTGCTATAGATACGTCTCCCGATCCTCCCGACAATCCCTACGGAATAAATGAGTGCGATCGCGCGGGAGCGATCGAGAACCGAAGACGTCCTCTGATCGACGCATTTTTCGATTCACTCTCGCACGGCCATTTTATGCTTTTACATTCTTTTTTTTTTAATTTCAACTATCCTCCGCGTGTGACGAATTTTATATCTACTGCATGAAATCGCGAAGGAGTCGCGGTATTATGAAGAGCGAGACGTTACCGCATATATAACGTAGAAAATATAGTTACTGTATATGGGACATTCTACGGTAACTCTCTCGTATGTATGTATGTATGTATGTATATTGTTGTGGTCATTGATAAGAACACCTCTGATTTTTATTAGATTTTTATTTTGAGTTTACAATAAAGATTAATTTACAATAAGAAATGCTAAGTATAATTAAAAACATAATTTCTACATAATCTAAATAATATGGCCAATTTAATTTCGTTATATAATGCAGTTTAACGTGAAAATAGTACGAAGATTGATAAACATTATATCGAGCATCATTATGCGTATAGTTTAAAGTACAAAATTTGAAATTTCACTAAGCATAGAAAATGCGAAATTCGAACCCTGGTGTCATGATGAAAATGTCAATATTTTATATTTGAAACAAAATTTTATCGATTTATTGAAAAATATTACAACATTAATTTTCTGTTAATTTTAAATTATATTTTTTTTACCTATTTTATATGTAAAAAATATATGAAACATGTGCTGTTTATTTGAAAATTAATTAGACATTCCATATAATTGTTTTAAGCATTCCTACACAAAGGGCTTTGCGAAAAATTATCAAATTTAAAAAAAAATTTGACGGATTAGTATTTCCATCATGATACCAGTGATAATTTCGGATTTTCAATACAGAGTTTTCGTAAACTTTTCTAATAAGATAAAAGGAAGGCTACTTGTGTGTTTTTTATTTTGTGAATTATCACAGTGAATTTAAATATTTTCTACATTAAACTAGATAAAAATATTTTATATTTTATATTAAACTGCGTTACATGACGAAAAAAAAAAATTGGCCATATTATTTATGTCGGAATCATGTTTTTAATTGAAGATGGAATTTAAAAAAAAATGAAAACTAAGTTTATTGTTAAATGAAGAATGGCGGAAAATAAAAATAAAATAAAAATCATAGACGTTCCTTTCAGTGATAACAACAATATAACAAAACATTAGGGAAAGTGAAGAGGGTCGGGTTTCATCCTGTGTGTGAATTACCATGAAATGCGCCATATATAGTAGTGAACATTGTGAAAGAGCTGAAGCTGAGCGTGGGTGCCTCCGGGCCAGAGGCAGATTTTATCCATACGCGCGTAGCTCCTTGCTACATGTCGATTTAAAAAACTAACTTTTCCCATTACCATATATTTAGGTTAACACATGATGCGTATCGCTAGCGAGCAGGAGCAACAGCACCGACTGAAAGAACAGCCGGGACAACGAAGCTCTCGCACTACCAGTCGCGGTTTAACAACCTGTCTCTTATCTCGCCGATGTAATAACGCGATCTGATATTTACGAGTTTTAAAAAGGCAGAGGAACTTTGAGATAAAGTTCATATGCTTGACTAGAATCCAGAGAGTTCCTGACTCGCAGCTAACATTTTTTCTAATATATTTTCGGTACGAATTTTTCGGTTATGATTAGTTACAGCATGAAAATAATTATATGTCAAAATATACACGAAAATATATGTTAAATATATTTTACCTACATTTTATGTAGTTTTCTTTTTGATTCTTTTTTTAAATTTCAAATACATTATATTTAAATATGGGCGTATAATCCACATGTATTTAAAAATATATGTGGAAATATATATTGTAAATATGTCCGCATATGTTCAAATATTTGCGGATATTATACGCTTATATGGCGACTTATACGTAGACCTACATATTTTATGCAAAGTAAATTTATTTTTCATGTAAAAAATATAGTACCGTAGTACCGAAAGCGCCGAGAGATGGCGAGTGCACGCTAGTGCTTCTCGCAAACGAGACAGCGTCGGGATTAAGATGTATTCATTCGAACTAATTTCTTTTTATACTTCGGCGTCGAGGCGGATTTGCGGCCTCTTGATAAGGTGGCCGCAAATCGGCCTAGTCAATGACTAGAAGTCACCGATCATCCACGCAATTGCGAACAAGATATCGCTTACTTTACAAGTAATAGTGCTGTCGTTTTTTTTTTAACAGTGCATGAATTGCAGGAAATAATTATAGTATGATGCTCAGTAATTTGCATGTTCATTACGTATAATTAATTATATGTGGGTTAATCAATTTAACTAAATGATGAATAAATGAGTCAGAATCGAAAAATATATGCAACATATATGTTGCAAATAAAACTTTTTGGCGACATATACGTTACATATAAAACTTTTTGGCGACATATACGTTACATATAAAACTTTTTGGCGATATATACGTTAAATATAAAACTTTTTGGCTTTTATATGTTACATATAAATATTTCCATGTGAGTAGGTAGAAGGTTAGTTGTACTACGTATTAGTTATTAACTACCTAACCGGAGCAGAAGCGCGGCAACACAGGCTTTCCTCCTTCACGTAGCTAAAAGCTCACGAGCTCAAAGAGGAGCCGCCCGCGACCGTTTCCGGTCGTTCCGTTCTTCCGGTCTTCTCTTTCTCTGTGATCCGCACGCCTTTTTTCGTTTTTTTTTTTTTCGTTTGCTTCTTTCTTTCAACCTATGGATAAAGTCGTGGCTGTTACGGTTATTATCGTTATTACAAGCATTACGATCAGGTGAAGACCTCGCACGACTTGTGCGAGCGGGAGCGCCTTTTTGTTGTATACGTTTCACTGCGTATTAGATCCGAAAAAACCACTTCAAAGCGAGCTAACGCGCCCACCGACTAGATACAAACACAACAGCAGACATTTTATACTGCAAATCTGACTGGATCTTTCCAGCAAATGTGAATGTCATATTCACTGGAACACCCAGGAATTCCCATATGTAGTTTGTTGTCAATTTATCGGTGATTGAATTTCTGAAGCCCTGCACACACACACATACACATACACAGATTTTTCTAAGCCACTTTTCTCGATATTTTGAATGGTTCTGAGTATCCTGACATGAAAATCTGAAAGATATGAGGATGCAATAATCGCATAAACCTAGCTAAATTAGCGATTGCAGGTGGAAAACATAATATTTCATTGACTCAAAGGAATACCAGATTAATCCAATAAACTATTAATTGACCCTGGTGCTTCTTTATTCACAATAACAATCAATCAAATATTTTTTAATCATTCGTAAAAAAGTAAAAAAATACTTTTGATTTCGAATAACTAAAAGTATTTCATTCAAGAGCAATGAAATGATTAAAACGTTCTTGTATGAATAAAAGTAATCTGCGAAATTTGTATTATTCCGTCAAATAATTGCAAAAATACAAATTTATTCGTATATTGCTTTTTTCTTTTTTTTTTAGTGTAAGTTATGAAGGACATTAAGGTAATCTATGAATTTATGATGCAGACTATAGTATAAAAGTTGTTACATAATATTTTTAATATACAAATATCAATAAAGTTGACTTGCCAATTTGCTTTCGCAGAAAAACGGAAAAGAAGACCAACATTTTATTTAAAGTACATAAAAAAAAAGAAACGATGGTTTTGCTTGGGTCTCCTGTTGAAATATCAACAAATTGGCAACGGTGATCGTCGATCAACCGATTAGTCACACTGCTAGTGCTCATGTTGATATTTTCTAAGCAGCAATGTACTGCAAGCTGCAACGAAACTCCGATATGCGGTGTACTATCTAATAATTATCGTGCACAGCCGTCAACAGTAACGCGGACCAGACTCCGGTAAAAAAAAAAAAGCATAACCGCACAACCGGGAATTATCAGCATTGCTTTTTTGCTAAGGCTTGGCATCAGCGCGACGATTTGCGCGGAATGCGCGTTTCTAGGGACACGACGGTTATCCAGCATTAAAAGAAAATCAGACGTAAAACATTGAAGATAATCAGCGACATAATAACAAGAGCGAGCGTTACTTTGTCGATGATTCTATCTTCTTTTCCAACTTTTTAACTCCATATCTGATGTATATATATATATATATATATAGCGAACTGCGGACTACAGGGTTTTGTGTTCTTTCTTCGAGGCTTACTACTAACTTCGTTTTTCCCAAACCAGTTCCTTTTTCTTCTTTCAATTTAATCGGACCCGTAAAAAGACCAGTGATGAACACCATCTTTCGATTAAAAAAGTATTGTATATTCATTTTTTTAAATTTCTTCAGCAGAATGAATCATCTTTATTGGGGAAGGCGCAGATTTTTAGTCTCTTTAAAGATCATTTCTATTTTGAGGTATTAGCGAAATACTTATTTCGCTAATAAATAGTTTTAGTTTTAATTATGTTTGGTAAATAACTAGTTTTAGTAAATAATTGTGACTGGTTCTTAAACATAAATAAAAATGTTCACTATTTTCAATAATTATGAACATTTCATAGTTATTATTACAACGTACGATAATATTTCGTACAAGTAATAATTCATAATAATTTAGTAACAAAAAAAAAAAACATTTAAATGTTTTTATTAGTAAATTATTATGAATTATTAATTATACGAAATATTATCGTTCGTTGTAATAATAACTATGAAATGTTCATAATTATTGAAAATAGTGAATATTTTTATTTATGTTTACGAACTAGTCATAATTATTTACTAAAACATACATTTTTTTATGGTTTCCGAGCTTAAATAATAGTGATATAGATTTTATATCGGTGCTTTTTCGAAATAAGTATTTCGATGATACCCCAAAATAGAAGTGAACTTTAAAGGGACTAAAAATCTGCGCCTACCCGAATAAAAATGAGTCATTCTGCTGAACAAATTTAAAAAAAAATGAATTTCCAAACATTACGTAAAAAAGTAACACAAGAGTATGTAAAAACTGCTTGCTAGTGGATTTATCTCAGATAAACGAATGCTTACCTAACGATAATACGAGTTTTTATACCTTTCACGCAGAATTACATGCATTAGAACCTCGATTATTCAAACCTCACTCATCCGAACCCTTAATTAACCGAACCATGACTCGGTTTGCTCAAACGCTCAATTATCCGGACGTTAGCGTGAAATGTACATTTTTGCTTGTTGCGATAATGCAAGAAACGCGGGTCTTGAATCTAACTTCAATTTCCGTGCTAAAATAAACAGACCTCGGAAAGAAAGCCAATTAGCAAATTTCAAACTCAAACTTGATCAGAATCATCTATAATTTTCATATAAACCCAAAAAAAAAGTCGTTGTTCATTCAGCGGTGACTGTTTACTCTATTTCTTCATAATAAACGCCTGCAAAACTACTAAAAAAAAGCGTAGTATCAGTCGTTTCCTCAATTGAAGATGTATATTTTATCACACGTAATTCATAAAATAAACGTTAGATATTCATATGTTAAACCTTCGTTTTGCACACTTAGTTTCCGTTCAATCGATCTGTTATCCATTTCTATATTTATTGTCTATAATCCCGCAAGAAAAAATTGCGTTTCAATTATATTTATAACGTCTATCAGTTCAATCTATAATTTATATCAATATATGTGGATAATGGAAATTCTACTGTATTGTTCTGGCAATGTTTCCAATTTTTCTTTTCAAAATTCATGAATAAAATTGGTATCCGAAATAATTTCGTGACCATTGGCTCTATTTTAAAACTTCTCATTCTCACTCTCCACAAAATCGTCCTCCTCCAAAAGAGCTTGACGTTGGATTTTAATGAATCGTCTGAATGAAGTTTATCGTCGGATTATAATTTCGGTTTTATTTCTTTTTCATGGGCAGTCCCTCTGAGTGATTAAAAGCGCTCCGATCCGGCTACTGGAATAACCGTACCGATTCTTGTTAAAACTTTTAAATGCCCTATTTTAGACAAAATTCCTCAACGAAACAATCTAACCAGTAATTTCGCAATCTATTTTAGGCCGTACGGCCAAAGACGAAAAAAAAATCTCTGTGGATGTACGATATTTATGGTGCATTCTGAACCAGGATGCAAGAAAGAAATCACATTCATTGGTGCCGGCGGGAATTAAGCCCAGACCCACACTGCGTCTGAGTTGCGATCAAAACCACTGTACCACTGCCACCATCCCCTAACTCCCATTTTTTTTTTCAAAAGCCGTGAAAAAAGTCGGCTCTACAATGATCAGGGCAACATCGTCTCTATTCTAAAATATCTCATTCTCAGTTCCCACAAGGTCTTCCTGTTCCAGTAGAGCTTATCGTTGGGTTTCGATGAATCTCCGGAATAAAGTATATCAATGGATTACAATTTCGTTTTTTTTTCTTCATGCGAATTGTGGCAGTTTGTCGGAATGATGTATATTAACACCATCTTTCAAGCAATCTCTGTAAACGAAACATGCTAATCAGTTTTTTTCCAATTCATTTTTCGACGTACGATCCAAGAACAAGAAAGCTCAATGGACCTACGATTTGTAGTGCATCCTGAATCACCAATGGGCGAAAGAAAAATAAATCACATCCATCGGTGCCGTCAGGAATCAAATCCAGATCCACTGTGTGTGAGCTGCGAACGAAACTGCTATGCCCCTCGCCCCCTCCCCACCCCCAATCTATATAACGTGCTCGCGTGCATCTGCAAAAAGCCCGTTCACCGTGGTACTCAGCGTCGCTATACCTCATCCACACGCTAGATGCACCGACATAGCGTAGCGAGAGCTTCGAGAAGCTTGGTTAGCACACAGAAGCGGGCTTTTACACATAGAGGAATCCCTCGGTTCGGTCACCCCGCCTACCGCCCACCACCCACTCCCTTATAGCCCAGTGTGGGAGGCGCGTTGCCGTGCGGCTGGCGCGTTTAAAGTCCGACAGTAAAACAATAAATTGCTACTCAGCCGCGGCGTAGCTCGCCACATAGCTCGCACCAGGCTACATGTACAGTAGAGAGTCGAGAGAGAGAGAGAGATAGAGAGAGTGAGGGAGAGCGAGCGCGGGCGCGGAGGGAAAGCGCTCCCTGTCAGCAATTGCCCCCTCTCTGGTGGACTCGCGAGCCGTAAGAAAAAATGGCAGCTGTGAGCCGTTGTACCGTGCGACTATACGGCTGTATGGTAGCTCAACCTCCCTAAACACTCATACACCCAATCCAGCTACATGGAGAAACGGCGCACACTCACCCTTTGGCCTGCAGTACGCAATGCATTGGATTTGGGATGTGTGAGTGAACTGGGTACAGGTACAGAAGGCCTCAAGTATCATCCGTACGTGTACGCGAATCGGCTGTCGGCTTGAACGAGTGAGAGGAGAGTCGTGAAGGTGGAGGTGGATAGTATCCACACTATCAAGGGGGGCTACCGTGCCTCGCGAACGGTTCGCACGTACACGCTCTCGTCGTCGTCGTCGTCGTCGTCGTCGTCGTCGTCTCTCTCCCTTCGTCTCCTGCGCCTGCAGTTCAGTCTGCTTCTGCGAGAGGATCGCTCTCTCGTTGAGCGTTACGTCGTGGAAGTGGCTACAGTAGAAGCGCGAGCATTCGAGCAATAACGTTGCCGGTCTATCGGCGCGGAGAAGTCGTTGGGTATAAAAGTGGTGGGGGGAGAGGAGGAGGAGGAGGAGGAGGGGGGGGGGGTTGATAGGCACTAAGGGGGTGGGTCTTAAGCGTACCGGGCGCTGATCGAATGGGCGTATCTTGGAGAAGACTCGAGCCACGCCTACAACGTGAACGGCGTAGAGTTCTTCGGCGTTGAGGAGAGCACGGGTGGGGGATGCGCGGGGGGCAGTGCTGACGAGAACCATCCCGCCGGGAGCGCGGGTCAGTCTGTCAGGCAACCGGTCTGTTACTCGGTCCGAACCCGATCGTCGTCTGTCCGCGGCTTATTTCAACCTGGCGGCGTCAAGTCTCACTCTCCTCCATGTCTTCTTCTTCTTCTTCTTCTACTTCTTCCTCTTCTTCTTCTTCATCTTCTGCGCCGCCACCACCACCCGCGTGATTTTTTCAAACTACCCCCTCGAGGACGGGTTACGGTTACGCCGGCCCATCGTGATCGCCACTTCTGATATGTCCTCGCGCAGTGCTCTCGATAATCCGGCTCCGTGGTTCGATCTCTCTGTGCTCTCTTAAGTTTCGCCGGGCATACTTCTGTCTTATTGTGTGCATCGGCTATCGCGGCCACATTTCGCAGCAGTGTTTATTGCATTCCGAGGATCTTAAGAAACTTGTTTCTTTATATTTATTGCATTTTTTTCTTTTAAATTCAAGTGATAACAGGGATTTTTCGATCGTAATCCGCATTCATTGGGCTAAGGATACTGACGAGAATGACAAGGTGCGGGCTTAAGGGTTGCGACAATCTTGGATCCTGACGACAAAGAGGATCTTATCTCTAATTAAGAAGCGACATCTATTCAATATTAATAATAATAAACCTCTAGTTTGTTATCACGGGAAGTGTAGAATTTTATCGATAGTCCAAGAGTGCTGGCACTCTTTTACAAGGGTGGTCTGTCTTGTTTTGGTGAACACGAGCGCCCGGTGAAAAGGTGTGCGGTGGGTGATGTTGCTGGAGTCGCGAGGTCTCGCCGGTAGGAAGAGAAACGGTCTGACGCTGAGTTCTTACGGCGGCAGCGGGGGGATCGCCGGCGGCGTCGGGGTTGGTCCCGGCGTCGTTGGCGGTGGTGTTCATGGTGCCGGAAGTGAAGAGGACGACGAGGACTCGAGGTCCTTGCTTATCGCCGGTGTTGGCAAATTACAAACGTCCGAACCAACCGCGACTGCGACGACTACAATGTCGACGAGTCCCGGCGGTTGTACCCGGGCTGATCATGACACCGAGGACTGTAGCTCCAGTCCATCACCGAACAATAGCCTCTTGAATAATCTTAACAACAACTGCAGCAACTCCAATAGACAATGCGCTACGGACTTTAGTATAGCCGCCATTATGGCGAGGGATTCGCGTCATCAGCAGCAACAGCAGCAACAGCAACACCACGAAACACAACCGGCGCATCATCACAATCATCATCACCATCATCATCATCATCGACACTCGCAGCAACAGGCCGTCGGCGGTGGAAAACAACATCAGCATGGTGAGTCTTTTTCGATAGTTCGTATCGTCGCATTTGTAATATGTTGAGGCAGCACTAAATATATCGAAAGTATTGTTGTCGCTGAATTTTTGCAAGTATTGTCACCGTTTTATTTACGTATTCTGAATGGTTGTCAAGAGTCATTGTAATCATATTCAGGCTACCGTCAAATCTGACCATTCAACACTCGTATACGTTTTAAAAACCGGTGTTAAAAATCAAACTTATGCGGTTTTAATACGAGTTTACATAGGAACGAGCGATGTCAATGACCGGTCTTCAGAAACTGATGTCAATTTCCATTATAACTTTAAAACTTTCATCACATTTTACGATGGAAAACAGATTAATCGAATTCAGTAATATTTTTGAATTTTATTCGCGCGATAATTCTGCATTGTCTGCTAACATTTTATACGTGTATATGTGCATACATAAAGTGTGTTCCAGAATTTTGAAGCTGAATAATTTTAGCACCCTCGCTTATGTGAATTTTACCACTAAAAAGTGTTACAACAAAACACGTTTGATTTTCAACATTCTAAATTTGCATAGACGATTCTTCATCGAATGCGATTAATATATTTATAATTTAGCTATGGATTATAGTTATTATTTCAGTATATTATTATAGTTTATAGTTGTACGACTATAACGGGTATTTCCGAATTCGTCCACGAAGATTAATGAGTCTCGTGATTAACTAGGATAATTAGTATGATTAGGAGTTATCCAGCAGTAGTTTTACATAAATATCATGAACTCGCTCCCGCTGGTTTCACCGTTGTCGGCGTTCTTTATTAGATCCAGCGTTTAATAACTCATAATAGACGTCGCACCATGTGTGGTTGTTAACGTCCGTCGGTATACGATGAGCGTTAATCGCACCGTCCTGAAATGGTAAGATGATCGTCGGTGTGTGTCGTGACTCAAACTTGGGACGCGTATCTTTGCGCCGATGATGGTGAAAATTGCTGTGTTAATGAATCCACCACTTTGCCCCATCTCACGTGCATCATAGAAATAGTCGCGTAGCACGGCAAGCAATATTCCTGAGTCGTGTCCAATAAACCCGCCCTATCAGCTGCACTTCATAGTGTATTATTATACTATCCACATATAATCGCAAAGACCATGCGTCAATGACGACATGTTCTTGCTCGAACTACGCTATATGGAAACGCCACGTCCACGCGACACACTCTACGGGCGGTTAGAGAGAAGAATCGGTTGTTAATGCTAATTACGACCGGTAAATCCCAGTTAATCAGTGAATATACCGTAATTGCGAGTGACTGCGGCGATGATAGTGCGCACCAGGCGGCTGAGAGTCTCCATCCACTCTCACTCGAAGCTCATCTTTGACTCTTCTTAACGTGCGAGTAATAACGCCGTGTTTACGACGACGGTTCTTCTCTTCTTGGCAAAGACGACGCCTGACGACACTGCCGTACACAACGACTGTGGGCAACAAATCTTCATTCTCCATTACAGATGTGTGTGTCCCTCTTTCTCTCTCTTCATCTTCTTCTTTGGTATTTGGTTTCTTCAACGCTGTTGACTTCTGTGATTCTTATATATTTTCTGTCCAATCGATGACTAAATTCTCTGCAATCATTCTGGTATTTGATCCATGAATGGGCAACAAATAAAAACGTGAGCGGTGGTCGCGCGTGGCGTTTGGATTTCATTAACGTGTCTTGGAATCGCTTCAGCTCGGGCGAGACCGTCACGGGGCCAACGCGTAATAAATAGCCAATGACTTAGTTAAGCGACTACGACGAAGATGAAGAAGAAGAAGAAGAAGAAGAAGGAGGAGAAGAAGAAGAAGTGGTGGAGGACCCAAAGCGAGGACTCGGTGTTCTGCACGGGTGCTGGAGGGCCGAGAGCGTGAAGTTACGACTGGTTCGCGCGACAGGTCAAGTCTCCGCGCGGCCGTTCAGACCGGTCAGCAAGCGAGAAGCGACTGGTGCGACTCGGCAGGCGAGAACGGTATAGAAGCCAACGAAAAGTGATAAAGGTGCTGCTGGCGCGTATTGAGGAAGCCGAACTAAAGAATGCGAGAGGACGAGTTGACGCCGGCGAGTAGCCAAAAAAGAAACAACAAAAAAAAAAGAAAAGAAGGAAGAAAGGTTCCTGAGCCAGGCAGAGGTGGGAATTCCTAATAAATTAATTCCAACAGGACCCACACTTTCGGGAGGGTCTCAGTAAATCGTATAATGTTTTGTAAACAAGCGGTCATTGGGTTGTCGCCAAGAAGATCGTGGTCCACCACCAAGGGATAAAAAAGAAAGATGAGACAGTGAGATAGGGGAAATGGACACTGCGGTATGGTGACGATTATGGCACCTAACCACTTCTTGATATTCTTCTTCTTTTGTCTCAACGACACACCGTATTCTCTTCTACGAGGAATAAGTACAAGATCTTTATATGACGCATCGTGAATTCGTTTAATAAAGAAGAATGGAAAAACGGCGCTTTGGAAGACTTCAGGGAGTGATGGTTTCACGTATGTATGTCCGTACATAACGGGGGCTGGACGGGACGTAGCGGCGGCGACGGGACGGCACGAGAAAATTATGTAGAAAACTCGCTCGTAACAGTGTACCACTTGATGCCACGTGGATCGGATAGCCATTATTCTGGGCTGATGGCGTTCAGAGAGCGGGCGCGAGCGAGGCTCTCTCCTCTCTGTAATTTAGAACCCGATAACCTTCCTTTCCGCGGACCTCGTGCGTTCGGCCTATTCAACGGCCTCGTGCCTGCAGTCTCTCTCTCTCTCTCTCTCTCTCTTTCTCTCTTTCTCTCGCTCTCTTTCTCTTGTGCAGAGCCAAACACGCGAGCAGTCCTCTTCGACGGCAGTTAAAGCTGCATGTAGCATCACTCTTTATGTTACCTTTACGTATAGCCTTATGTATATGTAACTATAGTAATGCAGCAGTTTACTCACTACTGTGACTCGCTGATGCGACCACTCGAATGTTAACGGCATATCTTGGATCGCTTTGTACTCGGCTAACTTCTCGAGACTCGGAGAAGCAAACAAGTTGAGTCTTTGTCACGAAAGACATATGGCTATCGGGTTTGTGATCTGGATATTGTCTTCAAGCTCTAATATTGATGTATAACGAAGCATACGAAATATCGAAGCCGAGGCAGGAGTTGTTTAATTCGGTTTTGAGGTGAAGATGATGATTTAATTTTTGTTTGTCGTCCTGTCGATAACATGTAAAAAGTATGGATCATACTAGCAGAAACATTTTTTTTCTCGAATGTTGGGCCTCCTTCTGAATAAAAAAGTGTAAGAATTGCGCATTTGGAAAATTCTCTTTTGTAATTAAAATAAAAGTCTGGGTCATAGTAGAAAAAATATATCTTGTAGAATATTTTCGACATTTTTCCAGAATCTTTGGATTAAAATTTAATAAGATGGTTTTTTTAAATATCGATTTCTCTAGTGTAGCAAATATGCAACATTGGCAGTTCAAGGGTTGGAGGTAAAAAGACAAACTAAAATTTCATTCCCCATCTACAAGTAAAATTGAGAGCCCAACGGAATAAAAACCATTTTCTGCTTAGTTCATCGAGCCTTAAATTTAACCGCCAGTCTGATTTGTCAGAAGCAGTGGTTTATGATTCACAATTATATTTTTCTAAATTAAAATTTCAAGAATTGGTGACACCCTAACTAGCAAAGATATAAAATGAAGTTAAACTTCTATTAAAATCTCAATATTTCCTAAGTTGTCAAAAAACCCGTAGAATCCCATTCTGAAGCATAAACCTATTGAATTTTTTAATTTACCTGTTGAATTCAATACATCTGTTTCTCCGCTTAAACTTCCTACAACACTACATTAACATGCCAAATATTTATAATAGTGACAACAAACAAATTTGCTGCTGCAATAAAAATCTGCGAAAATAGGTTACAAATTTCTAACTGTAGCAAATTTATTCCTCCATCACGTAATATCAACAATAAATTTCATTAATTAACGGGTGATGCATTCGTGAAATTGCATCAAGAGCCAAATACTTAAGTCAAGGACACGCAACAAGTCAAATCAGAAGTGATCGAGGAGGCGTTGTATCGGACTGACACAGTAGTAGAGCTACTTGCTGTAGGTCCATCCTCCTTGAAAGGTGACGTTTGCCAGCCCGCCACAGCGACAAATAGCTCTCAAGAATTGAGAAAGGACGTCTTCCCTGTCAATAAATTAGCTGTTGGTAGAGACCCCTTCTTAATTCGTCGGTATACCAATGTACCCGAAAAGACCGCACGCAGTATACACACAAGAGTGCAGAAGGGATACACAGATACATGAGTCGTCTCTTCGAATTCATCAACACACTTTTACAACAGCTCGGTGTTTTCGCCACGTCACCAAAAGCCATTGGCTACTCCGCGCTGTCAGAGAGTCCATCCATGATGAGCCACGCGAGTCATTCTTTCCTCTGCGTGCCAAGTCAAGCAGCTTCTCTCATCCACTCTCGCTCTTTGCCTTTGGCCAGAAGAGAAGCGTGCGCTGGATGATGTGAGCATAATTCGTTCACTCAGTTTCAGCTCGTCAGATCTTCTCACATATACGCAACATTATATTTCGTCGAAGCATTCTTCGTAGCCGCAGACCAGTTAACAATTCAGAGACCCACGTGTGTGATCGATATGCAGTCACGCTGTTGCAATAATAATTCTCATGTTTCCCTCAAGTAGATCTATACGCATAGTAATTCGAAGAGATCTGAAAGTGCTTTTGGCAACGTTTAGAATATATAGTTTTCGGCGTGTCGCCAGATTGCAGTCCGAGTGAGATTGAAACCGCGTTGGGTGGATAAACATTGAATATAGAACAGACGTCCTCTCGCTCTGGTCGTTCTTTCTCCTTCCTCGTCCGGCGATTATAGCCGGGGAGTTAGAGGCTCTCTTTACCGGTTGCCGGAAGTTAAATTTCGACGGGACGAGAACACGCGACGTGGCACACGCTCTGTATCTGTGTGTGTGTATGTGCATAGTCCCACAGATTACTTTGTGCTGCCGCTTGATGATCCAATTATGACTCGACCAGTCAGCGTTTAACTCAATACGATGAGAAACGATCCAAGCTTGTTGGACTGCGTCTGCTTCGTCGGTGGTGTATGTTGCTCAGTATAAGCTTGGAAACTCGTCCGGAATCACCGTTGCGCACCAGCTTCATTTTGATCTTTCGTTAACTATACATTCGTGGCCGTCCTCGCTGTTTCTCCGGCTTTGAACCAAAGCCATAGGGCATCCACGACACTCCAGACGACTTCTTCTCCCTGCTTTGCTCTTTGCTAAAGCGCATTCTCTGTGCGAGCTTCGCATACACACAACATACACGCGGCACACATGAGAACGATCCTCGTAAATAACGTCCCACGTACGGAAAGACTGGGTGTCCCAGAGTAACATTACGTTGAGCTTATATACTTTACGCGCTGAGGAGCGTCGTCGTCCTTTTCGTCAGTCGTTTAACACCGGCGTTGACGTTGTCGAATAAAAATACGCTGGTGAAGCCAGCCAGAGGCTACGATGCGTGGACCACACGCGAGTTAGGCAGCACAGCTTTTGGAACGACCAATTAAGAGATACCATTGCACGCTCATCTGGGTTCTTCGGGTGAGAATAACGAGAGTGGGAAATGATGTTTTGGCATTTTTCGAGCAAACTATTCAGCTGCGATTCGCTTGCTGGCTAAGTTTTTATTTAGCATGCGAAAATATTTAGTGCATCGGTGAATTTGAGTCGCGATGGCGAAGGACTCTCGAGAGGACTCGCGAGCGATGCGTTAGCGATGGCCGCTGCAACTGTAACCACCCACGCGAGTCACCATCACGATATGCAATGGGGAAGGAGGATCTTATGCCTGCGTGCTTACTTGTTTTCTTGCTTGCTATGGCTTTGCTACGTAAGTTTATGTCGTGGTCGCGAGAGTACTGTCTGCTAATATTGTTGAGAGATACACCTTCGAATCTATGTATTGTAAATGTGGCAGGAAATTGCGCTCTCAGCACTTGCGCAAAATTAAAATGCTTTTAGATTAGCGTTGGGATTCACATATTAATGAATTCCCACTGCAATTGCTTTCTACTGAATTATTTTATGTGCTAAACTATATGTTATATCTCTTTAACTATTGGTTTATAATTTTTTTAAATGGGCTATAGCTATAGCGGGTTCGTTTTTTTTCAATTGTCTAGTACTGTAATAACTATTTCGTACTAAATAAATAAAAATCATGCATACACAGAGAAAACTAAATTGAAAAATGTGTAATTGAAAAAAATTCATAAATGATGTATTAAAAATGGTGTATCTTTATATTACACGAATTTTGTGTTATTTTTACACAATAATCGTATCACTCCTGATAAAACAGTGTTACTTCTGTTACTTTGACACATTTTTTTTAACAGAACAATTCGTAAAATACACAACATTCCTATCGAATTAAAACAGCGGAGTGTGTTACTTTAAAAACTGCCACTCCGATTTTACAAATAAATGTTTTACTGTCTAAAAAAAATGAATGCATCGTCTACGATGTATTTAATTAAAACAGAAAAACTGAACCGTTAGTTGTGAAAAATTGTTTCAGAGAGTTATATTTTTTTAAGAGTTTCATTTTTTAATTTGCATAAAAAAAAGTATTAAGATTATTTTTTGCGTCGAATTTTAAAAAACTTCAAACTCAAGGTTATAGAAAACATAGAAAAATTATCCCTTGAAAAGTAAAAAAAACACTTGTAAAGTAGAACATTGCAACATTCCTTTCTCATATATATATATTTTTTTAATTAGCAGCATACAAAGATTCCTACGGGGAAGTCAAAGTTACGTACTTTGTTATAGTAATCTGTGTGCACTGCGGACTAAAAATATGGGAAACCAGTGTGCTAGGTTCTACTTTGCAGCTTTTTAATATATCAGCTATTTTCTCATACATTTTATCCTCAGAAAATCACCTTACATATAACGTTCAGATACAGCTCATAAACCAGCAGCTCTGAATAAGACATTTGCATGAATTTAAGCGCAATCAACAACAACAAAAAAATGATTAAAAAAAGAGCATCCCGCTTCTACGTCCTCGAATGAATTTGCCTATTAAGCCCGTTTACGCGCGCGAGATAACCGCACTCGACGCAAGCATGATCATCAGTAGAATAGTCGTCACGGCTCGGCTAGCTTTCCATGCTAATAAAGGAGGTAACTAAGAGAGCGCGCGGCTTCGTAAGTGGATAATTAGGGCTTTTTTCTTCGAGACTGAGCGTAGGTGTTATTACATCTTTTACGGACGAGTTGTCCGACGGTGCTACCAGTCGGTGTTCACTACACCGGCCATACATCACTGATCCTTCTCTCCTTTTCAGTATACACGGCACATATAGGCTATAATAAAAGCTGCTGTAGCGTGCGACGAATGAGACCCAACTATTTCGGTGTGGACTGCGAAAAGAAACGATAGAAACAAAAAGAGAGGAAGATATATAGAAAAAAAATGAGTGTCTTAGTACGGAGCTCGACGACATGTGGGTGGAGGATGCTGCTGCCGAAGCGTCGCTACACCGTAGACTCCAAACCGTATAGAGCACTTTTTTTAATTTCTTTCTCTCGTCGACAGCGCTTTCTTTTGCTCTTTAACTTTTTTTTTTTTGTTGTCGGATGCTGTCTTGCCGCACTTTTTCCCGGCTTCATTATCGCGCCGGAGACGCTGAAGTGTCGGTCTCGCGGATGCTCGTGTCAAAAATATTGCTCGTAAAATTAGTAGTACGAGAGAAAATTGAGAGAAAGGATATTCTTTAAGTTGTATATAGCGAGAGTTTAGGGTACGACCTTGTGAAATGTTGTCAGGGCGGGGAGGCTTGAGAACGTGTCTAAAACGATGTCAAATGATTTTGTTGCAGAAAGGGAAGCAAGCGGCTCGGGTGTCGGGCGTGTTAGTGCACCGCCACCGAGCCAGGATTCCTCGGTTGACATGGACGACGAGGTCGAGACCGACGACGCTGGTAGCACCAATGGTAAAGCCGCGTCACCGGTCAATCCTCTTCTTCAGGAGTCCTCAAACTGCGAAGAACTCAGGCACGTCATATGTCATCTTGAAACGAAAGACCTTTGGGACAAGTTCAACGAGCTTGGCACCGAGATGATCATCACAAAGACTGGAAGGTTGGTGTCGGCTGTAAATTATGGCGAACCTAATAATGCAAAAATCACCCGGATTGGAAACTAGAAAGAGCGTGTCCTATTTTTTAAATACCAAAACAAAGTTATTAAGCCTTG
The DNA here is from genome assembly GCA_964016905.1 of Perithous albicinctus. NCBI lineage: Eukaryota > Metazoa > Arthropoda > Insecta > Hymenoptera > Ichneumonidae > Perithous > Perithous albicinctus. Next base: position 11,429,902 of record OZ024699.1, read on the forward strand.
TTTGATAATTGTACTTACTGCAGAAAAATAATCAAGAGCAAATATTTATTTAGGCCATTTTGCTTTCGAGTAACAAAAATGTTTGACTTAATAACTATTATTGGGATGACTTGAAATAGAATTAAATGTCACAACTTTTGTTGGTCTCTCAACGTCCATTTGCACGTTGGAATAATTTAGAATACTTATATGCACCGTTTCTATGACATCAAGAAATTGTCTTTTGGGGTAATTCCAAAAACTCAGTTTTAACCAATTAAATACATTAATCTGACAGAATATTGATTAGTGACTTTAATTCAAGTGCATAATGAAATTTGTGACGGTCAAAGTACTTACTCTTCATGATATCTATGAAAATAAATTCACAAATGAACCCTCTTTGGAAATTTATTTGTTCCGTAATTCAGTTTTTTTAGAAAATTGATATGTTCATTCTTAATCCATACATAAAATCAACTATGCTTTGACGGTGACAGGACTTCAAATCCATCATTCTATTTGATGTTACACATTATTCATTCTCGAAATACCCTCGAGGTCTTGGGTGTGGCATACGTTGCAATTTTTATTTTAACATTTACGCAATTTTGATTCAGAAACTTGAAAAAACGCACCATGTCCAAATATGACAAAACATAGAAGGAGCATAATTTTTTTCAATATCAGTTTATGCATATTTCCCGTTGTATTAAAACGAATCGCCTCTTACAATTTGTTATAATCGGACCTAGGTTTTATTTTACATGGCCATAATACCGTTACGAAAGGACATGGGATTTGTTATACGAATTTTTATTAAAAAACAAATGAACAAAAAACATGCCCTTTTATTTGAAATGGGTGCACCTCAAGTGTTTGCCTTTCCCCCGTTCTACCTTAAGCAATACAATTACATTTAACTCCTGCAAATACTGCAAAACATTAATTTCCTCTTTGACCATTTTCCTGACGAGCTACCCTTGGAGAATGTCGTCTAGAAATCCGATTGCCCTGGCACCTCTGATTCCCATTTATTTATCGAAAGCAATTGAGTCTTCGGGAATTGCAAACCCTTCCTCGAAAGGCTTGATGGTTCAGTGACGTTGCGAGGGTGGCAAAGGGGTTGGGATTCGCAGTGCTGTTGGTTCCTCTTTGCTGGTTCACTAGCATGTGCTCCTGCTGGTGGTGGTGGTGATGGTGTTGCTACTACTCCTGTGGGCACTACATCAATGTCCCGACTGAGCGTGTCAACGTCACTGGTCTGGCGACTCTTTCTCATTACGGTGTGGCCCATCGACCCGAGTTGAGTCTCTCGGGTCGAAAAGCCATCGGGGCTCTTCGGGGGCAATAGTGTTGCCCGAGCCGACACTCTCTCGTCGTAGCCGAAATTCAATCAGAACGTTCGGCCCGAGAGAGCGAAAGAGAGAGAGAGAGAGAGCAATGGAAGAAATAAGACTGACCAGTTGACCGAGTCATGCTCTAAAGTGTTCAGGACACCGAAACCCACCAACACAGTGACGACAAAGAGTTGAATTGGAAGAAACGACATGACGATTGAGAGAAAGAAAGATGAGGAGTTGATGGAAGAGCCAGAGAGAGTTTGACTACTGGGTAAATGACTATATTGACCCGCAGTCAATTAGCCAGAGACCTCATGCCGGGCTCGAAAAGGTCTCGGGGCACTTGGGTTAAAGTGACAAGAGGATGCGCTCGATATTCCCTTCGAGTTCATTCTCTCTCTCACCATCCCCGCAGAGTTATCCAAACAGTTTTCACTTCTTGTGGTATTTGAGAGAAGAGATGCTGCGGAGGGTTCATTAGGAAAAGAGAAAGTAGAACGGAAGACTAAGTGTTAAGCGGAGCAGAGATGCGCTCCTGCTGTTTTCTGAAAATAGATATTTTGAATTGGTAATAAGGTGCATTGTGGTCGAGATCAATCTTAAACAAACTTCATAAATATTAAAGATTGGGGTATTTGGACCGTTTTCGATTTTACAGGCTTTTTCCATTGAGCTGGTTTTTCGCTATTTTAAATGTTTTTCTATTGTGGAGCGTTTTTTAATTGTGAGTTTTGATGAACTTTTCACTAAAGTTCGTAAAGTTTACACACGACATGACATTTTTACTGAAAAAAAAGAATGTATCCTATGTTCAGATCGAACTCTAAAAATTTCTGAATATTTTGGAGCCTACAGACAAAGTATCACATTCTCTTTTAAAGTAGGCTTCCTTTTTCAGTCAAGTGTAAGAAAATGACTTTCCTGCGGTTTTCTAAAAAAAAGATATATTGAATTGGAAATAAGGTATCTTAAATAAATTTCATAAATATTAAGAATTGAGATATTTGGGTCATTTTCCTATTTTTGGGAACCTTAGAAAAATTCTAGAAGTAAAAGTATACATATTAAAATGTCTCGACAGGAAAGTAGACTTTACAGACTAAACTTTTTTCTACTCAATAAAAGCATAAAACGAAATACATTTCCGGAAATTATAAGCTTGATGTCTGACAGATTATTATGGTTTTCAACTCTCAGATTTTCTGAAATGTTCAGCATATTTTGTTGCAAGTGCGTTATGTCTTTATAGTGATCTTAATTTTTGGCTCCACGATCAAAAGACTACCTCTTTCAATGAAGCGTTTAAAAAAAATTGCTAACCCAAAAAAAAAAAGCTAAGAAAAAAATGTTTTCCAAAGTTCACGCGTCTTTTCAGACTGATCCAGGTAATATTTTTCAAAGAACTTGATTATTTTCCCGACCCTCATACATTAAACTATACAGAGTGAATTAGTAGGGTTGCCAAGACTAGAGTTGGAAAGCGTCGTGGACAACGCGCGCCTAATTGTCCAGGCCGCGCGATTTCGCATCCCCCTTATAGTAGCGACAGAGGCGTTAGTAAGAGACAGTGGGCAAAGCACCCTTACAGTTGGATCTTCTCTCAACTTCCCCCAGAGAATTTACTCCAGCCGGTTGGTCGCTTACTCGGGCGTTAGTAATTAGATCTCCGTCACTCTCTTACATTCTCCTCTCGTTCCACCAACGCCTTCCTGCATCTTTTCTCTCCTCCCTTCCTTCACTTCCTCGAGTTTCTCCACCCTCTGTTGAACCCACAGCAACTTCATGACTCGCGCGTACTTCACATCGCCAAGTGAGACAGACGAAAACACGTCTTGGAGGCAGCCAATCTCTTTCGCCGGTTGGGCAGTCCTGGAGGGTGAATAACATGGCTCGTTGACGAGTAGATGCAGCGCACACGCCCTCTCTCGAAGGGTCGGATTGGTTCTATGCTATAGCCCTGCAGCAAGGGCGTTCTATAATGTCTTATCCCACATACCAACTACATATACTGATGTGCTTTATTATGGATTCAATCTCGCGAATAGAAATAACACAGCAGGTACTAACTGGGGTGAAATTGAACAACAGTTTTATAAGCAGTGACAGCACTTCTATTATCAAGAGAACGGGTTATCGCCAAGCGCATTTAGGGTAGGTAAATTAATCAAAGGGGTTTGAGAAAAGGAGAAAGGGCTTCTGGTGGATATTTCTGGCGAAGAGAATCACTCGACACAACCCCGTCGACCCAACGGTAACTCCTCGCCAACAGCAGCAGGAAAGTTATCCCTTTGCTTATGCTCAGGAGAACCCGGGCGCGGGCGTTCAATTCATTAACAAACGGGGGTTTGGGGGGGGGCAAGCTTTGATAAATAAAAGCATTACTCAGTCTCGGTGGTGCCGGGGCTAGCGGTCGTACGGGATGAATGCATACCAAAGAGAGTCGACAAGGACCGAGGAGGAGAGAAGACGCGAAGGAAAGATAAGATCGGCGGGTGTCCCCAGCGTTTTAGTGGTCGAGCAGCGGGGGTCCCGACACGATATTAATGTTCGCCTTCTCTCGCTTCACGACCTTTCTCTTTCGCTCTTTCTCTCGTTGACTCTCTCGTCGGGGCAAAACATTCACGGCTACTCCACCAGGACGAGGAACTACTGCAACTATCCTGGTAGCAGCGAGAGAGTATAAGCTTCGAGCGTATCGCAACTTACCCGCAGGATCGTGCGGTCGTGTTTCGACGAACGAGCGCATCGGTGCAAGTGGTGCACCAACAGAGGCTTGCAGTTTCGTCCGCACCTTGTACGGCTCTCTTGTGACCACGAATCTGCAACCGCGAGGCCTCTCCTTCAACTTCATCCTTAAGATCAATTGTTAGGGTCCATGTGGAAGCTGATACAAGTCTACATGTCGACTGTTTTAGATCGAATTGATGTAGTTGTGATCACCGTGTTGTTTACTTTTATTTCAATTAGTTCCCTGTAGGCAAAAAAAAAGATCGGAAATATTAGCATTAGATGGTTATTTTTTAAATCGAAAAAACTTCTAAGAACAAAAGAGGGTTTTCAGGTATAGACACAATACTTTTTTTCATTTTCCCGAATTTCTAGACAATTTTTATATACATTTTTATTCGAATATTACCAATTTCTTCTTACAACCAAAGCTATTTTTATAGCTTATATAATTCTCGATATAAATTCTACATGAAATTAATTAATATATACTCAATAAATTACCGTTTGTATGATCAACAGACGAATGTTTCCAACGTGTCGAGTGTCTTTCGAGGGTCTCAGATCCGATGGTCGATACGCGGTTCTGATGGACATTGTGCCAGTCGACAAGAAGAGGTATCGATACGCGTATCACAGAAGTTCCTGGTTGGTGGCGGGTAAAGCGGATCCTCCAACCCCGGCGAGGCTCTACGTTCATCCGGATTCTCCGTTCACGGGTGAACAACTTCGCAAGCAGATAGTCTCCTTCGAGAAGGTGAAGCTCACCAACAACGAGATGGACAGACACGGCCACGTGAGTATTTCATTTATTCACAAATTTAGTCTCAATACCCTGCATTGACAATCTTACACACTTCGTTGAAATTCGTCGGATATCAGTTTTCCATCGAAGAGCTTCCCAAGTTTTCTTTTAAAGTTTCATGAACGATCCGCAAAAATCCGCTCGGTATTCGATTGGCTCGCTGAGCAGTCTCGTGTTAATTTAGCCGGGCGCAGAGGCGAACGAGAGGATATTGAATTGCCGAATGAAGGGATGGGCGAGAGGGTTGCATTTCCCCGCGGCGCAGAAACGCAGACACGGATGTCAGACCGTCGGCAGACTGGCCCCCGTTAATCAGTCATGCATTTACACCGGCTGGCGTATTACCGATAGCGAATAATCCGATTGTTCTGCAATCCTCCCGAAATATACCGTTGGCATAGGGCTGCATCAATCCAGTGGTTGCAGCATGCAAGAGGCTGCACCACGAGCTATAGAGATCCGCGGATACTGATGGAATTGACAGAGGGGGCGGCGTTTGAAAATCTTTATTATTCAGAGAACAAAGGAAAGATGTTCCGTACATATCCGTTCGTCTCAATGTAATATCCAGTGACTCGTATAGGTTCTTTCAATTACATCTTCATCACGCGATGCTACTACAGGTAATTGATTTAATAAAGAATAAAAGGAAAATAGAATATCCATACGTCTGCCTCTCACGAACGAGTTACAGAGTTATTTATCAACCCCAGAAATACAAAAGGAGGTCAGCGGGACGACAGGAGTTGTAAGAAGATGAAGTGGAAGATGAAATTAATGTCTTGGGTGGATGACCCGTTCATGTTCCCTTACCAAGCTATTTGACGACGAGAGAAAGAGTCAGCATCAGCGAAAGATAAAATCTTTCTCTTATCTCAAACTGGTAGTCTCCGTCCCTTTTTTTCGCTCGTCGAGGCTCAAATCTCCTCTTTCTCTTGGTAATGTGACAGTACCGTTTTGTCGCATCTCATTTTCTCCGAAATCACTTTTCTGCCTCTGTGTTTTGTGTGTGTTGAATAATGTGTGCGTGAGGGTTGAGATTTATACGTGGAACGAGGCAAAAGAATCGTGTAGCTCTTACGATAACTCTCTCACGGTCTCTGTCGTTCACGGCTTCTTAATTCGCACTTTGATTGACGCAAATACGAAGGACGATCAAGGTAGAAGCAAGATAGAAAGATCGAGAGAATGAGAAAGAAGTTTTGCGTTCATCTCATATTCGAGGCACGTCCCGGGCCCGCTGGCAAAGTGATCTCTTGAATGGGGTTTCGCCGGATGCTGTGAACCGAGTGAGAGTGACGAGCTATCTCGCCGGTGAGCTTTTTCCGGGAGATCTGGCTGACGTACGTCCTTTTTATTATTGATGCAGCGAACGTATATCTCCAAATCCTCTCACTCTCTCACGGGAAAAAGGGAGGCAAAAATATGTGTAGCTTGAAGAAGGAGACCGCGTGCCGCCAACTTTCATGTAACGTCAGAGATTCTGAATGAAAGTTCAGTAGTCTCCATATACCAATGAGAAGAATTCGCTTCGAGACCAAGAATAAGTGACGTTCATGACGATTCACGTCGAGTTTATATTCACCATGCTCCGTGTTATTTATTTAGATCGTCACTCGCCCTCGCATTGTTCATGCGCTTATCCATTCCTCTGAAGGTAAATGGAGAATCGAAGCCCGCTCTGTTCTCTAAAGTGGCAATTGATCAACGCTTCTGTTTGACTTACTTTTGTTTAAACTTTAAAATTTGTCTGTGAAGCCTCGTGTTTTCCCAGGAGTAAAGAGCAAAACGCTTGTTTTACCGGCCCCAATAATAAGATCGTAAATTTCATCGTCGTTTCTGAATCGTCGTTATCTTATGCCTGATTTGTTACAGCTGGTGCTGAATTCGATGCACAAATACCAGCCGAGAATTCATCTGGTGAAGCGTCCGGAGTCAGGGCACAAGGATCCGATAGAGGATCTCGACCGGGAGCCTCACAAGACCTTCGTATTCCCGGAGGCCATTTTCACCGCCGTCACCGCCTATCAGAATCAGCTCGTGAGTATTTTATTTACCTCTCTGTCTTGCTCTGTCTCTCGGAGAGCTTGATGCACGCGTTCTCATCTCGTGATGCTTCCTGCGCGCGTTCTCCTTCTGCTACCGTTATCCTTTTTTAGTGGTCCAAAGTCTTCAGCAGCACCCATAGCCTCTTTAACTTTCTCTCTCTCTTTCATCCTCGTCTCAATTCTTTTTGGTCTCTCAGTCCGCATCAAGAACTCGTTCCTCTTCCCCCGTCATCTTCCTCTCCTCATGCTGCTTCGGTACCGCTGTATTTATTTATTTATTCATTTTCAACTGTCCACGATACAAGTGAGAGAAGTGCCGGAGTGGTTCGCGATGATGATGATGATGGTCAAGACACATACACGCGGCCGAAAGATGGAAGGAATGGGGAATTAATTCGCCACGCGGTTATTGCGGAAGACCGAGAGACGTTGACGAGATATACAGTTTTGGGATGACGTGAAGAGGGATAGCAAGGAGAGAAAAGCATTTGGCGTTGCTCTGCTCAAATCTTACCAAAGTATATAGTAGTAGAAACACGTCGACGACGAAGACGGCTTTTCAGTGCCTCCGTCGCTCTCTTCTACTGTGCATTACCATATTTCACTATGGTCGTTTGGTACGCGATGCCTGCTGTTGCTCTCGCTGCCGGGACGCGACTTCTTGTGTGGTCTCCGTCACCGAGTCCCGGCGGCGTCGCATTCCCGGCGCGTCGGGACGCACCACGGTATCCCTCCGCAACCCTCCGCGAGCTCTTTCCAATGCTCTCGTCATCTCCAAGGTATATACCGTTCACGAGCTATATTTCTACGCCTGATGATATTGGCTCCGCCACCATGCGTCAAGAATGCCCGGTATCTGCCATAAGCGACTCTGTATCCGTTGGTGATCTACATGGGTGACAATAGACGAATGGAGCGCAAGCTGCGCTTTCTTTTCTATTTCTTTCTTCTTCCGCTGAGGATGAGAAGCCGAAGACCTGGAAACAACAGGAAGAGCGAGTTAAATACAGCTCCAGGAATGCGACACAAGACCGTTGCTAGATGTGAATAGATTGAAAGATGAGAAATAAAGAATGTAATGGAGAAAAGCACGTAGAAGAAGAAGAGACGAAAGACAAGCGATAACGGGTGGTCTTCTGCGTGTTGGCGTGGTGCAACTTCTTCGTCTGCTTCTGCCTTCCTCGGTCATCCGTACAGTAGAGGGATCGCGTACGTCTTGCGGGTTGCGTTTACAACGACTAAGATGACGACCACAGCAAAGACGACGACAACGACGTAGCTGTTGATGATGATGATGAGGTGCGAAGAGATGCCCCGGCAATTACCGCGCTCGGCTAACTCTCTGTATCTCTCGAGGGGCTTTCTCTCTTTCCTCGTCACTTTCCGAGACTCCTCTTGTTCCTCTGTTTTTCTCTCTTTTTCGCTTCTCAACGTGTCCACTCTCAATAGAATCTCGCCCCATCATTATCGTTCTTGCTGCACGACTATCTTCGCTCCTTTTCTCGTTGTTCTCACCAAGCACAAGGTAGAAGATGAAGAAGACAACTCACCGGCGCCTTTGGCGAATGCAGCAGTTTGACACTTATGCGCTCTTGAATTTCTTCTTCCTTCGGCGCATCACGTGTGTTCGGATGACGATTCATAAATGAGAAATATATTGAGAAAGAGAAGGCGCTTGTGACTCTCTCTTGTTCTCCTTTCGTTGGATATATGTTGAATGTTTCGTGCGAGCCGCGCGCACCGAAACGACGACGAAGTGGCCGCTCGTTTAACAGGATTTTTTGTCGCCACTTCCGTGAGTGAAGGGCGTCGAGGCCGCGGGGAGAGGCGCAAAGTAGTCGAAGAAAGAAGAAGGCAAGAAAACTTATGAACGAGAGAGAAGGATATAGACGTTGGCTACGTATCGTTGCAGTCAGTTTTTGCTTTCTCCACCACCGACACTATAACAGCAACAGCAGAAAACAGGGGCTGCCGCCGCGGCCTGGCAAGAACGAACTGCTCCTCGCGGTAACGACCTCGCGACCAACTCGATCTGTCTTTCTCCCTCGCACCACGTCATAATTCATAACTTAACTGCTAAGTCGCTCTCCCTCCCTTCTTTATGTCGTGCGTTCTTCCGCGGCGCTGACGCTGTACCCTCTCTTGTCTCAAATATTCTCCTAACTCGGCAACCCTTTAAAGTACTTTCTCACAATCTCCACGAATCAACCTTTGGAAACGTCTTTTTGAAACATTAAATCGTGTTAAATAGGATAGACAATTAATTTCCCTTAGAATTTAATAATTTAGAACTGGTATTATCCAAGTTAGCGACTATTCCTAGTACCAAATTCTTCTATGATAATCATTTCTCGTGATTGATGTAAAACATTTTACCCAGATAGCTCAGAATTTACAGAATTTATTGACGTCTTTTTAAAAAACTTGAAATTGCCATAAAATTAAACCCACTCAACCGGTTCTCTCTAAATTTAACACCAATCATAACTCAATATTAGGCCGTTTGTGTATAAAATTTCAGCGTGATATATCGTAATTTATTGAAGTTTAAGTGTGAACATACTTTTAAAAAAAAATTCAAAATTACATGAAACGTGAAACCCTCGAACGAGTTGCGTCAAATTCAATCCCAAACATTGTTATGTTATAATAGTCAACTCGTGTACCGAATTTCACTTGGATATCTAAAAAATTACGAAGACTATCGTGCCATAAAATAAAATCATGAAAACAAAGGTTCCTCTATGAGGAATCAAAAATAAACAAACATTATTCCTTATAATTAATCAATTACAACTAAAATGCAGAGTTTATTCGCATTTTCATTAATATTGCATTATCAAGAAAATTCTGAAAATTTAAATGATTGCTTTTATTTAAAATTATGCCACCCTTCAAGTATGGAAAACTTTTTTTTTACCTGAAATTCACAGTAATTAAAATAGAAAATTTTATTCTTAAGGATTGAATAATTTAGAACTGCAATTATACCAATTTTCAAAAAAAAATTCCTCGTTGAAAATATTGTTTGACGAAAAGAAAAAATTCTACAAAATAAAGCAACGATTTAATGAGAATCAGTTAGTGCCAATATTTTCAATTAATGTATTTTAGTAAAAATGTCTTGAAATTATATACGCTAACAAAACTAGTCAAAATTTAACAAAGTAATTCTTTCGCCTGTGGGAAGTATAAATTTGCTGGTGTGGTTGAGAATTCACGTAGATTAGCGAAGAAGAGCTTTCCGCAATAAGCACTTTTCCGCTCAGAGACCCCCGATTAGGTGCTCTCGAGAGTGAGACGGTTCCGGCGTAACTCCGTAGCGCCAGTGCGCAAAGAAGGGATGGCATAAGGCCGGGAGGGATTCTTGAGGTAACGCGCGTCGTCCGTGTCAAGAGTTTGCGATAGACGGCTTCTTGGTTGGTGAGCGAGAGCGGTGAAACGACGTTAGCCACAACGTCTTTAGAGAATATAACCGCGCGCGCGTTGAGATAGAATGGCCTCGAGGGTGTATAAGAGCTGCTTTTGCTGCTGCTGCTGCTGCTGCTGCTGTTGAGAACGGTTGGCTCGCTCTTGATGTTGAATATATACGTGCAGTATAGGTGCGTACGAAGCAGCAAAGCACGTACATAATGGCGTCCTCGTAGTTGTGCGTGTTGGCGCACATGAAGAGGGGACTTAAAGGAGGAGCCGATGGTTTTAGTGGCTGCAGGCGTCGGCAGTACGCTATCTCGCTTTCTTGTGCATGAAAGAAAACATAAATAATCGGCCTCAAATGAGACAGGAGCCGATGTACCACTCGGAACCACACACAGCGGCCGCAGTATACCTCTTCTTTACCTCCCGCGATGACACTGTCCTAGTTGTTACGATGGAATGCCACGTTAGCTACTGGTTACGACGAAGGTCTGCCTCTCCTTCCCCAATGTCCTCGGCATTGTCCTTCCAAAGTATTGCGTGCATCGTATGCAACAAAGTGCGAACCAAAGACAATTTTCTGTAATCCAGAATGAAGCCTCGAGGAACTACGTGGGCGTCACCTGAAATTATACATGGTATATAATATGTTTTATCTGCAAAATTGTAAGGTGCAGCATATATTTATATTTCTATATAACTAGAGTTAAGTTAATATTCTCCTCTGTGAAGAATGACATGACAATCGATAATCGTACGTTCGAGATATTTGTGAAGTCGTTTTATTCGTGCTGTGATTGGTCAAGTGCTGCTGTTGCATAATCATTGACTAAAACACCTACTTAACCGGAAAGAATTTATTTGGCCGTACGATGATGAATGGGATTCTAGCAATAATATTGTACAGGTGGAGTAATTATTAATAAATTACAATCAAATGATTTCACCGACAAAAAATCTCTTGTTTGGGATTGGTGTTTATAAATAAATCCATTCCTTCGGAATATTGCAACCGTTTCTCTTAGTAATTGAGTCAGTCGACATTCAAACAAAACATACATAAACTTAATTTTCCATAATCCCAGCAAATTTTTCGAAACATCATCATGTGACATTGAAAAATAGTCAAGTGCTGCTGTTGCATAATCAATGACTAAAACACCCACCTAACCGGAAAGGAATCATTTGGTCGTACGATGATGAATGGAATCCCCCACGCGGTAGTATATACGCGTTGGTGGTGCATGATGTAGCGATGCCCATGAATTTACGAGGGTCCGTAGGATACATGGCAGGTTACAGTGGAACATGGCTCACAGCAAGACGTAAAAGCGTTTTCCTGCGCGAAGAGATTACATATACAAAGCGGATGGAAGTGCGCAGCATCAGTGATCCAAAGTGAATTTGTGAGAGAGAACGAGAGGAAAACGAGTGGCGGGATCCCTTAAACGTAGTATGTAGAGGCCACCAAGCTAGAACGTCAAACGACTGTGACTCTGCGTGAGTAACCAGAGCGAAGGCGCGCGGAAGAGAACCCGGCGGTCGCCGTTAAAGCGTGGCTGGCGCGCGCGACCCCTTCAATGAGCGTGTCTCTATTAAATCTATTATTAGAGAGAGGCCGCTGGCATTTGTTTCTCTCTCTCTCTTTCTCTCTCTCTCAACGCGAAAGCATCCCTTTCAATTACGAACAGCGGTTTGCGCACACAGCTTCTCTTTCTCTTTCTCTCTCTCTCTCTTACAACACAAGATCACGTCTACGAGAATAGAGAGACTGACGTCGTGGCGGCGGTCGTCAAATCAGAGGTCCATTAGATCAACGAGAGATTGCTATAGTGTGCAATTTCAACCCTCGAATTACAGCAATTTACCGATTCTCCTTTCTTAATTGATTCGCTGATGCTAATTGCATCTTCATTTTAATTTAATGAATAACCAGCGACAATAGTCGAATTACCGGTGGTCTATTATACCATTAAAGCAATCATAATCTATACACAATAAAAATTTAAATTTTGTAAGCATAATACGTTTCTCACTGAATCTTTTTGCTATTTTGGCACCATTTTTTTTGGGACAATTTCTAATTCAACAACAATATAAGATATACAAATCATTAGTTAGAAAATTCGTATTTCTATTTTATGAAATATTTATCTTTTTAACAAAAAAAAATGTGTAATTTTTATTCGACGATATATTTTTGTTATTATCACAACAGAATACTTGTTTTGCTTATAAATATGATACAATTTTTTTGTCTCGTTTAATTTAACCCGCTAAGTTCGAGGCCTATTTCCTGTTGTACAAAATATTTTTTCTCCTCCCCTTGACAATTCTCTGCATAGAAATATTTGCGAAATTAGGTTTTTAAATTTTCACACTCAAACGATAAATTTTAAAATCCAATTTTGTAAAAAAAAAAACGTTCTTTACAATGCATTACTATTTTTCAAATTGTTTCCACATTTCTGAGATTAAAATTGAAAAAGACATTTTTTTCATATATCTATTTCACAAACGTGCCAAATATGGCAAAATGTAAATCAATGGTTAGATTTTTTTTCTTTCATGTCTAATATTACAAAAAAAAGTGTAAATTCGCCAAATTTATAGAATTTCTTTTTGCTGCTTTACAAATTTAACAAAATAAAAGTCTAAGAGGCATAAAAAAAACTCGTGAAATTAAGACACCGGGGTTACTTGGAAAACCGAAACTGTGATTTTACAAAAAAAAGAAAAAAAAAAAAGGTTACTGTGTACGGTATAATATACAGAAGGAGATAAAGCGAGAATGAAGAGTGAGTGATCATAGTATTTTTCTCTCTGTGTTGGAAAGAGCGCCGCGGCTTCCACTGTCGAGAATATAATTCGAGGATACGCGCGGGTTGTAAATCGGTTCGCGCCGAGCGAATGGAAGTGGGCCAAACGCGGTTTCGGCAGCGCGAAGCTCCCGCACGACGGTGTCAGCGAAGCCGTAAAACGACGTACGCTTGCCATATCTCTTTGACGGCGTTAAAACCTTAAGGGCGTAAATTTGCGTCTACTCTTTCTTGCCTCTACTTCTTCTTCTTCGTGTTCTTCTCTCCGCTTGAAAAGCACTGCTCTCGGTCTAACTCGTAACTCTCTGCGGCGAGCGAGCTCGATCTCCTGCAGCCGTTGGGGAACAACTTTTGGCTCTCTTGAACTCTGTACAAAGCACCTCGCTTCGTTCATCAAAGGATCAAAGAAGTACGTTTCACACGAGGCTGTTAGCGCCAAAGTATATAGATGAGAATGAGAATACAGCCAGAAGCAACTGAACTCAGTCACAGAAAAACCGATCATAAAGCTGCACAAGATTACACGTTTGTAGATGTACGAAAATTAGCACCAATCGAATTAAAAAGTATTTCAAACACCTTTTTCTTACGTAATGATTACAGATTATTATCCGTATAAAAGTCGTCACTCATTATCTGTATAAAAACTCATAGACGTAATAACGCCTATGAGTTTTTGGAATTCTTTGTAAAGAAATAATTATTTCAAGTTGTTCATAATTATTGCAAAAACGTGAAAACATTTTTTTTTTCATAGAGGAAGCTTTGTTTTTATAAAAACATTTTTTTTTTCGAGATTCTCATGTCAGGACATCTAAGAATGGTCCAAAACCTCGAGAAAGGTGGTTCAGAATAAATGTGCTTATGTATATTTGTGTGCAGAGCTTCGAAATTTCAAACACTTATAGTTCAAGAACCGTTCAACTGAACGAGTTGGAACGTAACCCACAAGTGAAGCAGCAGCCTGTCTTTTATTGTTGAAATTTTTTGATTAAATTTTATAGCTTTTTGAATTGAAAAAAAGGACGTGATCACTGTAATTTTCGTAAAATTTACTACATTTTGCTACATATGTTGTTTGGTATTGAATTTGGCAGAAATCGGAAAAGCAATTCGGATTTTATGAAGTTATGAAATTTTCGAAAAAATGACGTTAATGCGATGAAGTATGAAATTTAACTTAGAAAAATAATTTGTGATGAATTAATTTTGTTTTTAGTGGCAGAAATATTTCCGTCACTACTGGAAATATTTTGGAAAGGCATAAGGATTCCTTTTGCACCCCTAATAACTTTCAAAGTACACAAACTAACACCTTTTCATCGAAGGTTCAAAATCTAAAAACCAAAGTTATGGCAATTCAACTAAATTTCAGGAATCATATAAAATTAACTTAAGACTCGTTAATTGAAGTTTCGTAGCAGTGACTTAATATTTTACTAGCACGTTGAACCAATTCAATATCAACCAGCGTCTCGTATAAAACCAGTCAGTTTCACGGTACAAAGCCGTGTAAGCCGTATGTAGGCTGTTATACAGAGAGTATAAAGTCGTAAGGTAGAGTTTGAGCGGAGGGAAGTGGGCCAGATGTTTGGCTAATGATGTCAGCGAGGAATCGTAACTAAAACCGAGCCTCGCGGCTAAGCTGGGCTCAGAGAGAGAGAGAGAGAGAGAGAGAGAGAGGGTCTCATAGTGTGGTTCCCCTCTCGTAGTCGTCGTCATAGTCGAGCTGCATCGGCCCACCGCACGCCACCCGCCCTTCTCTCTTAAGGCTTTCGCGAAGGAAGGAAAGAGCCACGAAATAAGACTCAAGCCTGAGAGATGGAGAAAGAGAGAGAGGGAGAGAGAGAGAGAGAGAGAGAAAGAAGAGGAGGAGCGCGGCGAGAGAGTCTTATTACCCGACGCTCGAGATCTCCAAGAGACTATCCCGCCCGCACGTGCACGTGCTACGCCATAGCACTGCCGCTGACGCTCGCGCGTTCCTCACGCATGCAGTGAGCCGTTCTTGAGCCGGGCGCGAGAAACCCGCCAGGGTAATTGGACCACCCACTTGACGTTCGGGCCACCCCCGTGCTTGCACTCCCAGCTCGATACTCACTTCCTTAAAAATCGCTCTCTTTCCCCTTCGCCCTTAAAAATTCTTAAATCCGGCCCAGGGAAAGCAGAACTACCAAAGGAAGCTAATAAGTGCATGTAGTATACATAAGGAAGCTCTCGTTTTACCATGTAAATAAACTACCAGATGACACTGAGAAGCACGAGGGAAGGAAAAATGTTGTCACAATTCAATGTAACAGGGGTTGAAAGAAAAACTTTCGGTCTTGTCAAAGCTAAGAGGATGGATTGTCGGCTCGAAAACAAGCAAGCTTGGTGGTCGAAGAACTAAGGACCTGTTAGTTTTAGAGTAACCGTTCGATGATAATAAGGTTCCTCAAAAATCGGACTTGACCCCCTTGGGTTTATTAAATTCGATGAGGCGAAAGTAGAACAATAAAAAAACCAATAATTACGTATGGTTATTATAGTGTATTTGAAAAAAAAAATTAAAGATAATTGATAAGATTTCACCTAGCACAGAAGATGACAGAAATGTTTCCAATATTTCATTAAAATGGCAATATTGTTGAAAACTAAAAAATTAAATCTCTTCGGAAATATTTTAGAATCATTCAGTTGAAAGGCATGTGCTTTTCTCAATTTTAATAATATTTCTGGTTTCGTATAAATGATTCTAGTTTAATACGTCTGAAGATATTTTTGCGATATGCGAAATTACGTTTCACAGATAACTTTGAACGGAAATCGCATTTTCAACCTCCAAAAATGAGCTTTAAGCTACCTCTAATTATCAAACGAGCAAGCTCAAATTTATTATATATATTCATCTGTGTCTATAAAATCTCATGAATCTCGAAAAAAAGTTTTCTTTTTTCAAAACTCTGTAATGTAGTAAACCTACAAGGAAACTCTCGTTTTACTGTGTAAATAAACTAGCAGATGACACAAGTAACTACGAGGGGTACTAAATATTGTCACGATCAACTGCACGAGGGTTTGAAAGAAAAACTTTCGGTCTTGTCAAAGCTACGAGGATAGATCATCGTCTTGAAGACCCTTCGCAAGATTGGTGGTCGTGAAACGAAGGACCTCTTCGAGAAAGCCAAGTGTCTGTCAAGGTTGGAATGATACGAGCCACCGGAATTTCCTCTCCTAATAAGCGTGTTCATCTTTCGCCCCAAGCTGTGTTGTGTCCGGAAGGAAAAACAACGTAGCATGCTTATACAGCAATAGACCGGAAGATTTCTGCTATAGTGTGCGTCCAAATGTCCTTCCATAGCAAGCTCAGGGCGTTGATGATCACATCCAAAATGATTAATGACTCCTGTGATGCGTACGGTAATCTGGGAGACTTCTCTTCATGTCCGCTGTTGTCGATCTTCCTCTCCTCCACTCACGTTTCCCTTCCATTTCTCTCACATCACTCGTAAAGACGTGAAGAGAGACGACTCTATCTGTCTGTTAATTTCAAATCCATTGGCCTTAGCGGCCAACTCGCGATCAATCATTTTCTCAACCATTTTTTTCCGATAATTAGAATCTTCGTGTTTCCTCGACGATCGTCGACAGCGGTTATTTAAGCTTGACGCGACTCTTCGTTTCCAAGCACTCTGACTCAATTATGCGATGTATGCTTCACTGTATATATTTATATATATATATAGAGACAGAGTGATATGTGAGAGATGTCGTGTGTGGTTAGCTCGGGGAATCTTCAAGGCCACCTGCTTACATCCGCTGTGCGACTGCACAGTGGGTGGCCTATGCAAACCGTTAATACAGTATCGGAAAGACTTAGGGTAGGTTTGCGACACGATATAGGGACCTCAACACGCGGTTTCTGTCGGTCACTCTAGCTTCTTATGGTCGCTACAGAGTTTCGAAGCGCGGCGGAGAAAGAGGAGGAGGAGGAGGAGGAGGAGGATTGGCCGTGTCCTATAACTCGACACCGTCGTAGCCTCCACCACTCGTGGTTAGAACCATATGCATGCATATGCTAAAGGAAACTCGTGTTTCCAAATGGAGAACAAACTGGTAACGACGCGTATGTTTAGAGAAATGAATGCACGAGCCATTAAATACCCTGAGCAAGCATCATCCGTATAACGCATTTGACTTGAGTCCTTGGCACGGTAATAAAGTACTCTTGCTGTGCTGTTTTAAATTATATTACGTAGCACGGAGAGCTCGACTTTATTTTTCCATCAAGGAAGACAAATGCTTCAGGGATTTTCCGTCTTGTAGAGATTATGGCGAAGCCAGCGGAACGCTTCGAGATTTCCAGTGTAGCAATAATTGAAACGTGCCAGAGTGAGAAAGTTGTTATGCTTTGCTGGTCTTGGGTATATATACAATCTCCCCTGTTTTTAGTGTCGCTGGAGATGCGATTTTGTTTTGTCGCACCCTAGCCCTCTAATTTTACGAGCCGTTGACTTCCGATCGATCCTCGAGACACCGACGGAGGGTATATACAATATACGGGCCATTCCGTACCAATTCCCGGGTCTTACCCTCGAAAACTCCGATCTAGTCCACGATTTTTTTATATCATTATTCTATCTGTTTTTTGTATCAAAAGACACTCAGATTTTTTTTTTTACATTTTTTATTTACGTGACCCAAATCATCGTACCAATAATTTCATAACGATTTGCTTTGGCGAATTGTCCGTGTGTCCTAAAAAAAGCCATGAACATCATTGAAATATTAAAACAATTTTTTTTGTATCAAAGGATATGTGATAAAAATTTTGTTCAAATTGAAATTGCTGGAAAAAAATCCCAACAAATTCTTTATTCAAGCAACACCTACAGTATAGTGACTTTTGCTTCTATTTTTTTTTTCACCGTTTTTTCCGAAGAAAGCTTTAAAACCAATGGAACCGAAGGTTCGGACATTATAGCTCTAAATTCAAAATTTTTCATATTTAACCTACGCGTTTAAAGATTTTTTTCACATTTTTAAATTACGGCTCTTGATATTTTTATTTAAAAAATCAAAATTCCATATAATATTTTTTTTTTATCTAAAAGAAAGCCTATGTACCTTTTCATGTCAAAACAATTATATAAAAAATCATGGACCAGATAGACGAGGTTGAGGGTCAGACCCGCCAGGTTGAATTGGTATGGAATGCCCCATATATAGTGTGTTGCTGGTGTCGAAACGCTACTAGAGGCGTCGGTGTCGTCCACGCCGTTTGCAACGATACGGATCGTTGACGATGTCGCGGACCGACGCAATTTCGTAGCGAATTGCCATTTGACGCGGTACCCGACGATAACAAGACCCTCTTGAAGGGTGAACTGTTGTAGCCAACGAACTCTCAATGTCCTTTCTCTTCTGCAGCTATCCTACACTTTATCCTGATATATATATATATATCTGATGTGTCTCGCTCTGAAACTGATAACTCAGCACTGTAAAATGTACTCCAGTGTTACCCTGAAAACTATACATAAATTTGTCATCCCCAGGCACTATTTCACGTATCGTTAAATAACTATATTTTTTGTTCTGCTTATCTGCTTACAGATAACGAAACTGAAGATCGATAGCAATCCGTTCGCCAAAGGCTTCAGAGATTCCTCACGTCTAACGGACTTTGAGAGGTGAGTCTTATTTTTGTGTTCTTTTTTTTATCAATCATGCGTACAAGGATGAAAATATTTTCATATAATTTTTTTTTCATATTCTAATCAAAGAATTCTGATCTTTGTCGTCGCATAAAGTTGATCTCACGAAGATTTTGGTAAAAAAACTTTTTTTTCCAAATTTTGCACACTTCGAAGTACAAATTTACGAAACTTTCAGCGACGTCTAAGCATTGGTGACAGCCGATATCTAGCTTTTCATACAGAATTTAATTTTCTCGTACCTTCTACAACTTCCCCAAACAACAAAAGAAATGCATATATATATTTAACATTAAAAACTCTAAAACTCACATTTCCAACTGTGTCCAATCTCCAGTGTATCGTACTCTCAAATTAGCTTTAAAAAAAATCCATGATTGAATCTTCGCGTTTACTCGACCCAATGGGAAGGCAAATCACATAATCGAGTAGTTTCCCTTTCAGGGAAACGATGGAGTCGATGTTGGCGGAGCAGCAGTCATTGAGGTTTCCGCATCGATTCCCCTTCGAGATGAGCCAATTGCCGTCCGGCGCGACGAACCTGAGTCTTGAGGAAAAAGCGTTATGGGCAGCAGGATCGCAAATCCTGTTGAGAACGGTTGGTCCATACGCCCAACTTGTGAATCCCGCGCTCGTTTACCCCGGGGCTTCAACCGCTGCTGGTACCAGTCATCAGCAGCATCAACAGCATCAGCAGCATCAGCAACAACAGCAACAACAGCAGCAGCAGCAGCAGCAGCAGCAACAACAGCAGCAACAGCAATTGAGTCATCTTTGGTGGGCGTCGTCGCTCGGTCCAACGCTCTTCGCAGCGGCTCATCACTATCAGCAACAACAATTGGCAGCCTCGAGTTCTCAGCAAAGTCCTCCTTCAGGTCCGGCAGCACCTCGGCCAATTTATCCCTCGGCGCTCGCTCTGGCTCATCATCGATTCTCACCGTACCCGACATCCGCTATAAGAAAACCATCGACCCCCGCGACAGCCTCGCCCTCGGCATCGAGAAGAGCTACACCCTCGCCAACCGATAGCTTATATCGCGAGGCGCAAGATCTTTCGCCCTCGTAGTCGTCGTGGAAACTCTTAATGGATAATAACAGTGCGACATCATATCCCCGGTGAGATAGAGAGAGAGCGAGAGAGAGAGAGAAAGTGCGTGCGTGTCTCTGTGTATAATGTCCCTGGTGAGAATATTTTTTCAAACATTCCTAGAATGAATTTTGTTTTTTTTTTTTTTTTGTTTAGAGTTCCACGCCTGCTCTTGCTATATGTCAAGGCTGCACGTATAATCTCGATTGGATCGACTATATTAAAAAAAATAAAATATTAAAAAAAAAAGAGAAGTTTTGACATATAGTAAAGAGGCGCGATTAAATCGAATTCTCTACTTTGTATATATAATTAATGTAATTCAAGAACCACGGGTTGAAAAATGCTCTGTCTCCTTTCCTCCTGTAACATAAGTTATATTATATATATACATATATATATTTCGTATAATTATACTTATTGTTATCGTTATTTATGTTTTTTTTTGTCCTGTGTTCCCCGCGAGCGAATGGTATCTTTGAGTTGTTCGCTCATACGTGAGAAACGAGCAGCTGCGAAAATTTTGCGGATTTCTGGAGAATCGACATGCACGTCGGATGGAGCGATCTTTTATTCGAGTATACAGAAGATTTTTTTGCAACATTTTTGCAAGCACGACTTGCTCGTTTCTCTCGAATGATTATTGTCCCCCTACGAAGACGATTAGTACTATTAGCGTATAGAAACGTTATTGTATTGTTATAAAGAAGAAGAAGAAAAACACCGACCTTGCTTGTGTTTTTTTTTTTTTTTTTTTTTTTTTAAAGACGCGTACAACCAATCGCTGTGCAAGCTGTGTTCTCAAAGCCCCAACTGTAAATAATAAAAAGAAACGGCCCATGAAATAATAAAACGAAAACAAAGCTCTTGTACCGAGATTAAACCAGGAAGTACCTCATTCCCGGCTTCGCATCATCACCTCCAGACTTCCGGTTTCCTCAAGCCAGATGTTCACGTGCGGATTTACCGCTTCTTTCACTCTTTTCACATTCCCTCGAAGCTTCGCCACAGCAAAAGCACGACAACAAGCCGAGTATGTGTACTCGTGCGCCATGCTGTGCAAATGTTGGCGTAACAATTTGGTTCGCCGGTTACGGCGGGCAGGAGGCATACTTTGGAGTCCGAGGCTCTCCGAATCACGCGATCCACTATAGCTTGTCCGCGTTTGCTCGATCGCTCTTTCCACAATAACGCGAGCCAAAGCGGATTCGCGGAATCAACGAATCGCTGAGTGTACCGTCCGGTTGACCATCAGCGATGGCAAAGTCGCCGCGAGCACACGGCTCAACGATCAACCTGGCTTGTTCAGGGCAAATACAAATACGGAGAGCAACCGACCGCATGCACTTCCGCTATCGTGCTGTATATAAACGCTTCGACGATTTTCTCGGACCGCCTCCGCAACCTCGACTGTTTTCTATCGATTCCTCCGTTATTATTTAATCGAATCAACCAACGGAATCATCGCTCCTACGTGCTCTCAAAAAAATTTATAAAGTAGAACCCTGCTCGTAGCTTTCTCATCATTTTTCATGCTGCACAAAGTCTGTGAGGAAACTTTATGCAAGATGAAAAATAATGAGGAAGATATCAGCAAGATTCTACTTTGTAATTTGTTTTTTATATTTGAGGAAGCATTTCTTCTGTATTTTTGATGAACTTTTTTTCAAAGTTTTAATAGAGATTACACGGGTTTGCATATTTTTTAGGGGAAATTGCAATTGGTAAAAAGTTCATACGGTTTTTTTTTAATACCAAATTGTTGCTGTGTTGCTAAAGTGATTCTTAATGTAGAAGTCTTTTTTTTGGAAACAATGGGTACAGAAAGATTTTTAATTTGAATCGAATATAACATTTAAACCGTTTTATCGATTTTGATCAAATTTTATGCCGAACAATGTTAATGTACATGCAAAAAGTTTTAACTCATTGTTTCAATATTTTCAGAAGTTACAATTACAGAAAATTAAAAAATGAAAAATTCTCTAAGATGTGAGCCACGATACGGTTTGTGAGGAAGCTATGAAAATCTCGAAATAAAATTTTTCATGAAAACAAGGTTTCCTCTATACAGGAGCAAAAAGAGGTTTTAACCTGGTGACGCATTTTATTTTTCAGAATAAGAATGTCGCTTGTGTAAAATGCAACACCTTACATTATTGCGATTGATTAAAAATGCCTTGCATGTAAAAGCAAATGAATACACTCTTTCTGGTTTGCCAGTCATTTCCCGTGACGAATTAAAGATTTTCTCCACTGATCCCCAATTTTGCGGATGATTTTTTTGGAGTGTCTTCACAATTCGACTGTCCATTGCTCCGTTATTATTTAATGTGTTTATATTGGCAACAAAAAATGTTTTAAAAATTCACCGACCTTGCCGTGATTTTTCCTGAGGAAATTAGTATTTTTTTTCTGATAAAAATTTGTCGATTACAGAACGAACTTCAATTTTCAACACTTTATTTATAAAATTCGACCCTAAGTATTTGAAAAATTTCCAATATTTTCAGGATTTGCAGATTTTTCTTAAACGGTGATGCTACGTTTTTGTTTTAACATTACGAAATATTTCAGACAGAACTATTCGGTGTAACTCGAAGGTTTTGTGATGAGAATCTCTCTCGATTGGGCTTCCGGTGTGCATCAAGCGTTCACATACATGACGAAGAGAAAGGAAGAATAAAAGACGTAGAGTCATGAGAGTCATCGTCGACGTCGTCGTCGTCGTCGTCGTCGTCGTCGACGACGGCGAAGACTCACGGACGCACCGAGCGAGCGCGGAAGCGTTCTTTCCGCTGTAAATCATCGCGGCAAGGGAAGCGAGCCACACACGGGTATCGCACGTTCCGGGCTAGCAGCCCAGGCTTCGCTCGCCGATATTGCGTTTTCGCGCGACGGCATTACCGCAGCAACCGGGCAGCCAGTGGCGTTGAAATGTGGCACACGCGGGCCGTTACGAGGCCGGGAATTAGCGTGGCGTCGACATAAATATCGAATACGAGGGCCGCTCGCCTGCCACGATGCATGTATGTCTTCGTACTCTACACGTATTAGGCACGTCATGACTATCTATGCTTCTCCTATGAGATTTCTTCTCTTTTGCTAAATTCGACCCCCGACGGAAACAGAACTACGTTTACATTGTACCTTCCTCATCTTCAATTTATCACTTCATCCAAGAGGAAGAGATGCCTTAAAATGTTGTCACCAATGAAATAATATGAATTTAATAAAATTGATATTGAAGCCAATCGAATTTTTTTTTTTTATTCCAACGAAATTATTTTTAAGTTAAAAATTGAAATTATTTTGAGTTAAATATTAATATTATTAACTTTTTAAATGTCGAATGCTTTCGATTAATTGGATCAGTTTTTTAATTTTAAATGTGTTCACAATATTCAGGTATTTTGAGATAAATTGGGAGAAATAAAATCTTTGAGGAAGTATCCATATGCTATAATTATATTTGTGTTATAGTGACTTTTGATCTTTTTATCTTCATCGTATATTTTTCACCAAATTTTCACATTAGTGTTGGGTTGTTTTTTTAATTATAAAGTCTTCAAACATTTTTAAGCTAATTGAGAAGTTTTTATATTTCCTGAAATAGCAGAGAATCAAGCAAAAAAACTCGCTTGAGGGTTGAGTTGGAAACGTAATCTACAATTTGTATTACCTAATTTTCGATATTTCATCTATAAATATCTTTTAACACACTAAAATGTCGCCGTTTTTTCCAGATTCGTTTTCTATAATTTATTATTATTATATGTTACATTATTACTGAATCCTGTTTTAGTACCTCCTCGAATATAAAAAATCTAGCAATCCACTAAAAAACAATGCTGACATGATTTTTTTTTCAATATTAAAAACCAAGTTTTGCAAATAAGTCGGGATACAAATGTTTTTTTGCGAAACATTTCGTAACAATAGAAAAAAAATTTCCTTGAGAAAAATGTTTTTGTTTTATTGCCGAAATTTATATCACTCAATTTAATCGCAGCTAAAGAATATTTTTTTTACAGGTCATATGCAAAATTTTCTGACGACTATAAGAAGACTATATTTCTGAAGTATATAAAAAAACTATTTTTGTAAAGTCATTGCAGATTCGATAGATCAATTGCGCAATTTTTTCCCCCTAATTCCGACACTTTTCATTGCACTTAATTTTATATATAAGCTACAGAGCCTATAGAAAAATTGGCAAAGTGGGCAAAATATATTTAAAGGGGTAAAAAAATGTTTCAAAAGTTTTACTAGCTCGTTTGATAAAGAATGCCTCATAGATACAATCCAAAAGTATTTTCACAGCTCCAAATTAAGCATCTTATAATTTGCAGTCCTGGAGACATGAAAATTGGCATGAGAATGAAAAAGAAAGAAAAAGTATTTTTGTGAGTGGGCGGAATGCACAAAGTTCCAAAGAAATGAAAAAATAAAATAAAAAGAAAAACGATCTCACCGCAGCACAGAGCGTAGAGCGCTCCCTACGTGGGAATTAAGTAGCGGCGTTTTAATGCGAAATGAAGGCATTATAAAGCCATTAGGACGAGGTTGGGGCGTCCGGGCGCCTCTGTCTCTCCGCCCTGCAGCCTCGACTGCTGTAGAGAGGTGCTGCTGCACTTGCGTGCCAATGTACATCAACTCTCTTTATTTGAATACACAAAACATTAACGGCTCTGCCGGCACTTTCCCGTCTCTCTTTATCTGCCCAATGGGTAAGAACGTATATATAGGCGAGAGGAAAGCATGTATATATACATATATACGGCGAGAAAGAGACAAAACGATGTGAGAATTACGACTGAGAAAGCGATAGAGAACTAGAGTTATAGAGAAGAAGAAATGGGTGGGTTTAGAACGACGAAGCTCACATTGCTATATCTTTTTCCGCGAGTAGAATTTGCTCGAGCGAGAATAAGCGCGAATGCTCGCAGAGAGGGCCCAACTCGCGTCAAGCCTAATAACAACTTGGTTAACTGATGTGTGTTGGGTTGCGAGCGCGGAGTCGCGGCCGGAGCTGCACCTCGAAGCCCGATGCTCATCCAGCGTGTCTGTTAAATCGTTAATTACCCTGCGAGAGGGAGCACCGAGGAGGTGAGAGGCCGAGGGGTTTTAGACTCTCTTGCGAAAGGAGTGTAAGAGAGTAGAGCGGAGAACCCGAGTCGGCGAGGATTTGTAAGGTGCGATAGAGCAAGAGCGAGGAAGGGTGGAAAAGAAGCGAAAAGGGAGTCGAAGGAAAAAGAGGAGAGAGAATGAACGGTAGACTCCGCAGTGGAAGAGTGATCGAGGCTTCTTGCATCGCTCTGGCCGCCAGCCGACGCCGAAACGCCCACTTCCGGCGATACCAGGCACTTTATTCCTCTTCGCCGGGTGCTGCCGCGCTGAGCTTGCCCGATTCCTCGCGGTCTCGCATGCACTCTCCGTGGCTCTCTTCGTACTGGATTTATCTACAAAAATTGAATTTTGTGTTAAATTATCGTCGACACTTTCGTTGCGCTTGTCTCTGATGCTTCAGATTGCAGTTGAGACTTTTCATGCGGTGGATATTAGGGAACGGTGTTGGATCCAATTATTACGTGTCAAAATAATCCAAAAAATAACACGGTGATATAATATCGCGGGTCTGAATAACACACGACAAAGTAAACACAGTAAAAAATAATACACTGACTTAATAACAGGCGTCTAATTTTTTACTGGAAATCGAATTATTTTTTTGTACATTTTTTGTATAAGAGAGACATCATCAAAGCAGATCTATCTTGAGTGACAATAGTTTTTCTCCTTTAAAACGTGTACAAACATTTTTTTAATGTTAGTACTTGATTGACGTGATTGACTTGACTATACCACATAAGGACTACCTTAATACTCGAGTTAATATTCCCCAATCTACTAATAACTTCCCCGATCCTCTATAATTCTTTTGATACCCATAACAAAAGCCAGCCATCATATTATATGGCAAATCGAAAAGTTAAATTAAGATACCATCAGATATATTTGCATAGACCTATGAATACATGGAGATACATGCAAGATTGTACCGATGGTGTATTTAAGCTCATGTATATATTGCTATGCAATATAATATTACGTCGTGCGACGATTGGCAGTCGACAGAAGCTCGTCTACCCTCGAATCATATCGCTACTAATAGCAAGAAGCAACGTACATAATACAACGTGTATAGTGGCATATCTCGGTGTAGCTGCGAATAGTCATCAGCAATTGCACCGCGGCATGCAACCGAAGTTGCGATGTGAATAATACCACTATGACTATACCAGCGGTTGGGTGCTGCTGTTTCTGCTGGTGCTGCATATTATTTACCCGCACAGCGTTCCTCTCACGGCTAATTTGCCGTAATACGTAATTTGCCTGAACGCAGGTACGCATATACGTTCATACATATGGGGCATTCCATGGTAATTCACACAGGATGAAACCCGACCCTCTTCAATTTCACTTCTTTTTTTTATATTGTCATCACTGAACGAATTACGATTGTTGTTAGATTTTTATTTTTGCGTCATTCTTGATTTGACAAAAGAATTAAATACACTATTAAAAAAGTTCCATCTTCAATTAAAAACATGATTTCGATATAAATAATATGGACAATTATTTTCGCATCGTAACCTAATTTAATATAAAAATAATAGTATAATAATATTAAATATCAAATCGAGTATGTTTATCGGCTTTAAAGTTTAAAAATATTAAGTTTCACTAAGTATGCCTTCTTTTATCTGGTTTCAAAATATCAGCAAAATTCTGCATTCAAAACTCGAAATTTTAGTCCTATAGTGTTTTAATTTAATCGATGTATCAAACGTTCATATTTGAAAAATAATGTTATCGTTATTTCTCTTGATAGTGTTCGGTTATGATTAAATTCCTTTTCCATTTCCCCAAAAATGTTCTGTCCGATATACCTATTACTTAGTTTCATACTTTTAAGTCTATACATTATATATTAGCTTTCTTTATGTATTTTATTTTTTTTTATCCTATAGCTTATAAACATTTCGGAATCCCATGAAAACAAAAATATTCAAAATTCGGCGATCACTTACAGATTTCAAGACAACTTTCCCGATGACGAAACTGGAAGTCCTCCTATTTAAAAAAAAAATTTATTCTTTTTGTCATAAAATTCGGCTTGGAATTAAACAATTAATTCTGAATATTTTTTTTCTAGTTGGCCATAGAAAATCGCACATTTTCGTTTTCTTAGTGATTCCGATACAATTCATTTTTTTTCGAGTTATTACGGATTAAATGAAAAATGGAAAAATTTGTATATCCTGAACTTTTTTTGTATTTTGAATTTTTGTGCATTTATTGATACCACTGAACCTGATTTTTAGAAAAATGTTGGAAAAACATTTAAAAAGAAAAAAGGTAAAATGTTTGTTTAACTATGAAAGTTGATATTTCCGTCATGACACTAGGATTATATTTTCGGGTTTTCAATGCAGAATCTTGCTGAATTTGCCGGATAAGATAAGGGGCATATTTTTAATTTATCTAGATAAACATTCTTATCAAATTTAGTACTATTTTCATGTCAAACTACGTTGTATGATGAAACAATTTGCCGTATTATGTTTGTCGAAATCATGTTTTTAATTGAAGTTAATATTTTTTTCATTGTAAACTTCTCCGCCCTCCTGCGCGCTTCATTCGCAAAGCTTATGGTTCAGGCCCATAGGTCTCATCTAAATGGTCGCTGTGGCAGCGGTCGCTAAGGCAACGTCGCTAAGGCAACGGTCGTTATGACAGCGGTCACTATGGCAGCGGTCGCTATGGAAGTGTTCGCTATGGCAACGGTCGCTATGGAAGTGGTCGCTATGGCAACGGTCGCTACGAAGGTGGCCGCTATGGCAGCGGTCGCTATGGTAACGGTTGCTATGGAAGTGGTCGCTACGGCAACGGTCGCCATGGCAGCGGTCGCCCTGGCAATGCCGGGAATTCTGGGTAACGCGAGAAATCTGGGTAATCCGGGAATTTTTGATAATTCGGGAATTCTGGCTAATCAGGGAACTTGGGGCAATCAGAGAATTCTCGGTCATTTACGATTATCCTACACGCCGGCGAGATGTTTTTACGATATAAAGATTAATGTTTTTTATAAATCAAGAACGGCTTAAAATAAAAATCTAATAAAAATCACACGTATTCTTTTCACTATTAGCAACAATGTAAAAAAAAAATACTGGGGAAATCGAAGAGGGTCGGGTTTGATCTTTTGTGAATTACCATGGAATGTCCCATATGGTACTATAGCTCTTACTATAGTTATGTCTTGTGTATACTGTGTTAGTGTACAATTGCACGTGTCGAACCGTTGCATTGCGTGCTGCGTGTACGTACAATATACACGCAGGCACACCCCAGGATGCCGCAGAGCGACTCGCGGTCATCGTCGTCGCTGCGCGCCGCACCGGCGTCGAGCCTCTGTTCTCTGTTTACTATCTCTCTCTCTCTCTCTCAACTTCCATGTCTCCCCCGCCTAGGTGAGCATTAATTATGCCTGCTTCACAGGTGCCAACAACTCGATTATCAGCCACGATCCGATCAGATCGCGGCCTGAGATTGGGCGAGCGGCGCGCGCGTGAGATAGCAGAGCATACTCGCGCGTTTGTATTATAGCGACGAGAGCGAGTGAATGCGAGAGTGTGCAACTCGCGGCAAGCTAACAACACCCCCTTTGCGTGGGTGAGTCTCGTTTTCCGTGATGCGTGCACACGTCGACGCACACAGCACACCTCGCGGCCACGACCAAACGACAACGACCAAAGAACTTCTATATAACGGCCCGAGACTTATACCGAAGCTCAACGCGTGGGAGATCCCTACTCGTTTTAATTATTTTTTTTCAACGCACTCGTTCGCGGTCAATTAACACTTGAAATTAATTACCGCACAGAAACGCCAGTGCGTCTCGAGTTTCTGTAATCAAGCGAGGCATGATTCTAGATATCATTGAATTCAACTTTTTTTTTTACCTATTTTTAGTGCAGAATTTTTATTTCATACTCGGAGGAAAGTTGTAGATATGATGACATCACTACCATACACGGGGAAAATGGTCATATATGATCATGTATGACCATGTGTGTATCTTATACAATCGTGTCTGGCTAGATATCGTACCTTCCCATATATGAAGTCATATATGTTCATATGTGACCATGTATGAACGCATATATGGTCATATACGATCATGTATTACTCATGTGACCACATATCTGATTATAACTGCTCATATACGGTCATGTCTGACTAGATATGATACAACATCTGTGATATAACATATGTACAATATATATGAGCCATATATGTTCAAATCTGATCATATATATATATATGGTATTATATCTGAGCTAATCTGCTCATATACGGTCATATCTGACCACATACGATACGGGACATAACAATTAGGGTGTTTCACTAATTTTTTTAAATTTAACAAAATTTTTTTTTTTAAATGAATAAAAAATCATATGTTGTCTCCCACGCCCAAGTATGATTATAAGTAACTAACCACCACTTTCTACAAATAAAGGCCTCTGGCGACTAACTTTAAAGGGTGCCTAATTGAAATAAAGACAATTTTACGTTTGGTTAATTTAGGAACCCCTTATTTAATCTGTAATATCTTAGCAACGATTAATCGTATCGACTTACGGCAAAAAAACTTACGGCAAAAAATTTAAAATTAAAAAAATATGATCAATATTACCAACTCCTACTAAATTACACTAACTGAAAAAAATGAACAAAAGAATAAAAAATTACCATCATCAATAAAATGGCGGCG
Organism: Perithous albicinctus; assembly: GCA_964016905.1. Taxonomy (NCBI): domain Eukaryota; kingdom Metazoa; phylum Arthropoda; class Insecta; order Hymenoptera; family Ichneumonidae; genus Perithous; species Perithous albicinctus. The sequence goes on from OZ024699.1 coordinate 11,459,664, forward strand.
TTTATTAGAAACAGAATACAGAATTTTAAATGAAATTGTATTCCTTTTTTCTTAAATGCAAAAAAACAATTCACAGTATATATATTTTTATTCCATGAATAATGTGTCACTGATTATTGTTTTTAGAATATCCTAATTGACACGAACTTGTACAATAATTTGATTAAAAACCGAAAAAAAAGATTTTGAATAAATTGTCATCAAAAGATGACACAAAAAAAAATCGGTTCGGAAAAGCTATGGTTTATTCGAAAAAAAAAGTTTCGTTAATTTTTTAGCTGATTAAGATTATTCGCTTCGAAAAAACTCAGACATTCCTGAAAATCTTCTAAAATTTATTTCCCCAACACAGAATCTATATAAATTCTTAAATAATTAACAAAATAAAAAGTGAAATAAGTCGAGAAAATCTCTGATTTTCATAAATTTAGACAGTCGCCTAAGAAAGTAAAGTATTTTGAAAACAGTGTATACATCTTTAGTTTCAATTCAAAATGTGACTTCCTCTGAACGGTATAAAAAGACGAAATAAGATCAAAAAAATGTATCAAAATATTTTCGCCACAGAGCGGTGAAGTGCCACGATTCAATCTGTGTGATTAGTGTAAATTTATCAGGCTTGCTCACAGGGGAGCCATTAGAACTTTTTCTTTGATATATTTATCGCAGCTGATCGCTGGTTGAGAAATAAGTTTGTAAGAAAATTGAGGAAGCAAGCTGAGGGGGGTAGCGTCGACGCCTCAGGGCGAGAAAAATAAATTCACGCCGAATAAAATGGCGGCATCGGTTGAAGCGCGGGGGAGGCGCGATAGAGAAGGAGCAACTGAAGAGGAGAAGAGGGCAAGAGAAGGAAGAGAAGGACGACGACGAGAGAGTATCGATTCGGTCGTCGCTCGAAAGCTCTACCGTGCTGAGCCCGCCGGAACTTCGCTGCCTGCTGCTGTACGTGTGCACTCTCCCGAAGTACCTATACGCCTCTCTCGCGCGAGCATATATATATGTATACATATATATGTATATATACGTGCACCCTCGTCGTATATGCCCGCCGACGAGAGATATCTATATAGCTTTTCCGCGACTGCCGCTGAACCAAACTCTCTCTCTCTCTCTCTCTCTCTCTCTCTCTTTCTCTCTCTCTCTCTCGCCATTCCTCCTCACCCGCTCTCTCGTCGCTTCACCGAGAATATGTGCTCGACAAAGCGATATCGTACTCCGAATTCGAAACAGTAAAGCGACCATCATATAGAGTGTATAGAGGAGACTGGGGCTAATTGAGTCAGGGCCAAGTATTAGGAATTATCCCCTTTTGCTTTGCTTTGTTTTCGTGAAATTTTCTTTTTTTTTCGAAATTTTCATGTCAGGATTCTCAGAATGGTCCAAAACGTCCAGCAAAGATTTTTGATAAAAATGTCTGTATGTGTGTGTGTGTGTGTGCCAATTTCCTAGTTAGCACGATAACGTCATAATCTTTTATGTATCTCCTGTATTTTGCAGGTATTTCATATTCTCTTTTTTTTCCTGAGTTTATCCGAAACACTCAATTCTTGTTATGATTTAGTGTACTTTTTTACTCAACTTGCCAGTTATGAACTTCTAAATGACTGCTTGTCTTGAATCACGTATAAAAATCGACGGATCATGTAAACAAAAATTGTACCAAAAAATAATTTTGCAATGTTTTTCGGTTCCTCATAGAGTAAATTTTGTTTTTATGAACATTTTTTTTTTTCGAAATTTTCATTTAAGCTTACTCAGAATCACCCAAAACGTAAGAAAGTCGTTTAGTAAAAATGTGCGTGTGTTCCCAGCAACCAAAAATTCGATCGTCCATAACTACCGAACGGTACGTAGGTTAGAATTTAAATTTTGCACATAAGTGAAGTACTAACTCCTATTTAATTACTGTATTTTTTTTTTACAAAATTTATTCACATATATAGATTTTATAGAATTTTTAATTTTTCGAAAAAAGAGCGCAAGCTCTCTAACTTTCATAAAAGTTCGATGATTCAGCTAAACAGTACTTCGTAAGTGAAGATACGTTCAATATTCTTTAGTATGGAATTTTGATATTTTTTTTAAATTGCGGTTTTTTGTCCAGCTTTCGCAAAACTTTAGCAAATGTCATGAAAACATGACGCAACGGTATTTTTTACGACTTTTCATAGCCGTGTATTAACGTGATTTGTTTTTTTAGATTCTACATTTTAATGTTTATAAAGCTTCCTCTATGAGGAAACAAAAAATAGATGAACTCACTTTCTCATAGAGGTACCTTTGTAAAAATACAAAAATAATGAGCAAGCAATTGGCAAAACTTTCCATAATTTTTTTAGACTTTATATACTCAGCCATAGTTTTTCTAAAAAAAAAAAATGCATAATAAAAAATTAACCCAACTAGCCCCGATCTCTCCACTAGTGTTCCTCATATGAAGTGAACACCGAACTACATGGAGAAATGCGGAAAGCGCGACACACGCAAAACTTTCACGTACTCGTTTGCAGCACGTATTAATTGATCGAATTAATTTGCGAAAGCTCGTGCGCGGCGTTACACACTCTCTCTCGTGTGCAGCATCAGGAATTTCGAAACAAAACACCCTCGAATACTCAACAATTCACCCGACCCTGCAACCCGAGATATATATTCAGTAATTTTCAATGCGCAAAAAGCCCAGAGTAACGTATATTACACGTGAAATGTATAATACATCAAATAATCCGATAGACAATTTAGCACGAGAGCATCGAAACGACTTTTGCCCATAATCATCAATCGTTAGATGGATAAAAAAGATTAGAACCGGAAATTGCTTGTTCGAGTTGGCACTGCGGTTTTCCCTTGGTCATTTATTCTTTTGGGTCATGACCGAAAGTGGACCTCTCTCGCTCGTATATTATTCAAGTTGTTGTTTTTTTTTTTTTTTTCTTTTTTTAGTTTTTCATTTGCTCTCGCGTTTGGTTTATCCACGAGTCATTGAAACCTAAAACCTCGGGCGCGATATTTGATTGGATATCGAGGAGTTGATTTTTCGTTGCTGGCCATAAATCGAGATTAGTGACGCGCGGTAGGTCGCGGTGGTCCATACGCGAACGTAGAGCATATATGTGAATGAATGGCGTGCCTATCCCCTGCCAACACTCGACCTCTCGGGTTTCGCCCTTCGAAAAATCTTCCACAGTGAAACTTGGCTCTCGCGCTCTCTCGCTTCAAAGCTCCTCGAATATCGCGTAAGTCCGATCTAACGAGACACCCTCTGCTCATTCTCACGCGATATCCTTCTCAACAGATCATCGCTCCCTCTCCTTTCTCTCAGCTTCCCCTGATTTTCAACCGTGATCATTCGATGCCGAACGATCGATTGGTATTGTATATGGATAATTCCACCAATTATGGATAGAAATCCGGCGCCTACTTTTTTAATTGTCTGAACATTAAACATGATTTTTAACACGATACGAAGTGAAGACCTGCCAAATATTAGACAGGTACAATTTTTTTTTTTTATTAATATGAAATAATTAGTTTTTCGATTTTCGTTCGATTTCGTTCAAATCGTGTATTTTCGATTATTTTTTAACCAAAATAGGCGAAAACACTAAATTTAATAAAAAATCTTTTCTTATGCACAATTGTGTAAACTTTCTAAAAACTATATATAAATATTGTGTGGAATGATTTGTCACCTCTAAAAAGACACGTTTGTAAGTGTTTTTATGTTTTTCCTTCCACACAGAGGAAGCTTTGTAAACATTGAAAAATAATGAGAAAGCAATGTGCGAAGCTCTACTTTGCATTCTTTTTCCTTCTTGAGAAACTGAACTCGAAACATTAGTTTATTTTTGCGTCACTCTGACAATTCATATTGTTACGTAATTTTATAAATGATTTAACGTTGAGCCTGGAAAGCTAATATAAAGCTAATAGCTAATCAGACATGCTGTGTTCGTTTACGTAGCAGGATTATATAATTTGTTATTTATTATTAAAACTTTGAAGGATGTATCGCAACATAGAAGACATTAAATTGTCTACAATTTATATCCAAAAGCGATATTTGAATATATAAATTGCTACCAACATCTTAATTAAAATGTATTAGAAAGTTAAATAAAAGTAAAAGGTGACTTAAAGTTTTATAAATTGTGCAACAGGAAACCAAAGAAAATTAAAGGCTAAAAAAATTAAATTATCTCCGCTTCTAAGGCAGTAGTGCGTTTGTCTAATTTAATCGAAATTTAAATGTTCGCATTGGTTCAGAGAAGCCGGAATTTTAAACGATTTCTACAGCACTTTTACAGGAAATGTTTATCTTCCAAATTTGGTGAATACCCAAATACTTATTTTTAATCAAAGATACCTTGGTTCATTAATATAGTTTATTAATAAATAATATTGCAAAAAAATATTATAAAAAGCTTGAAAAGCACCTGGACCCCCGTTTGCGAGTACTTGCCTCTTATAAAAGAGCGGAATTGCAAAAAGGAAGAAAAAGTTTTGCGAGCGGTGAGTTAAAGAAAGCACACAATGGTCGATATTGTTCCGGAATATTGACCGGTAAAAGGCAGCGCAAGTGCCGCTGGTAACCGCATCGGCATCTCAGAGGCGTCGAGTACCAAAGATATTTCCGACGTTATATGGTACAGCGGTCACTACCGCCGCGTAGCTAAACCGAGCGTATAGCTCAACATTCAAGATATTCCGTTCGCACTGCCATATATACACGAATACGATTTCGTCGTGTCGTGTTTGACACCCATAAGATTTGCGACGTTTCGATCGACCAAATATCCTGTACGTGCTGTATATACCATGCTCGATCGTGAGCTCACGCTCCTGGTCGAGTGAAACCTCTCGATGCAAAATTGAACACTCGATATTTCATAACAATTCTTTTTAATAATGCAACGAATCTAGTGGAATTATTAAGCCGTGCACCCAATGATTTTCTTCGTTTGTACTTTTATCCCATGATTGATTTCACTACCATGTTTCATTCGAATTACACGATCAACGGAAAACTAAGTTTTCCGTTGATCGTGTAATTCGAATGAAATTGACTCCCTCACCAGAAGAATCCCATAGAGTGAATGACGAATAGAATTAAATTTTTAAAAAAGGTCTGACAGCCTCTTGAAGTGGTTGTACACTCGAAAAGATCAAGATACTGTAATCGACGATATAGAGAAGCAGTGGGTGTGTGTGTATATTATACCCGTAACATGTCCATAGGGGTGCGTGCTACCCGCTGGGAGAATCGACCTGGAAGCAAGCACCACGCTGTCTGGAACTTCCACGTAATCTCTCAGTTGACTTCACTAGCAATCGATCAATCTCGATCTTCACTGGTTAACTTGAATTTTTGGCAGATCCAAGAATCAGGGAGAAAATCCATCTAGTAGACCTGAGGCCACCCGGATTCTTCACCTCGAAAATCTGCGGGTTGTCCTTTTTCTTTTTATCTCTGTAAAAAAGAAAAAAATCAATGTAATAATTCGTAAGTGGAAACGAGATCAAGAAAATATGTGAAGAATTAGAAGTCACATCGATCAAGTGTAAGATCATTGATAAATCGATTTATCTTTTTAACTTGATAAGTATGCCACCTGACCTATACAAAAGTATCGACTTTTTTTGCGAACACCGTATATGTAATTTTAAGTACGTTATTTAATTTTGACGGATGGCATCGAAAAATAGAAAAATAGAAAATATTGGGCTGTAATATTTCTGCACATGAGTGTTTGAAAATAGATTTAAAGGAATATTAAAATTAAAAATGTAATTTTTACATTTTTATCGAAATGGCTCAAAATGTCAAGAGAAACTTTAAATGTAGAAAAGTAAAAGAATGTCGAAAAAATGTTCGTATTTGTACGTTTGCGTGAGTACGTGAAGACTGAATAATAATGCACAATACCTTTTTTTGTAGGTCGAAATACCCGTTTTCGAAGTAACAAACCTCGTTCTGTTAAATTGTTCTGTTAAGTTCTGTTAATAAATAGCAGAGTCACACAGATCAAGTGGAAAATCATCGATAAATTGGATTATCTTTATATCCTGATAAGTATGCCACCTGACTTGCTTATATAATACATTCTAGAAGCACAGTAGGCTTGATATATTACAGTATACATGTCTCCAACTCTGTGTTCAGTGAAAAACGAGACGGTAAATCAAATTTTTGGTATCCAGAATTCGTGTGGATCGAAAAAAAAAAAAAATGTTTATAACGTGAGTTAACGAGCCTCTTTCACGCTACGTCTCTCAACGGGGAGGATTTCACGCTTTTCAAAAATCGGATGTAATCCCCGAGAAAGAGCTTTGGGGAGAGGTGAGAGAAGGAGCCAGAAGGGAAAAAAAGAAGAGGGAGGGATCGTCTTCTCGTCGCCCCTCTGTTACCTGCGGTGCGTGGCTGTGAAAATATTTGGAGTCCTGGGAGAATGAGGTCCATTGTATAGTTCGGAGAGAGGGAGAACAGCCTCGATTCACCTCTCATCCCTTTTTCCGAAGTAAAAGGGAGCGGTCGAAAGCTATTGGCGTTGTTGTCTCGTCTTCGAAAAGACTGACTTTTCTCGAGTCTCTCCGATGCTACGATCGATTTTCAATGCTGTGTAGCAAAGCAACAGCAAAAAAAAAAAGAGTCGACACGAGCGACATGGAAGCTTATGGCCCATTGAGTTTTACCGATCGGTTGACTAACAGAAGAATTGCGACGATGTTCCGGTGCGGTTCCGGATATCGTGTTATTGCAGCGATACAGATAAATTCCCAAAAGAAAATTGCGACGGTATTGACACTCTTTCACCGTAGTTTTGACAGTTCTCTCTTGTTGCGCATGGACGCGTCAAAGTTTGCTTTTGTCATCGTATATGAAGGCTGCTGCACTGTCGCTGCTGTCAGAGGTGCAGGATGATCGATCGGGAAATTATTGTATGGTTGTTGCGGTCTTGGACATCTAGTATACTATTCCGGATACTCCGTCAATCAAGCAACACAAGAGTGAGCTTAAAGGCGGATTGACAGTATTACGTGGCCCATATATAGATGGGGAAAATCGGGAAATGGGGGTCAGTAGGTATTTAGGATCATCCTTACATCAAAGTGGCGAGAAAATGTACCTGGATCGTTTGCTAACTTTGCAGGGTTGTTACGCATTGCGGAGTTGGAAATTATTCCCGTATTATCTCAGAGATTACGCATATTTAACGGTCTAAGGTGGAATAGCTTCTAACAAATATTTTTTTATCTATAGTATTGTTTTTAAAAGACTTGCATTCAAAACGCATATAACACACAATCAAGTACTGTAAATTTGCAATTTTCTATCGTCTAAAAATTGTTCACATGTCGCAAATTTTAGATCAAAAACTAAGATAAAAAGACTAGGTATAGAGGTTTCCTTCTGAAACCTGTAAGGTATACTTATTATTAATTTGATAAGGAAACAAATCTTCATTTAGTAAAAACTGACTGAATAATAAAAATAAAAATAATAATAATGCCAAGAATTGTTTTTAAGTTTAAAAGACAAAATTCAACAAGTTCGATAGATTTTTTTATGTTAAAAAGATTCTATGATTCTTGCAATTGAAAAATTTCAGTTTTCGAGTATTTTTTTAAGCTTCTATTTATGAAACTGTTCGTTCAATGGTCTTGAAACTTTTTATGTATATTGTGAAATTTCTACGGAACATATTAGAAAATTGCGACTAATCAACTATTTCTAAAAAAGAAACATAATAATAAGAAAATGCTGCTTGGAGAAATCAGAGAATCAATTTTATATTTTAAAAAGTTTTCTCTCGAATTTGTTAATAAATTTTTCTAAACTTATTTATTATGATTTTCTTTACTACACACAAAACTTGAATAACTTTTTTGCGTGTAATAAGAAAATCATGAAGACAAACAGTTACTCGACTCTTCTTTTCATTTAAAAGCTGCTATTACTTTATATTCATATTAAACTGTGTAATTTACCGTTTCTTAGTTTTAGAATCAATAAACAAAATGACACTAAATACAGGCAAAAAAAAAATTGTACGATAAAGTCAGTAGGATATTATTGGGATTAGGACAACAAGGACGATGACTTTACGGATAATCCAGTGAGCTTTGTGGTTCTTGCGGTGGAAGAGTCAGTCGAAATCGGAGGTCCCAAACCGCTTGATCGATCAACAATGGGGATGAAGTCACAGTGTTGTCTAAATAGTTGGCAGAGCGTAAGCGAGAAACGAATCTCTCGGATGGCGTTGCCGCTGTGACAACGAGGAGAAGGCGAAATTCGTGCGGTGTCCGTGACGAAACCCACGACTGCAGGTGGCCTACAGATGCCTGGGATTACGGGGTTTATATACCCCAGCGGGATATTGATCCTATTGTGCCTGCGAGCTGGCGAACGAGTACACCCAACCCACTGCTCGAGTGTACAGGATTCTGTGGCGAAGAGAGTATTCTGTGTATCCTGAATTTCGTTGACCAGAGAATGAGACTTTGCCCACTTCTGCGCACGACGGTAAGTAAAATATGCGATAAAAGCTGCGTTACTCTTGATTTGCATTTTTCTTCACATAGTCATAGGAAAGTCTGCAAAAAAAAAAAAAAAGAGAAAAGATTGTTTAGGATAAGGTACACAAGTTAATATACTATGAACCAAAGGCGAAGACTAACGAGGCAACCGTGACCGACGTTGGAGTAGAGAGAAACACCACCGATTTTCATTTTGCCGCGGCTAAACGCGTTCAATTGGCCGCGAATTAGCCCAGGAGGAAGCTGCCCATTTGCCTCGAGCACCAGCAGCAACACGCCACGTCAGGTTTCCGAGTTGCGATAGCTAACAAGCGGGCGCCACGCTTCTTTGCACCTCCGGCCAGCTCTCTCCATCTTTCTCTTTTGCCTGTACACGTCGAACACGATATCTTTCGACAATTTCCCAAGTGTTGTGTACTCTCTGAGAATTGAATGTACTGAGATCCCGTCGAAGTACTGGAAATTAAAAAAAAAAGCTATTACTTATTTAATTAGTTGCTAAGCAGTGTAAACGTTGTACAGCAAAACCTCGATTAACCGAAAATCTTTAAGGTATTCCTTTCGGTACAGTCAAGTCAATCGGGCACTAAAACTCAACAAAAATTCTTTATACACGCTTTGAAGGAGGAACTAGTGTGAGCTAAGTGGAATCTGCATTAAAGAGTTACTACTTAATGTAAATACAAATTATATAACAATAAATTTATAGAAAATAACTCAATTTAAACCAATAAAAACACGGGCATGTGTTTTATACAGTTTTTGTAAAGACAAAATTATAATTGCATATTTGACTTCCTCTATGAGTTATATATAATTATAAAAATATAATTGTGTGGGTAAGAGTGAAATATATATGACATTCATCGTAAGAAAGATGCAACAAAAAAAATTTAACAAAAGTATATCCAGATAGACAAAATCTTGATTTTCTTAAATATAAAGTCGCGCAAAGCGCGTGTATCAGCTAGTAATGTTCAAAACTGAATTTAAATTCTTTTTTTTAATCTTTTATCAACAAAATAGAAGAGTTTGACTATACTTTGACATTTTTCAAAAATTTCAAATTGCCATAAAGTTCTAACTACTCGATGTATTTTCGTGAATTTTCACACCAATTATGGTTTAATGTTATTTCATTTGTGTATAAAATTTTACCTGGATATCTTGTAATTTGAACGAGGAGAGTAAACTTTTTTTTCTCAAAAATCTAAACGCGCCATAAAATAAAAACTTTTCGTCAGTTTTAGGCCAAATTCAATCTCAAATCGTGTTTACGTCGATTTTTTTAAATAACTTATTTTGCTAAATAGAAGATGAAAATAAAAATTCCGTTGCGGATAATCGGAGTTCTACTGTATTTCCGGATTGCAAAGCTGAAGAAAAACAGTCGTCTCGTTCGTTCTCGCAGAATGAATTGGTCGTCAGTCTCCTGTAAATCTTGCGAAGAGACTTGTGCTCGGCGATTGGATTCGTTCGCAATTTCTTCGCTCTTTCGCGAAGGACTCTCCAACGTTGGCTTCGACGAGGCTACGAATCGATCGTGTTCACACCGGCGGAACAACGGGGATACCACGAATTCCACGTTGCCGGTTACACTCGGAAAGGCACGAGCCGTCAGGAAACGCGCCAATTTGCCTGTCGCATCGGAGAACGAGCATTCCACCCGAGAGCTCGCGAACGCGGACGCGCGAGTAGTCGAACCTCTGTTGCAGAAACTCTCCTCGCCCCCTTATACTGTGTACACGATACGCGACCCCCGCTCTCGCTCTTTCTGTTTCTCTCTGTCTGTCTTCGGTCCTGATCCGCACGCAAGTCTCACTGAAAATAATGGGGACACGATAGGCAATTCCTATCTTGTGCGAATCTCTCGATTCCCTCCGCAAAGGTACATGACCCAGTCATTGACCAACAGCTTTTTTCCTATGAGGCGTTCTTCTCCAACTCGGCAACTTTTTCTTTACCTTCTCGGATCTGTTCCATAAATTGGCCATATGTAAGTACTACTTAAAGGTACTCTCTGTGAAAATGTTGAGATTTTTTTTAACCTGTGTATCAAAAATGTTGGTTTCTCAATGAATTATTTAATGCAACATTATGTTATATTTTTGATGGCCTCAAAACGAAGCTTTTTTCAGCAAGAAGAATTGAAAATATTCTTCTTTCTTTGAATGCGACACCATTAATTTCGCTGTAGATTTTACAGGGTATTTGGCAGTATATTGAGAACGTATAAAAAAACTGGCGTAAGACAAAAATCTTACACAGATGTTTAAGTTTGTCCTTCGTCAATTATGACTCCAATAAAATTGATATTTAAAATGAAATAAAACAACTGTATCTGCTAATAAATTTTGCCTACAAGTCATAGTAAAGTAATTTCCAATAGACGACTCTATGATTACCAATTCCAATTTGTCACGATGTTTTCCTGTTTACATCTTTTGGCCACCCGTAGCGAGAAGTGTGCTGCAGCAACTTAACTGAAGCGTCGCGTACACTTAATGACCGTAACGCTCGAGAAAGCACCAGCGGATATCCGTATTCTCTGGCTGCAGCGACTTTAGACACGAGCCAAGTAGGTAAATTACGACGAGCACAGGAAACTATCCAAGGACTGGGATGAACAGCAGAAGCAGCATCCTTTGCCCCATATAGACATTCGGTACCGGCACAGTTATATCCCATACAGCTTAATTAACTCTTAGAAGAAAGTTCAAGATCCTTGGCGGGATGGATGCTGTCCAAGAAATCGTGTTGTTGGACGCCTAAGACGCGGCACTTCTGCTACTGTCTTACGTATCAAATACTTGAGGAAATCCCTACACGCTGTAACAAATTCAAAACAGTGACATAACAAGGATTTTCAAAGATGCGTATTGGCCATAAGAAAAAAAAAGAAATTGTACATGAAAAATAAAGAAGAAAGGAAAGATCAAAGTATATTTGAAAATGTAATGGGCACTAAATTATGATTTTGTCAAGATCGTCTATAATGATTGCGAAATTCTCAATCAGTGAAGGACCAAAAATGTACTTATAATGTACGAATAATTTTTTCAATTTCCTTTTTCGTTTTTCGAACTTTTCTCTCGCTGTTTCAAAATTTCCATCTTCTCGAATTGGTAAAAAATATTTCTATATTTCATAATGTGGTAGTTTTTAAAAAATAAATTGTATCTTAGAAATGAAGCGGTTGAAAAATCTAAAAAAAATTAACGCGAATTATTCGGCATGTTTTTCCATATAAAACAAATGTGGGATTTGCTAATTGATATTTTTAAATCTACATGCACTTAATCACATTAAAAAATTATGTATCAATAAACTTGCTATAGCTATATATAACATACAAGCATTTCAGATTCTCATCCTGGAAATCCCGTGATTGACCTCTATATACATGATGAGATTGTAGGAAGTTTCTTGTTCTAGCTCAAGAGAAAGGTCACTATATTTTTTTACCTTGCTTTTTTGAATATCAATAAATTTGATGTAGCTTTATAACATACAAAAAAAATACAGATCTCTATCTTGCAATCCTCCTGGTGATCGATTTGCCTTAATTAACTCAACAAAGGAAGTTAAAGATCCTTTTACCAGGATGGGTACTCTCCAAGAAATCGCGTTGTTGAAGGCCTGAAGCAGCACTTCTGCTACTACCGTGTTCGATGTATCAAAGCCCTGCGGAAATCCTTATGCTGTAACCTGTAACAAATACAAGACACTGAGTTAGCAAAGATTTCCAAAGATACGTGTCGGCATAAGGAAAGAGCAGATTCGTACAGGAGAAATGAAGAAGAGGAATAAGAAGAAGAAGAAGAAGAAGAAGAATACGAAGAAGAAGAGTGAAACACAGCAGGGCAAGCGGGCGGATGTGTCTGAGGTAATTGAGGCTGGGGGTCATCCGGGTCGAAAGAGTCACGAGTCACGAGCGAGCGGCTGCGAACAATGCCGTGTTGCGAGCACTTCTTCGCCTTTCTCTTCCTCTTCTTCTTCTTCTTCTTCTTCTTCTGCTTCTTCTTCTTCTCCTTCTTCGTTGTTTCTCGTTTCTCGTTGCTCTTCTGCATTCGCACAGAGCTTACTCTTCTCGTCGTTCTCATTTGCCGTTTCTTTCTCTTCGTATTTCGCTTTCACCTCAAATCACCTCTCCTCATCCTCTTCGCGGAAGGAGGAGAGAGAGCAGCAAAGAGAAAAGAATCGCTAGGCGTCTTAAGCCGATTCGCAGGAGGAAACCACCGCGGTGAATTCACGCCACTGCGATATACAAGAACCGTGGCCGTCGGCATTGCTCAGCGTCGTCTCTGTACTTATTAGATTTGATCCGCGGCACAGATTAACATTGAAACAAACGTTATTTATGACGCGGTCATTACAGGGATACCGGGCGCGTATGATGACCCACGATATTCGCGTCCCTCGTGCCGGCCCGGGGGAAGTATAGTCTCCCTCTCTCTCTCTCTGTCTCTCGTATTCCAAGAGAGATAGAGATATTTATTATATTAGCTACGGAGAAGAGAGCACAGGGACAACCCAGACAGAGAATTGAGAAAGAGAGATATAATAAATCGAATACGAAACGGGACCTCTCGGGTGCGATGCTGATAGGCAGACAAAGTGGGATTGCTGCGGAGAGGACGGAAGAACGAGCGAGAAAGGGTGAACAGTCTTTTAGAGCGAAACAGTGTGTATCGACTTATAGACAGCGGGATGTATATTATTTTATGATACAACTGTATTAGAAAGGAGAAAAAGAATAATAAAATTCTACTAAAAGCTCACTGGCACTTTCAATCTAATCGATGGAGGTGTGTGAACGAAATAACCTATTCAGTTGCAGAGGATCAACCTGTACGAAAGAAATGCTTAGTTTCTAAGGAGCTGGAACACATTGCGAAAACTACAGCACAGTTGCTGTGGAGTTAAAAAGTTCGATGTGGGTCCGGAGCGACGGTAGCATTCCGATGAATAAGGGATGTCGATATGATATTGATAATCTTTAGTACTATTTTTATAATAAACTGCATTAAATGGCGAATAAATTGACTGTATTGTTCATGTCGAAATCACATTTCTAATTGAAATTAGAATTTTTTTTAAATAAAAAAATAAATTAAAATAAAATAATTAAAATTTCATACAAATTACAGGTGGTTTTTTTCAGTGATAACAAAAATATGAATAAAATTTTTGGGAAACTGAGGAGAAACTTTTAAGAACAGAAAATTCTTGAAAGAAAACGATAACATTTTTTCATAGTTTTCTGATGAGATATTTAATGCTCGACATGATGTTTATCAATTTTAATACTATTTCTATATTAAGCTGCATTACATGACGAAATAATTCACCGCATTATTTATGTCGAACAACATTCGTTATATTGTTTTCATGTTTCTTAGTGAAGTTAGAATTTTCTTTTTTGTAATTTATTTTTACTTATAAATGAGAAATGACGGAGGACAAAAAATTAATAAAAGTTACATGTGTACTTTCCAGTGATAATAACAATATACAAAAAATATTAGGGAAATTGAAGGGGAAGCGGGTTTTATCTTTCGTGAATTATCATGGAATGCCCCATAGATATGCATACAGGTTATAGAACATACCTACTTTTCAAGATCCCTGAAGTGTAGCTAATTTATTTTAACATTAGTATAAACGCATAATCAACAAATGGCGACAGCACATGTTGACATTACTCTAATGAAAACTTCTGTCGTTGAGTTAAACTGATCCGAGTTCTACTTTACCGACGGGAGATATTCTCACGAGTAGATTCCTACATACAAATGTGTAGTATCGAAATGTGAAGGAAAAAAAGTGTCGGATAGTTTATAACGGATTAAAACGCGTATTAACGACCGCGTGGCTACGCGTTATGTGCAGTACAGAGTGTGTGTGTGCAGCAACAAATGCGTGTGGCATTAATTTCCGTTGGAAGTAAAAGTCTCGTTTAGCCACTGTGTATAACCAAATTGTGCAGTAACTACCGCGTGGTTAATGATGTTTGTGTCGAAATAAATGTGTAGTATCGAAATGTCATGAAAAAGAGTGCGTGAAAAATAAATATGTGAAGGAATAATAGCGTCTACAATCGGGTTTGTGCAGGAACGGTTATTTTGAGACTGTGGCGCATCTGTTTGCGCAGCAAAACGAGTTTTTTCGAACGGATTGTATAGAAATAAAGAATCGAAATCTGTGGAACTGAAATATCTTGTAAAACTCCGGTGTTGATTAAAAAATGTGCATCATAATTCGAATATAGTATTTATATTTACATTTTGTGTGAAAAATCACTTTTAAAAAATTGATTTTTTTTTTTTTCGCTGTTCTCGACAATTTCTGTACGAGAAATACTCACTGTGCATCGCCAGAAAGTGATCTGTGAAGTTTCATCGATTTCCGTTCACGACTTCTGTATTATGCCCTAAAAAGGGTTAAATATTTATTTCAACAAATTTTGATCACATGTGCACCGATGTTGTATTCACTCGACAAAGTTAACAAAGTCTGATAGAATGATACTACGATCACGGATACTAATCGCTAGGTCGCCCGAGTGCATGCCTGCTGCGTGCGCATCAGTTCTCTATAGCGATTGCATCTTGTTTTTCCAATGCTTTGTTATGGCGTCGTTGAAATTGGAACGAAGTGTCGTTAGTCGTTCCTCCTCGAAATTGAAATTTAGACAACACAACGTCGCGGCCTTTTATAATATCCGTGAAAAAATAGAATGTAAAATTATCAGCTACCTTACATTCCACCGATACAGATTAGATGCTTCAGACTTGATATTTTCTTGATAATTTACCCGTTCGGTCAATTCTCCGGTGCATCATAATAAGCATTCAGTGTGCATCGATCAATTTTACATGATTCAGTGATGTGAAGTGAATTTCAAGAAATGGAAGACGGAGCGTCAGCAGTCAAGACATCAATTCGTAGAGGTATTCAATATTTGTTTACAAATGCAGAGAAAATGTGAGTAGAAATCCATTCTTCGATAGCTGCGTCGCGTACATGTACATATTATTAATTAAATATATATATATATATATATATATTTAATAGAGGAAGTTCCATCTATGCGTTTAGGTGGTCAGTTTACCATCTGTTACAGTAATTTTACCAAAAAATATGATTCAATCACGTTTTTAGTAGTATACGAACAAAGCTACAAAAACGCTCATCGATATTTCCAGATTTTTCTAAACACGCTTTTTCTTCAAACAAGAAAAAAAATATATTTTTTTCTAAAATAGGAAACAGATGCAAAAAAGGTAGGAAATATTAATATTATTAATACGATAAATCTAGAATATTTCAAGTATGTGCAAAAGGTGATTTCCATAACAGCGAAATAAGAAAATTTTTATTTCGAAACGCCAAATAAAGTTAATAAATTTTTCACCCGAAATTTACAGTGACTGCATTTGTGCGAGCGTGTCATTGACGAAAAAAAAAAAAATATCTTATCTACCTATTTTATTGACGTCGAAGAAGTGAAAAGGTCTCACCAGTGGTTAAGAACAGGGTAAGTATGTACCGAGAGGTGGTGCCGAGTCAAACTGGAGAGAGAGATCTCTCCCACGCCACGATCCTCGACGGGGCAATCGAAGACAAATTAGCGTTGCGTGATGCGCGTTGATTCTCCGATAGCGGAACAACGACGGGCGGACACGGTACGTAGGTCGTAGCGTCGATCGTCTCGGTACATCCATTCCGCTCTTTCTATATGTACAATATATATATATACATATATATACACACGTATAGCCTATACCGCGAGCTTCGAAGTATTCAACCGACGCCGTTTGTGCCGCTCGTTTCCAGCACTGCTTCCCAGAGAGAACGAGAGAGGGAGAAGAGAGAAGAGAGAAAGAGCAGCAGTTGCGCGTTCTTTCGATCCATCTATCCACCCGTCTTTCGACGTCCAAAGTCACCGAGAGTTAAACCGAGAGTCGTGTTTACCTCTCTCGACGCCACAACGTCCTTTATTTCGTACCCTACTCCAACGTCGCTCTGCACGCTTCACCACCGGCATATCACGCAGGTTCCCCTTGTCTCAAGATTTTCCCATCGTCGCCCTCTGCATCAACAACACCAAAGCCTCAGCATGCATATATATATATATGTGTGTGTATATCGCAGATATATAGTTTGCCTTCGTGTAAACAACAAATGCACGCATATTCGAACAAACAAGTCGCGCGGTGCGTTTATTCTCAAAGGAAACACGCCAGTTGTTGCGCACTACTGGATCCAAGCTCCTCCTCACTCCGCAATTTTCAGCGTTTTACACATTTTCTCACAAGTTCCGTAGCTCATCATCGCCGCACTACTGTTATCTCTTAATGCGTTTCTCGGTATTACTGTGTTATAAGCACAGAGTTAAGCATGTGGTAAAGCATTTTAAAAGGCTAGGTATGCTTCTTGTGCGTTTCTCGGAAGAAAGTGTTGTGTGATTAGGCGTGGCGCAGTTTTCTGTTGGTATAATACATGGAAGTAACTATCGTGGAATCGATTGGTAAGTGCGAAGGAGCTGGTCGATAGAATTTCGTGATTATTGTTTATTGTACATATATGAGGGATTCTGCAAGAAGTGGGCATTGATCTTATCGTTCGTCTCAACAAGAACTACAAAAATGTTCTCTTTATTCCTCTGATAAAACGTATGACATTTACTCTGCGCAGCGATGATACATTTTGAGCGAAATCTACATTCAAAGACCTTCATTTTATGTGAAAACATTTTGTTAGTACTATGCATTATTTTTAATTGTATTGTTGACTACACTGTTCTAAAAATAATGTTAAATTTTTTGTTTGGTCATCAAGAAAAAGGGGAGGAGAATGATTCATATGGAGAGGATGCTCAGCGAGAAAATCCGCTCTCCTACGAAAGCTGCACGTAGCTTACATTCGCAAATGGTTACACATTGTATAGTTTGGACCGAAGGCCCCCACAAGAGATCGCGTGTCTCTCGCATATATTATTATACAACGTTGCATCTTCTCTCCGTATGTGCCATTGATCATATGCTCATGTTTCTTCGTCACTTGCGGGCCTACTTTGTACTGTACGAAGTGTTGGTAAGTATGCGGAAGACAGGGAAGAGGTTTCGCGAAGACTGATGAAAGCGAGCGAAGTATGTATCTCTAAACTGTGCGAATGCGAGGTTGGCGCCAAAGACTGACACGCATTACTTCGGGCGACTCGGACCCGCCTCACTGAAGATTTTACCTAATAATTTGGTGTATTTTCTAATGAAACTACGGAGACTTAGGCGACACCGATGCAGTTACGCAGCTTGCATTTGACTTATTAAAAATTTAAAAAAGCCATAATCTATTTTTTTTTAACAAAATGACGGACGTTTCACTTAAGTTCGATTTTTATTTGAAAAATTCCTAACTTTTTGGCTGAATTATTTTTTTATTTTGATAATGAAAAAAATATTTATGTCGTTGACAATAAGAAAAACTATTTAACGAAATTGTCTCCAAAACAAATAGACCCCGACTGTGAAATCCATGTTTCGAGATTTTCAAGCTTAATATTAAATCAATTCACCCACAGAAATGTTACTATTAGTCGTTGAAAAGTTGTAACTGCTATTTTTATCAGAACCTAATGTTACATCAGAAATACAACTAGTTTGTAGCTTTTGAACGACTAATAAAACTGTTAAAAAAAAAAATTCTAAAATTATACCAAATAATTTATAAAATAAATTTCGCAGGAATGGCACGCAGTGAAGTTGGTTAATTCTCGACTAAATCCGTCTGGAATGTGAACGATCCTCTGTCTGCTACCGGAACCGTCTTCTTCCCCTTGGGTTCGTTTCCTCGTCGTCTCCCTTATTCCGACGACATTCTTATCCACGACACGATCTACAACAAACATCCTGACACTCGTCGTTCTCGCCACGGATTGTCGCCAGCGGTGCGATTCGTGAAGGAAGAGAAGGGATGTCGTGTCACCTGATTGATCGAGGGAATTCGGAATTCGAGTGTCCAACACAGCGATAGCGGAACGAGTGTCGCGGCTTGTACGACGATTAGTCGTTGGATCGTTGGTTCGATTACTAATGATCCTGAGAGCCCACAGGTTAAAAGAAGGAATCTCCGAGGTGGCGAGAGATCCTCTGAACGAGAAAATGTTTCGGGCCACCGGGAGTGAGCCATTCTCTCGGTGGCCTAGCATCAGCAGCAGTAATAGGATTCGGCGGCCAAACCTCTCCGAGCCTTGAAACTTTATTATCTCGACAGGATCTACAAACAGCCTGGTTCTTCTCACTGAAATCCTCGAGCACCCAAAGCTCTTTGCCGTCCTCGGTATCTCGTGTGTCGACTAATTTCTGGAAAAACAAGGGAACCCAAGACAGAATACACAAGAGCAGTTGTTGGCGCTTCCTAAAGATGGGCGCCTCTGGCGAACCTTTTTTTCATTTTTTTTTCTTTCTTGTTACGATAGGACAAGGTGAATACCAAAGACAGTCCTCGCGCCTCTCCACTTCACTCTCGTTTTATCCAGACACCATCTACGAATACCTTTCAATTTCGAAGATTGACAGTCTAATTTTCTGGGAGACACGAACTGATCATTGATCAATTAATTGCCACGTGTTTCGAGATAAGCAATCTTACTGACTGCTACTATCGACGCTGTTTTATGACTTTCTCCATTATGTTAGACTTTTACAACATTATTGCGTGACCGTCATGAAATAATTGCTAGATAATAACATTCTTTTTTTCTGTAAATCGGAATGCTCATTTTTTTATGTTATCGACTTTGTTAAATTGACAGAATTTCTTTTGTTACATTTGAAAAGTAACAGGATTCTTTTAATTTGACGGATTTACAGATATTGTATTTTTGGGAAATTGAGGTCCACTTGTCAAATTTGCTGAAAGTAGTATTTTGCATTTGTTAAATTTGTCAAATTCACAAACAATAAGTAGTACCGAATATTTTTTTGTAAAAATGACCATTTTTTTCGATGAAATGATTTATTAGAAAAAATGTTGAGTTACTTTATCGTGTGCTGCAGTTATTTTCGTTGCTCTCAATAGGATTTTATTTTGTATTAATTGAGAGTAAAAAAAAAATCTAATTCATTCATTTATATTAATATTTATGAATATATACATGGAACATAAAACCTTTTTTTCTAACTACATACAAAATAATGTTGTACAATTAAAATATACACGAAAATTATTAGCGATTTAAAACCCTTTACAATACTAACTCAATATAGTTATTAGCTGTTGACGACAGACGGACTGCGAGTCATTTGGTAACGAAGGCAAAGTGTTAGAAAGCGCACCCAGAAGTGTTACGATAATAAACGGTTGCAACAACGTACACATCTCTAAAAAACATTTGTATCCTTGTGGAAACATTTCGAGGATATAAGTATTTTCGAGGCTTCGCTTTTTGTCTGCTGTTCTAAAATCTTCTAACATCTTTTATGCACTATGTAATCACACTGAGCGGACTATAATTGAGGCGATTAGAAAACAGTGGAGTGTGAGACATAACAATATAATAACAGTCGAATTAGCTCCGGCACCTGCCGAATTTTTTTCGGAGGCGTTTGAATTTCTTTTCCTACAGATAAATAATTGTTTTTTTATTTGCAGTTATAGACGTATCGACCTGACAATTTTTGAGATATTCATTGATCGAGGACTGCGTGGAGTCCAGATGTTACGTGACAGTAAGGACCACACAGTGGCAGTTAAGTTTTGAAAATTTTCACGGGTTAAAACGACCCTCCTGTCGTCGTTTCGGCTCGGTGCCTCTCGGCGCCTTCCCAATTTTCATTGCCTTTTCTTTTTTTTATTTTTCTCAGGCTTCCGGGGAACCCTGTGGGCGTGTTTTGTAAATCTATCCGGAGTAGTGAGCAACGAGCTTACCCGAGTATTTCTCTAATAGAGAGGTGTGCCGTAACGCGGAGAACGTTTATTATGTTCTCGGCACACGCGGTGCGTTCTGTCGTAATGGTCGAACGACCAACTGTCCGCCAGACGTACTGGTGGAAAAGTTACAGATTTTTCCTTGGCTCATGTAACGCTAACTTAGGGTATAAGTGATGAATATCGGCTGTGCCCCGAGATGGACCACCGGCAAACTAATGAATGGTAGATTCGACAAATATTTCAATTCTCGAGCCTTTTGCAGAATGAAGTTTTAGCATAGAAAAAGTATAAAAATCTAAATGGCCAGAATCTTGAATAATAACAATAAACGATTTTGGGGGGTTTCTTTGCTTTTCTCGAAATCTGTAGTGATTTAAAATTCGACTAGTCATTTGTATAATATTTCTGAGTGATGGTGGGCGGAATTCGAATATAATAGGAGGCGAAGTGGAACCTTGCACATTTAAACCAAATAATTTTTCATTTTTAACAAAGTCACTATTATATGAGGAATTATGGTGTGATGTACTTTTTAAAAATCAGGTAGCAAGGCTCTATTCAAAATTCTTATTTAATACTATTGCTAAATCTAAATTTTTATAAAATTCTTGCGATCATGAAATTAAAAATATTTAAGTTCCATAAGATCTTATTGCGTGAATACATTTTTTTTATTTTAATAAAATATGTGAATCTACTATCCACATATATTTTTATTTTTACGTCAGAAATAAAATTCATATTATATTACAAAAAAAAGAAAAAAAAAAAAAATCGTACGTTCATATTCACTAATACTTTTACTTCACATATCCAAAATATTGCATGTCCACTCTTTCGCCTCACTGCGTCGTGCACGCGACGACAATAAATACTATAACAGGTTATCGTTAGGGTGGGTTTTCGCAGTAGAGAATAATTTTGATCGGGGCGTTACGAATTCCGAGCCGCGTGTCGGTACGCGACTAATACAAAAATCTTTTTCTCCTCATCGCGACGTATCCGGACGGGTGTATATACGTACGACGCTGGGAAAAAAAGTGAGAGAGAGGACAGTGAATGTGGCACGTGCTGTACATCCCCTGACGCGAGGGTTGCCATAGAGATGCGCCCGGGGATGTAACTGGCTGGGTATAGTGCGGGATAACCGTTCGGAGATAAATGTAATGTAACGTAACGAGGGAGGAGGCGCGTCGTCGTCCCCATTCGTATATACATATATATACTATATACATATAGCTATGTATTTTAACAGAGGCCTTTACCGGTAGGTTTGCGAGTGGCGCCGGCTACCACTCCATTGTGGGCCAACTAACCGACTCGGCCCAAACAATTTGTCTAAAAGAGATGCGCCCTGTCACCCCTCTCGACGTAACTCGCGCGACGCCGTTTGCTCAATCTAACTCTCTTTCTCCCTCTGTTTCACGCTTTCTACCCGATTGGGGTTGTTCTCGCGATACTGATGTTGCCAAGGGTGACACGGGCACACGAGAAACTTCACCCTCTTCACGCGCCCCCGCAATCGACCAGCTTTTATTTACGCATCCGTGTTTCACATTCTCGCGCGATATCATCCCCCTAGAGTCCCACCACAAAGAGCTCTCGACGACACTGACACCACATATACACAACTGCTCTGCATCCCTATAATTTCCTAATTTTTCCGTAGGGTTGATAAGTCAATCTCCTCGAGTTAGCAGAGTTTTTGTATTATTTACACATACATGACTTTATGGTACGGATTAGGGTGTTTGACAGCTTTTTGTTTGTTGTAGAGAAATGTCTGTTTTTATGCTTACTTTTTTAGTTATTTAGATCAATGTTGAATTGTATTGAATTTTATTATTATTATTTTTTGTTATTGAGCTAAATAGATTTTTCCAAATAAACGAATGTTGAAAGACCATTGGTATTGAAATTGAGGTGAATTATAAGGAGAACAATATTCGAAAAATTGATTTAGCTCTAACTTACGTCAGCTTGAACCAGTTAAACTCAAATTGTCTTCAAGAACGAAACGAAATTTCTGGCAGGTGTAAAATAATATGCATGGATATTCGGCATCAAATTTGGCGAAATCGCGAGAGGCATTCTAATTTTATAGAACATTGAATTAGTAACAATTTAATGCAACATTTTTTTCTCCAGAAATTATTTTTTTTTAACATGTGTAATTTTTTTTTGCAAGCATTTTGTACATTAATTGCTTTTGTACTCTAGTTTAATATGGCACTTCGTTTTTTTTTGCTGTGTATGCTGTAGTGTTTTTTTCAATCTTGTTCGTTAAAAAAAATCGTTAAAAATTCAATTCAATCTTGTTCGTCAAAAAATCGTGAAAAATTGTCTCGAAAAAAGGATAAACTGCTTTTTCCCAACTTAATCATTTTTTTTTACTTTCCATATATATATCGATTTGCAGTCCTTGTACAGCATTGCAAGATTAGTTTTTGAATATACGTCTAAGAGAACGAGAGAAGAGAACATTAATACTATTAACGAGACGTCGCGGTGGCACGTGCCACACAACTCTCTTCGTTACAGTCCCTAAATCATTCAGCATTCGATGCCCCTATAAACTCTGTTTCAATTCTCTCGATCCACATTTGCTGCTTAGTTAAGTTTGGATCCGATGAGTCAGACTGAATTCACTGAGAACTTATCGAAAAAAAAAACAAAAAAAAAAAAAACCAATTCGTCAATGCACAATTAACTATTATTACAATACATTGTAATAATAGTCAACGTTCCGGAGTTTTGTTCTGTCCAGTGAATTCCTTCTTGCAAAGTTACTAAATCGAGTTTGCCTGTGTGCGTAAATGTGAAGGGAAAACTTTCCACGAAACGCTTTGGCTTGCTCGCCATGTACCGAAATGTTAATTAGCGTTGCGCGCGAGAGTGCAAAATGCGCGTCAGTGTTGCTGCTGTTGCTGCATTCTGAATCCTGATGCTGGTGGTGGTTTCGCGTGCTTGACGCGAGGCGCAAAAGTGACGCAAGGTGTTTCGCGGGCACACACAGCAGCTCTCTGCGCTCCGAATGAACAGTCGAGACAAGCGAAGGGACCGTGCGCGAACGATGATTATGTACTCCAGGTACCGAGAGCTCTGTATGGGCGATCCGCGTGCGCGGCTTGTATACTGGCCGATGACTACGCAACACAAAAGCAATCTGCCGCGGCACGAGGCCGTGACTCGACGATATACTGGATTATGCTCATACCCTCGACTCTGCAAATTTACGTTAGGATCATTGGCTAGTATCGATATACCCATTTTTCCCCGTGAAGATACATTGAAATTGCGGCTGTTTTACAATTAGTTTCGAGAGGTAGCATAAGTGCTCTTTTTTTCGTATTCAGATTTGTAATCACTTGAGTAACTCAATTGAAAGGAGATGTTTGATGAAAAAGATGGATGAGAAACTAAATCAATTTTTCGTAGTTCGAAATATAGAAACAAGTACAGCAATATAGCAATAATATTTTACAAAGTCATATTAAAGAGGAATTTAACCAATGTTTTGCTTTTCTTATAGAGGAGGTTGATAAAAAATAAAAAAAAATACACAATGTGGAAGTTGTATTCTTGTTTTGAAGTAATTGTTGAAACTGAAGCTTAACGAAATTTCAGTTGTCAAGAAATTACAAATTTCATGTTTATGTTAATGCAATGCAATCTAAAATGTTATTGCTTCAAGATGTTTTAACAAAAATTGTATGCAATAATGAGTAAATATTGACATGACATTCCTTCTTAATAATAACAATAAAATTATTGTTCGATTTCTTTAAATTTTCCAGTCATAGTAGTAATAACTAAAAAATTGAAAATCCCACTAACACCTACACGCTAAAATTTCCGTCATTTTTGTAGAAAATTCCAGTGATAAAAATATGCGAAAGTTGTAGGGTTCGATACATTACTTTCTATCTGAAGATCGATTTAGTGCGATTGCCAAACATTTTTGGAAGTTAGAGCATTTAGATATTTCTCACAAAACGGCATAAAATCTGAATGTCTGCATTGATTATGACGATAATCAAAATATTCACGTACATTTTTTTTAAATCCCTTTTCTAAAAAAAGAAAATATTAAAGGGTATTCTGATCTTAAAATCCCAACAAAAAAATGTATGAAAATCCTTATTTCCTCTATGAGGAAGCAAAACATTAATATCTCGCAAAATAACATCCAATACCAGCCAGAGATAGATTCTGTTCGCCGGACTCTCTGGTTCTACATATTAAAAATGTAGTGTTACCGGAAAAAAGAAGAAAAATTAACAACCAATAAGGTAACCTAAAAACTCAAAAACACATGGGTCAGAGAGCCCGGCAATCAAAATCAAAGAGGATAAAGTAATCAAACACATCGTACACACAAAAAACAACATAAACACACATAACATAATGAAAATGAACGCAGTTACTTCAGAACACCTGG
Organism: Perithous albicinctus; assembly: GCA_964016905.1. Lineage (NCBI taxonomy): Eukaryota > Metazoa > Arthropoda > Insecta > Hymenoptera > Ichneumonidae > Perithous > Perithous albicinctus. The sequence goes on from OZ024699.1 coordinate 11,484,580, forward strand.
ACCAGGGTCGAAACGTTTAAACGAAAAAGTTGAAGGATATTTCTTAAACCTGACCGCCAATAGCCGATCACCTCGTCGTTCATACTGTTTTAATAATTTCCTTTTTGCGGGGTACTAAAATAACATTGATGTCATCTTACAACCTTATAATTAGGTCTCCCTATCTTTCTCAATTGTTACAACATTATTTAAAGAACACATAATTCAGAGCTCTCTGCTGTCTATACAGAATAATGCAGGATCACCGTTCTAACCAGTCATGATATCTTGCTTCGATAATACCAGCTAAAACTCAAAGAGGTACACAGGCTCCACCAATTTGATTGCTCCAATGCATCAGACGGTTTATTCTCCGGAATTTATAGCTTTGACCCGTGGTTGTAATGTCTATCGAAGCGTCTAATGACTATTTGGAACCCCTCCGACCTGATTGTACGAATCTGGAGATCCACTCGAGCGTGATTACACCGAGTGCGGGTAGGAAAAGTAACACAGAAATATCTATGGCATTCATAGAGGACATTGGGTCGCCAAGCATCAGTTTATGGCGCTTGTAGAAACGAATCCGGACATGTCGTCCAGCTGTTTTGATCCCGGATCGCGAGAGCTAATCCGATATCCCCGTCTAATCCAGGGCACGTGGCGGGCTCTCGGAAAACTGTATGCACCGACTATGTCCCTACTGGGATACTCTATTGCTGGGGTGGTGATTCTCTTGTATGTGTTCGTTTCACTGCTGGATATATGTCGGAGACGAGTGACGGGTGTGCCGAGTGCACGCGCCGCCACAGCAGGACAACGAGAATAACACTTGACTCCACTTTATCGAATGAATAAGTTGGACGAGATGATCGTGCTGAATTGTGTTCCTTCTTACATGCATTCACATGTGATTCTGTTGTCCTTGTTCAACTGATGATTGCGCATCGAAACTCGACGGTCCATCCGATGTACTGTAAAATCTAATTGGCTTCTTTTCTTTCCGCAATTTCTCCGCACGTGAGAGTCGTCAGTGCACCTAATAATGTATTCTTCAACAGCTGCATCAGTTAACGAACGAAGGAAACACGTTGAACATTGGTCAAGCTAACCCAGCATTTTTAGAGATAATTTACACGCTCTTTTTACAGTAACAATTCGTCCAGTTAGCGATATCTCGATATTGCTTTCAATGCGCCGCATCACACGTCCGTTTATACCACTTTATTTAATTTTTGTTCTTTATTCTGTTCAGAACCAACGCAAGACAACTGGCGCGTCTTCGTGAAGAAAGGGTTCCGCGTGTCAGAGCGCGCGCCGTTCGAGCCTCAAATTTGGGAACACACCTTACTAGGAAGAAGAGATGAAGAATATGGTTATTATGTTATATTGAGAGAAAAGGGAAGAAATTTGTTGCTTCGCGTGCGAGGCACGCGTCTGCTGCTGCTCACCACTCATCTTCTTTCTCTCGCTCGTTCTTTTTCTGCTCTTGATATGCTTTCACATGTATACATGCTCGTTTCTATACGAGTGAAAGCAACGCAGTCTACAAGAATTTACGGAAACGCGTTGTAATAACGAAGAAAGAGGTCTGTGCTTCAGGACGTGTATATAATTTTGGGGTTGCGCGTGGTGCGCCTAGCACTTCGTCACAGGTGAATAAGTGGCACGATTCTTTAGTGAATTTCGCGTGTCTCATTGTTCGGTGCGTGGCGAGCTCGTCCCCCGCAGAAGTTGCCAAGGTATCAGCCGGCTGTAAACTCCGTCTCGCCATGACTCTCGCATAATACAGCGGGGACCCAACTTATTATTTCGGCCGTTAAGAAAATAAACATAAGGCTGAGGGAGAGAAAGAGAGGGAGAGGGGGGAGAGGAAAAACACGCGAGGAATAGCGGGTTAAAGAGTAACGACGAAGAAGTCACGGAATTGAAGTATAAGAACCGCAGGAGAACGTGAGACGGAGCGAAGTCTATATAATAATATTATATATGGAGAAGCGAGAGAGCGATGAGGAAAGGAGCGAAAAGACGTGAGACCCAATACCGACGAAAATTATAGGCAACCAGCCAAATGGCTTGAAAAATGCTTAACCACAAATCAAGGTGGTGCGTAAGGCGTGGGAGCCATCTGTCGCTTCGTCGCCGCATTCGCGTCCTACTCGTTCTCCTCCTCCTCCTCCTTCTCCTCCTCCTCTTCTTCCTCCTACTTCGAGAGCTGGCTTCCACCCGGGGGCGATACTTCCTTCCAGCATTTACTTACCCAAACGCCTAATTACCTGCTTGCTTCGTACCCTCTGCTCCTTTCCTTCGCTCTCTGATCTTCTACGCTTCACCTCGACCTCTGCAGATTTACTGCAGAACAACGCGGAAGCAGCTTTGCATCTTTATCTGTGGGGGAATTTTTCGCTGAAAAAGTCACACGGGATATACGGGGTGTGGTCATTTGTAGGGTTTATGCTTTGTTTCATGTTTCGGGTACTTAATTTCCTTTGGCGGCTCTTTGTTGCTCGGTTGTGATTGGTAACTTTGTTTTCTTTCAATTTCACGCACGCAACAACAACGATTGTTTAAAAGTCGAGCCAAAGTGACTAGTGGTTTTTAAACTATCAGAACCAATGATCAATTATATAAAATTCTTTCAGAACATTTACAAAGAAATGGAAAAATGTAGGCTGTCGGGAAAAGCCAGGTGTTTGGGGGAAGATATTATCACTGATTTTTTTCTAAGGCTCCAATTATTCTCTCTGAGTTTTTCCAACCATATAGTTTTTGTAGCCACGAGTAATTTTTGTGAAAAAGGGACGTAAAGTAGAAACTTGCACATTTACTTCTTCATTATTCTCCACCTTTCACAATTTTTGTTGTTTTCTTTGTTGTTTTGATTGTTTAACGAAGAAGGTTAAAGTAAGAACTAAAGCCCCTCATCTTTATAACCGATTAAACCAATTACTATACAACACCACAAAACTATAACCGATGTTAGAAAGGATTAAAAAGTTAAGCACAACCTTTGCACATCAACTCCTCGACACCACCACATCACTCTGCAGAATACTCCCATCTAACAACATTTCTAAACATAAATCCCCACCAACACCATTTTAGAAATTGTAGTCTCTCTTGTACAATAAATACAGCCATTAATTTTTTTTTTTTATTATTTCTTTTTTTCGATAACCATCGCAAACTAAAATAGGAAAATCGTTATATCATGTATAAATAATAGTTCGATTTGGAACATATTAACGCTTTGTGACTCTTTGTCCTTAAATAATAGAATTTTCATATTATTTTTAATTCTTAGTATCAGTAGTAGTAGTAAATGTCATTTATTGGTCTCCGATTATACATTCATGCGCTCGTTAACATATTTTAGAGTACAATGATGGAGGTCTAGGGTCGGACCTAGGTCGAATTGGTATAGAATGCCCCGTATAGATTAACGAAAACGAATGTATGTATTTATTATTAATAATCAATGTGTGCAGTTGAAGATAGATCTACGTGTAATTCCTGTTGTAAAGTTCGCGAATCCCTAAAGATAATGAATAATTAAACCGATGTACAAGATGAATTTTTCCTTTTCTTTTTTTAGCCACAACCCCTCCGTAGTGTTCATTCAATCTTTCTTGTTCCCGTTAACACGCTCGGTCGTGTGACCACCTAAATGCGAATCGCATCGTGACTCGGCGTGAACTCACCCTTCCATCATCCGATTCCCTAAGTGTTTCTTAAATAAATTATTTCGTTCGGGGTTTTCGAAGCGGGTTCCTCCGGGAGCAGTATTCACTCGTTTCCCGGTCGAGCGAAGCTTTCTCTATTAGGCGCATCTCGGACTCTAACACGATTTGACCGAGGATCACACATCCCGGTACATATCTCACCCTCTACATCCTCGTCCACAAGGATTTTTATATCGTCCAGCCTGTTTCATACATCCATCGTTTCCATTTTTACCTCAAACAACCGTAAAATATATATATATATAGTACGCTGGTCCCGATGTCGAGTAGCGTTTATATTATACCACTGCAGCAGCGTATATGCGCCATATACGAGGGCGCGGATATGGAAAAGCATTTTGTTGATTCAACGAATTCCTCCTCGCGCGGTCGAGTGTTTCTACCAGGGGTTGATATCGCCAGTTTCCCAATATCTGCACATCCTCCCTTACATGTCCCTCCCTTTCGCTTTTTCTCTCCACCTAGTATATATCAGGCATTCTCTGTCAATTCTACCGCAATTTCCTGACCTTCTTAGATATTTCTCCTAATTACTTATATTTTTATATTCCTCGTAGAGGAAGCTTTGTCAAAGATGCAAAATAATGATGAAGCGATTTGCAAGCCTCCACTTTGCAGGCTTGTTTATATATTGTATACATCAGCTGCACTTAAAATAGTTTCGCATTATTCCCAATCAAAATCCCTGTTTTAAGAAATAATTAAACTAAGAAATCATTTTTTTCATGAAAATTTAATTGAAAACCCTTTTATAGAAAAACTGAATTTCTGGAAAAATTAGAACCGCTTCATCGATTGTCGCCAAATTTCATATCTATCATTATTTAGTGTTAGACCTAATACAAAAATCTCTATTAAAAAATGTTCACCATAACAAAGCTTCCTGTATGAGATGGCAAAATTGGTTCAATTGACAGAGAATGCCTAATATAGGTACCAGCGTTACTATACACTCTATATGTTGTCTATGTCTCTGCAGGTTTCTCTCTGCGCACGACGGAGGAAGGAAAGAACGGTGGCCAATGGTGAGGCTCGGGGGGTGTCCGGGCACGCTGGTACAGCCATGATTGCCCCTAAGCATAAACCGAGAGAGCGGCACGCGGGGGTGGCATCGTGCTGCCAATAAAAACGGTGTCATCTGGGATGGGACGCACGTGCCGCGGCAATGCCGCACCCTCTGGTCCTCTCGCTCTGTCTCCCTTCGGTAGACCCTCCAAGCAATCGCCCTCACTTGTGCGACGTGTTCGACTCGGTCGACAGAAAAAGCTGAGGGCGAGAGAAGCCTGTCGATATTTATTAGAGTTGCTAAACGTGGGGGTGGTCTGCCTGGACGTTTTGCGAGAGGATAGTATACCGTCGACGAGGGCGAAGAGGATGAACAGCACCCCTCGGACTCGAAAGCAGCTTCCTGTTTCTCAAACTCTCCGCGAAACCACAGAAGAAACATACCGGTCATCGGCTAGAAGAGACTGTGTGACTCTGTTGGTGCGCACCAGCAAAATCACCCTAGTTGCACGACGGCACATACCGAGCGACCCTTACGCTTCATATATCTTGATTTCACGACCCTTCGCATGGGTATCAGGTTCCACACAAATCGGGAAACTGCCGGTGCTCTACTCTCGATTGGGTCTTGTATGTCTCTCCCCAAGTATAATCTGCTTCAGTCATGGGAAACAAACGAACCGAACTCTAAATTTCTCTCGCTTCTTGTGTCTCCGGAATCACAGAAATTCGGGAATATCGGATAATCATTGGAAATTACTCACGCATCTGTGGAATGAGAGCTGGTCGTTAACGCTTTTCGTTACGCTTATAGCAGTATGTTCGGTTTACTTAATAGCTGGATTAGTGGCTTTGAAATGCGCGAGTTTCGGGTAAATTACATTCCGGAATATGACGCATGATGATTATGATCGAAGCGTAAACTTCACACGAGTGTCTGATGGTAATGAGAGAATGATAGATACATAAATATGGAATAGTGTATCCATTTTCTACATACAAGAAATGTCTTTTTTACACACATAAACGCCGGACATTTTTTTAATCTACTTTTTTTTTGCCATTGCAGATAATTTTAAGTATTTAGACATTAAAATTCCGTTTTTTTGCCAAAACAAATTTTCGTTGTGAGGGAGCAATGTTTAAAGTCACAAAGTAAAAAAAATAGTTTTAATACACGAGTAAAAACTAAATTGAAAATTGTGTATGCTTAACAGAAATATGCTACTAATTTTACATAATTATTTTTCTGGTGGTCCCGAACTTCACAAATAAAAATTTGTAAAATCAACAAATTGTTTTTATCACTTCGAATTTCACAAAAAGAAAAAAAATCTGTAAAATTCACACAACGTGGCTTGTAACTTCGATAACCAGCGATCCAATTTTACATCCCTTTTTTTACCGTACAAAAAGAATCTATTTCGGTCATGGGAAACAATCGAGTCAACTCTAAATTTGTCTCGTTGGTTGTGTGTCTCGAAAATCACAGAAATCTAGGAAATAGGATTATCATTGGAAAATTACTCACGCATCTGTGAGATCTGGTCGTTAATGCTTTTCGTTACGCTTGTAGCAGTATGGTCAGTTTACTTAATAGCTGCATGAGTGGCTTTATAATGCGTGAGTTTCGAGGGACGTTATACATTCCGCAATATGACGACGATGATGATGATGGAATCGTAAAGTTCACACGAGCGGCTGCTGAAGAGAGAATGATAGATACATAAATAAGGAATAGTGTATGTATGTATATCACGATTGGAATTGCACATCTGTTAGGGACCTGCGATGTTACACTTACGAGAACGACGAGACCGGGAGTCGATATACGGGGGTGACTCGGCCTCCTGGGACGATTAGGTGTCCAGGATATGGTGAGAAGCTGGATTGGCTTTTCCACGTATCTTCGGTTTCGCGTGTACATCACTTTTGTAGACGATACTACGTAATAGAAGGAATCTAGGTGATTGAAATTTTAGGAGACTCTTGGGCTTTACGAGGAAAGTGATAGAAACATCATATGGGGTAAATGTAATTCGTGGTTGATCTAAACTTTCCCACAAACTAGACATGCCAATAAAATCTGCAAAGATGAATCTTGTACATTGCTTTATCATTATTTTTCACATTTTACAAAGACCATAGAAAGAAACATTGGGATCAATTTTGCTTTTTCACAGAGAAATTGTTGTGAAAGACAAAAAATAGCAATGGTCAAACTACTTTACAGATTAAGAAATATTGTGTAACATCAAATTCACGAAATATTAAAGACAAAATCAATAATACAACATTTTCAAGTTTCAAACTATTTTTAATAAGCTCATGGTATCAAGAAAAGTATTGTAATATTTCCAAAATATGTCGGGCATAATGACATCAAATTTTTTTTTTTTGTTTATAATGACAAAACATTTTCTTACTTTTGTACTTTTATTTTTTAAACAAAAACTTACAAACACTTTTTTGTAAAAATAGCAAAAAATAATGGACCTCTGTAGACAACAAGTTTTTATTAAACGTTACTTACTTTTTCCTGTGCAAAAATGTTGATTCAGTGAGTAACTAATTGTCAAAATGAAAAACGATGACATCAAATTAATCATTAATACAACATGTCTTATTTTTTCCAGATTTAATGTAAATGAGTCTACAGTTTCTTACCGAGCAGCTTCAAATGATGAAGACCGGAGGATAAATGTGACCTCACTAATATCACTCATCTGATGACCTTTTTCTGCAAAAGGCTTATTACTATTCACTTAAATTAGTATAAGTCTACATCACGGAAGTAGAAATTGGCTTCGCGCTCCGATACCTTTAAGCAGGATGTTTCAAGAAGTAAGGAGCGAGTAAGGCCGAGGGAAACTATAACATTAGGAGGTGTATACAAGAAGAAGCCACGAGCTTTTCGTCGGACATGGCATCAAGTTGTTCGTACTGGTTTTGCCGGTGAGCTTGAAGACCACACGCGGGCGCGGACACGCCTCGCTAGAGAACACGCCGCTATTTAGCAGCCCTTAGGAGTGATTTAGTGCAGCGTGGGGAGAGACCTCGGGGTATTATAGCCGGGGTTGTGTAGGTTGCGTACCTAGCTTGTCGGATCCGATGTAACACGAGGGCGACCAGCAAACCTTGCACTAGGGGTAGGGAGAAGTTGGTGGCTTCGGCAATATAGCAACACGCGCGGATCCGGCGTTCGTCCTCGGGGCGTTGGCAGGATTCTCACTCGCTCATTCTTCCTCGCATCTTGCTCGCTCTCTCATAGATCCGTGAGGGTGTTGTGCATGCAGCCATTTACGTCGCTCGTGAGACACGGGCCGGTCTGGGCCACCCAAGGGCGAGGGTTGCCGCTTCGAAGCTACTGCTGCTTTTGGTTAACCCTCCGAGTTTCTGTCCGAGAGTGTCAGATCTACCCTCGACCCTCAGCACTACAACAGCATCCTTCAATAATGATTATTTTATTCTACTATTTCGTACAATCTGTATTAGTGCATTAAAGTGTATTAGTAATATCTGTAGCTGTTCAATAGTTTATGATCTACACCAAAAAAAGGGTACAAATTCGGGCATTGCACATTGCAACATGATTTTTCAAATTTCACAGAGTTACCTCTGCGAGGTAATGTGATTACTAATTTTGACTTTCTCATTGAAGAAACTTTGTGAGAGGTGGAAAATAAGTAAGCAATGTGCAATGTCCGACTCTGCACGCTTTTGTTTTCAATAATAAGTGTCATCATTTTTTTACTCTATTTTAATGATAAAAAATTAAAATAATTTGCAATACTTTAGAAAATTTGCGTCACATTTCTTTTCTTTTTGTCGAGTTATTGGGATTACAATAATAGTAACCAAACTTTTATTGGCTTAAGGTATACAAATACGCAAACGCCTATTTAGTTCCACAAAGAAATTTCGGATATAACGATTTCGGTTTTGTACTTTAATGTCATTTATAATATTAATTTTCAGTGTATTAAACTTTGCTTCCATTTTAAAAACCAAATAATAGGGCTTTCATTTTGCAAGCTATAATAAACTTGAGTAAAAACTGCAATGTTCTATCATAATTTTTACGAAAAATTTGTTTCAAACATTTATTAACTGAACGAAGTTTTATCTCGATATGTTAAATATGTAATTTCCAGGGATGGGCACCGTTGAATGCAAACTATGCTTTTGGATGGTTTACAATTCGAAAAAGTATTTAGAAGCATCATTTAATACATTTTCGAATGAAAAACATTAAAAAGTCTGATTTTAAATCAATGATGGTCCCTGGTAAATTCATAAACAGAAAAAATTGATGTGTAATTCAATTTTCCATCGGCGATATAAGGAAACAGCATTAGCTTGTGACTTTTATTGAAAATAATTACAGAAATAGGAAGGTTCATGATACTCCAGTAAACATGCTGTCTTTGGTGTCTAGACATAAGATAGCATACGTTTGTGGATACCTTATACAAATAGAACTCGTCATCCATCAGATCTTGAAGTCCAATGATAGAATTAACAGTAGGATGCTTGAATATTATGTGTCGTAGTTATTATTTCATCTGCGAGGTTCTTCAAAGTTGCGCATAGCTACAGACATCAAACTGTGCCAGCGATTAATTTCTAATGCGAACTCTCGTCCAAATTGACGGTACATTCGGGTGCATCTTATTAAATTTTTAACGTGTAGTGTCATTTGGTATAACTTTTGTAATATGTGCTTGTAGCATTTTCTACATAATTTATTCACTTATTGGATGTTGAAGAAAAAATTACTAAACTAACAACAAATTCAAGAATTTTGTGCGTATGGACAATAAAAATGTTAGACTGTTTTGAAGTGTGGAATAATTTCGAAAATTCACGGTTTCATTACAAGAAACTTTTTTTAATGTAACACAATTTTTATAAATCTCTCGTTTTACAAAAAAGTACAACAATTATTTGTTAAAAATGAAGTATTTTCATTTGCCAAAATATCATTGTCATTAAAAAAACAAACAAAAAAAAAGAAACTATTCACCACTCGTTTAAGAATTTTTTCGTCAGTTCTAATTTAAGAAATAAGAACTTGTAAGTTTGACAATTTCTTTCCTTTTCCTTTTAATTTAATTTAAAAAAAATTACACATCAATTTTACAAAATCTATTAGTTACGTTTGAAATTTGAAAAAAGAATCGGTAAAATAGAAAAACAAATGTGAGTAATGAAGAAAATAGTCGTTGGATTTTTCGCAAGAAAATGTTTACTATGCAGAATTGTGTGTCACAATTGATCGATCAATCGTGGCAGAGAAATATGCATTATAATTTTCGTTACCAACAAAATGGTATCGCATCGTATTAAACAGATAGTTTTTTCAATCTTCCAAAAGGAACACAATCTTTGGTAATTAATTGAATGACTTTATTATAAGCAGGAAGCATTTACAGCATATAAAACCTCCATGATGCATTGGTGATAATATCACTGAAGAAATAAGAGAATTGAGCATTAAATATTCTTCGCAAATTTGTCGATGGAGGCGCGTGTGCCTTTCGAAGACGGCAGTCATTAAAAAAAAAAGAGCGAAATGAACGAAAACATCAAGGAGAGCGCGGCTGAAGCGTATGTACGCGAGTGAGAGGAAAGGGGGAGATGAAATGCCGCCGCGCTTCGGCAAATTGCTGCGTTCCCCGAGTGAGTGAGAGCAGAGGGGTAGGAGGAGGCATATTCACCGTGGCTACATCGCCATCGCTCGCGCACCCATTGCCATCGGTCGGAAATCAATTTACGAGCGTAATGCATAGGTATCCGACTAATTCCCCATCGAAGAAGGGGGCAGGGCTTGTACCTTCGCGGACGGCGCACGTACGCGGGGTTGAGGGCGCATAAAAAGTCGTTATGCTGCTACAGCCACCACTTTCTCCTCTCTCTTCCATATTTTCTCTCTCACTCTGCCGATATTCCATTTACCGGCAGTGTTAGCTTCATTTTAGTAAAACGGACGTCGGCAAAACTTTATTATAAGTAAAGGACAGAAAAAAAATATATATATTTGTTTCATATAAAAAATATCTTGATGTTGGCTTAAAAGGGTTGCGAGCCATTAGAAATGCAAGAGGTCATTAGAAGATATTTTTTATTGACGCACGGACTGTAAAGATTAATTGTGCGATTTTTTTTACGAGTTATGAATTCTATGAATTTCATGAATTTATGAGTTATCGCGACTAAAATTAATCCCGATAGCTCATTCATTTATTATCACGACCACTTAGAATCTAATGTTTGAGGCTGCCATTCGAATTGTTGGTAGTAGAACGAAATGCTTGCTGGTATAGTAATGGATAGAATCTACTAACAAAACTCGCCTAACAATTCGTTTCTGCTCTTATAACTAAAGAGAATGGTAAGGTAATTAATATATATCAGACATTGGAAAATATTATATAATTTTGTGAAGACTGTCTTAAGTCTGTAAAACATTGGGAATCATTGTAAAAGAGACAGTAGTTCCTACAACAGAAAAAAAATGAATATAATTTTGTTGTCTAATTTATACTGAAAATTAGCTTTCAACTTGACAAATGTAAAAAAACAAAACGCAAATAGCGATTGGCCTTCTTTATGAAAGAGTGTTAAAAAAATGTTTTATACTTAAAAATATTTTTTCAACGACCGAAACAAGTCCACACTTTTAAACACGGTTAATGAAAAATTCATGAGGTTTCGTTGTTTTTATTGATGCTCCTATGATCAACCTTGGCGGGAAAACAGAAAAACACATATTTGTAACTCGTTAATAGTTTAACCACAATTATCATTTGAATTATTGCCTGATTTAAAAATATTGGGTTATTGAAGTACAGTAGTATGTCTCACCTGTGGTCGATTAGATGCTTAAACTTAATTTTTAGTTGTGTCATCTCATTTTGTCTGTAATCTGCAATTTTCTACAGTCACATAGAACAAAAAGTTAAGATTAACAAGCTTAATGACCATAAATTGACCGTAAAAAAACTTGAAATAGATAAATAAATAAATAATAAATAAATATGACAGACATCCTGTAGACAGACGTATATCGATCTATATCAACTCGGAACTTTGACAAATGACAAATGATTTCATATAGCAACGCGAATAACAGACTTTGTATGACCCTCAAGAGACAGCCGTGTGACAGTTACACAGAAAAGGCGACTCAAATAAACAATTTAATGTAAAAGTGTTTCTCGGGCTCTGAATAAACTTCAAGTGTTCTTTTTTATGATTCCCGAGTCATTATTTTTTAAGAATATATACAAAAAGTAATTTTTGCCATATACAAGTTTGGCCAAAAACGCACTTTTTCCATATATTTAAACATTTGTGTAAAGCAGTTTTTTGTGACAGATAAGAAGCGATGCGATGAGTAGATGAAAAGAAATTTACCGCTTTAATATAACGTACTAAAGTCAAGTTTGGTATAAATTGATTAAAAAATTGTTGCAGATCAATGATACTTCATAGTGTAGATAGACATTCAACACTGTTTCTTCGGGACAAATAAGAAGCGACGCGATGGGTGGTTAAAAAAAATGTTAACGCTTTAATATGACGTACTAAAGTGAAATTTTGTATAAATTATTGCAGATCACTGATACTTCATAACGCAGATACACTTTCAAGAAGAAGTTTGTGATTGAACGAAGCACTGCAGCAATCTTGCAAAAGCATGAATACACGAGCGTGAGCGTTAAATCAAGCTCCCATAGATAGCAGTACTGCAAAGTATACCATCGCATTCAACTGAACCTCACCTGGTACGGCAGAGTGCAGAGCTCCAAGTCTTCACCAACTCTGGTCTACCTGATCGCGAAGCCTCTCGCACCGTGTATTTCTCTGCCGCTGCAGGAGTTCTTGCGGAGGCAACCGCGTAGGGCGGTTCTCGAGAGTATCGGTCAGAGGAGGATCTTGCCGACAAAGCCGAAGATTTCCCGGCTAATTACTAGGAGACTAATTGAATGCCGCTCTCTCTTCTCTCCGCTTCTCCCGTCCTCCGACTCCCTTATTCGTCTTCTCTTTTCTCGCGCTTCTCCTCGTGCCTCCTCAATTCGTTCGCGGCAGTTGCTCGCACGTTCTCGGAGAACCGCGCGCGCGGTTTCTTCGCTTATATTCTTCATCTCGCTTCTTCTTCTTCTTCTTATTCGTCACTGTAAGAGCTCAAAACTTCCGAGTGAGCTTCGAGTCGAAGCACGCGCTTCTGTTTCGCTCTCTCTCTCTCTCTCCCTCTCTCAATCTCTTCCCGCCCTCTCCGCGACTCATTCATATTCATGCAGTGGTAATAGTCTGCCTGACCGCCGCCGGCATGCACACTTCTTGCGCCACGCGCTGCGGCATCTCGCGTTTTGTCTTTGCGCCGCAACCTTCCGACTTATTAGCCAAGTTACGTCAAGGAAACTTCCATCTTTGAGGAACAAGTGGATACGGGTTTTGGAAAACTTTGTGTTGTCAAATCCTTTTGGTTTCACTGCTACATGAAATGTCTCGAAGAAAATTTGGTCAGAGGGTCGTCAATGCAGGTTTTAAAAGGCCTGATGATCTAATGTTTTCCTCCTGCTGACACGAACAAACATTAAAAGAAGAACCTTGACGTTTATCCTTGCGTACCAGTCAACCACTTTTTCTATGGAGACGAAGTTGTGTAAAAAAGACTGATGCAGCTTTAAATGCTGCAACCTTCCAACTTATTAGCGAAGAGTTATGCAAAGGAAATGTCCTTGTTTGAAAAACAAACGTACACTGATCTTGGAAGGGAAAACCTTTTGACTTTACTGCCGGACAGAGATGACTCGATGAAAATTCGGTCAGAGGGTCGTCAGTGCAGGTGCCAAAGACCTGATAATCCAATATTTTCCTCCTGCTGACACAAACAAGCGTTAAAGAAAAGAAGCTTGACGTTTATCCCTTCGTTCCAGCCAAACACTTTTTCTATTGACCCAAAGGTGTGCGGAAGAGGTTGATTCAGCTTTAATTTTCACGCAGCATCGACTGTCAAACAACTAACGCAGAAAATCATTTGGAAAACGACCATGACACGCCCTCGTGAAACGATTTAACCGATGAAAGGTGCATAAGTCCAAGTGAGCGAAGGACAACAACCAAAAGTTCTGACTCGATTTTCTCTCTGGGTTAAGGCAAAATCCCCCGGGGGCTTGAATCCTTGGCAAAACTATCCTAAGCGTCGACATATAGCCGGTTCAATAAGTACAACAGAACGAGAGATACACGTAGTATAGACAAGGTAACTTTTAGGATGCAGCCTCGGGGCGTTGGAAGGTAACGGCCCACATTTTCTCCGTCGGCAAGAGAAAACGCACTTACGCTCTCTATACACTGTTTCGTATAGTCGTAGCGCTAACGCGCCGTGAAGTTAGCCATGAAAAGCCCATTTTCGGGATGTTGACTCTCGAATAGAGATCGTCGGATTCCCGAGGATCTGCCGTTGCTCTTTCTCCGTCTACGCGTCCTGAGGGAGTCGAGAACGACGGCTGGCTGAAACACGAGTTTCGGTGTTTGAAAAATCGTGCGGACGGCCAGGGTGGATGAAGATAGAGAGAGACGGTAAAATAGCAGCCACAGAATGACAGAGGACACAGTCGGGGCTTGTCCTCTCCCATTTAACGTCGAGTTAACGGTTCGTTACTGAATAGAGCCCGTCGGAGACTCGCTTTATTTTTATTGAAAAGATGTTTGCCCTCGTGAACAGTGAAATCGTGCTGCTAGCACTGCGGGCCCCGGGGGCTGGGTTCTCTGCCTCTCGATGCCTACGGGGACCACCGTGCGCATACGAAACATGGCCGGTTGTGCTCTAGCAGCGCAGCTCTCGCGCCCCACGGGAACACGAGCGAACACGGTCCAGGGGCGCGTGACGAATCGTGGGGTAGTTTTTGTCGCGCTGACCGCAGTCGAGAGTCAACATTCGACGCAGCGGGTGATATGCTCTCTCTCTCTCTCTCTCTCTCTCTTGATGGAAATTTTGCGTAGGTAAATACAAGTATACTGGGATTGTGTATACTTTCTGCGGGAAAGCTCATTTTAACGACTACAATGCACTGTGTCTGTAAGTACTTTAAGAAGTTTCGCAGTCTGAGAACATTTCCGATGTTGATGCTATTCTGTTACAGTAACACCGGAAATGTGTCAGGGAAAACATTGTTCACACGTGCTGACTTTGGACTAAGTTTCAAATAGTGAGTGTGAATGATAGACTTATTTTTTATTATATTTTTAATTATATTATAGAATCTTTCGAGTTGGTCGATGTTTGTTAATGGTTCATTGTATTTTTGGGTGTCTTACTGAGGTTACACCGTAAAAACTAAAATGATATTCGCGTAGATTTACTAAAAAGTTTTTTTCCACAAATGTCCACATTTTGATGATTTGATACAAATTATTTTATCAATTACTACTTTTACCAATAAAGTATAAAGCTAATTTCTTTAAATTATTTTATGTTCATCTTCCGAAACATTTTTCTCATTTCAACAAAAAAAAAGTTTAAATTTTGTTTGACAATATCTATTTTTCATTTCTACAAACAAACGATTGTCACTACTAATTTAACTTCTCTTTTTGTAAATTGGAAAACTTTTTTTCGTCGATTGTTATTTAACAAATAAAAACTTGTAAATTTATTTAGTTATATGAACGGGAAGATCGTTTTTACATGTGTAGAGAGTAATTAAAATTGAACCTAGAGTATAGCATATACAAGAGTACTGATGTGGGCATAGAAAAGAAAATGTAATATATAATCAAGATGCAAGAACACAGGAAATAGCAGACTATTAATAGTGGAAGAGCTCACCGATTGAGTTGCGAAAGATATGTTACTGCAGGCCAAAGAATCGATGTAGATTCAAACTGTTGACTAGTTCGCTCATGCGGTGAATGGCGCATCTCGCTGAAAATATCGATCATAAATTATACACTTTTTTCTTTTCTAATTTCACAATCATATTCTTCCTCATTATTTTTCGCCTTTCGCAAAGCTTTTTCTATGACGAAGTACATTGATCGATTCTGGTTTCCTCGTAAACGAAGCTTTGCTAAAGGTGGAATAATGTGGGAACTGTGTAAGGTTCTATCACAGGCTTGCAAAATGTTCAAACACATTTGTTATTAAATTTCGCAAAAATCGATCGCGGAATTAAGAATTTGAGATGATTCAAATTTTTGAAATTCTTGATAAAATATATAAGAAAAATGTCCTTCAAAAATCATGAATAAAAATAGAATATCCAATGTCTCTTAAAAAGTGAGTAAAAAATATTGTATCTCCATTGACTTTGATTCTGCTCATAGCTTTGTCGATATTTCAGATGAACTCTTTAATGCAGAATTTATTCGTAACACCGTAACTTAAAAATGAGTCAATTCTTCTAAGCCAAACAAAAAAAAGCCAAGCTCAAGTGTATTAACTGTGCAGTCAACAGTAAAAGATTAACAGCGAATGTTCCACCTTCGTAGACAAACTTGCCTTGCGCAATTCTGTATTTATCGTAACGCAACGAGGCGTATAAAAGTCGTTATACTACAATACCGAGTCAGCGGGTCAGAGAACTCGTCGCCAAGATGGGATTGTAAGAAGAAGAAGAGGAAGAAGAAAGAGATAGAGAGGTGGGGATCGAAAAAGAGGGCTTATTATTTACAGCAGTCCGTAAAGGCGTGTCACAATGGCATTGCGGGTTTCCTCTTGAAAGTCCAACAATGTACACGGGATTTATGACCCGAACTTTCAACAAAACTGTCAATGCCGTGCCACCCTCGCACTCGCCGAGCGACTAAACTAGCTTCTTCGCTCTTGGCTCTCTCTATTCTCATCTCGTTTCAACTCACGGGACTTTACGGTGCTTCGGGGTCCGAGAGACGAGAACGGACCGCGGGCGGGCTTCTCTTCGGTTACCTTTCGAAACGATGCGGGGAATGTGCACAAATATTTTCACCATAAATTCTCGTTTTTATCTTGCGGCCCCGCTGTTTACGGTCTCTGTGACCTAATCCACCCCCTCCTCACTGCACCGAAGTAGTCACCTATACTACTTTCGCTCTCTTTTGGGGATATATCTTCTCGTATATAGCAGATCTTCTTGTCCTCAACCCTGTGGAGACAACTCGGGCCTACCTGCTGCAGCATCCTTACAACACAAGCTTATATTCACTGCATCTCTCACCAAAAATCGTATCCTCATAACCGTGACTTTTATTTCTTCACGGTTGGTTTTTCATTCGTTTTAGAGTGTACGTGTGAGTTGACCGTGTGTATGACGATCAACAGGATGATCCTGGGTGAGAGATCTACGAGAGGGATAATGAGCCGTCATTGTTAACCTGCACTCACTGGTATATGCCCCACTATATGTGTACAGAAGGGTGGAAAATTGGAAATGATGGGCGCGTGTGAGAGACGCCTCGAGGCATGTAAAGAAAAGTATACATAGATACAGTTGTGAAGCTGATCTGGTATATTTTACCGATTGACTCATTTATCCTTGGTATACATTTTACACGCTGGCAGCCCGGCAGCACTTTCTGTGCGACCATCGGATTTTGCAGATAATCTCAGAGCCCGAGGAGCCGTCCGAGGATCGGAAGTAGGCATGCAGCCATAACATTGGAGAGTATGCGTCCGACGAGCGAAGCTGTGTATCTCGATCGGATTAAGGCTTTGCGCCAGTTGCAATTTAGATCGATGATCCAGATTATTCCTGCGCGTGATGTCTATCTGCTTGGCGTGGTAGATACAGGCTCTTAAGTTCCTCGCTGATTTTACCATCACTCTATTTCTCTCACACGGCGTTCGAACATCAAACGGAGTCGGGACGTGTGAACAATGTTTTCCGGTTTCCGATTTTTCTGAAAGAAAATAGTATGAAAGGAAATGGCCTCGTACCTCGAAATTACAGAAAATATTTACAGATGTATTGGGATTGCAGATGTGGTAAATGAACATTCCTATAGTGAGTACAAAAAATGTTCCATTTTTATTTTTTTTTAATTAGGCTTATCCAATGTCATCCAATGTCTTCAAACACGCTCTACATATTAACTGTCGAGATATTTGATCATATTCATTTAAAAATTTCTCCGTCTTCTGTTTACTTAGCAGACACATGCTTTTATAAATAAACAGAAAAATTAAATGAAAAATTAATTAAAAAAAAAAATGATGAGAATGAATGAAAATGGAGAATTAATCAAAATAAATCTTATGATGTATGTGAAAGCTTTTTTCTCTTTTCCATCTATATGGTGATACATTATAATTATCAAAAGTTAACATTATCAAATATCTAGATTGAATATTCGTGGGGCAGCTTTTAGGAAACAGAGTCCTGCACTCGTTTAATTTATTAAAAATGTACAGATTACTTTTGGAAAATAGTAACTAGACAAAAATGTGCTCTTGCTCAAATTGCAATTAATGAGTTACTATTTTCATAAATTCATTGCTATAAATATCCTCTGGAATATAGCGACCCATGCTATAATACATATTTATTACTTCACCCGACGAATAATAAATCCATAAAACCTTGCGAAACGGATTTCAAATAATTAGCACACTGATTTAACTACTGTGAAGTGCTCTAACCTCCTCAAAGTGGTAACATGCCTACCGGCGAACACTTATTCGTTTCCCCAAGTCCCTCACACATGCCGCGCAACACCGCAACAACAACAAAAAAGCAAAGAAAAAAAAACCAAAGTGTCTTGGCATGACTCCCACGAGAGTTTTTAGTCTACACCAGTGCCACCCGCACACTCCGCCACTCATCTCTCTCTCTCCCTCTTCCTAATTGATCGCACCTAATTAACAGCGTCGCGACGGGCCAAGCTGCTTCCAGACGGAACCGCAGAGACCTTTCCACAGCGCGTCAACCGCACACCAAGTCCAAAATAAAAAAAAACCAGAGTCAAGCAGAAGGAAATGAAGGCAGAGAGAAGAAGAAGAAGAAGAGGAAGACGAAGGGGACCATAGCAGGACAGTCCGTACTTTAGGTGCGGATGCGTGGCAGAGATTCGATGAAATCCAAGGCGCGTCCAGTGCGGTCATGTTGCTTGGGAAGTGGAGACTCTCGCGATGAGTAGTCGCTCGCGAAACGCGCGCGCCCTTCTCGTCCCAGCGTAATTGGACGCATTTCACGCTTCCTTTTGCCTACTGCGATGAACTGCAGCAGAAGCAGCATCATTTCTGCAGCCTGAAGAGACGTCGCTGCGTCGGCGGAGCGGTCACACTCGTGGGCGTCGAGACTCATCCCCTACGTCGCCTCCCCTTCTTATATATATTCTCATATCTCGCTCTATGCGCTGGTGTGAATGCTTGAAAATGTTTGTGAAAACGAGGAGACGACCTGCTGGCAATAGTACGCGATACCGCTGTAAAATTCGTCTTGGCCACACACGTTATTCTTTTTATTTTTTTCTACCTCTTTACTTTTATTATTATTATTATTTTTTTAAAACTTTTATTATTTTCCTTTCTTTTTCGCATCTCGACGCATTTTCGTCCCTCACTTCTCCATGGCTCTGGTGAGTCCGCTTACCACCACCATCGCGACTCTCCTGCTACTTACTGATATTTATTGCACCCAGAAATGTGTACGGTGCTCATAAATCTCCGCATTCACACGGGCTTTCTAATTTACATATTCCCGGCTCACCCTCTCTCTCTCTCTCTCTCGCTCTCTCTCTTGCTCTTTGGAATATATCTCTCATAGTGTGCGTCCTTCGGCTGTGATGACGATCCTACTCACTGATCCTATCCTTCGGTTCCACGCTTCCGCAACTATGCATATACTAACTGATAGAAAATTGGGAATAGGATTGAGACTCTAAATTTATCCTTGTCGTTCATTCAATTTTTCTCATTTCTTATAAAGACCTCGCATTTTATTGTCATATTTGTACTTGGAGGGAATAAATATCTCCCAGAATGTGCCAAACTGTATTGAAAGGAATAAATATGGATCGAAGGCACTTTGAGTGACTTCAACGTACAATACAGAATGAGATGAAAAATATATTTGTTTCAAGTGAATTTGTTTGTGAATGTTTAGTTGGTGCACTTTTTTAATTACATCAGTCTGAAAGAAGTATTGGAAGATATTTCAATTACTGATTGAGTTGTGGGATGTCTTACTACTTCAAATTATAGATTATTTGCCCTTTTTCTACAAAAACATTATAATTACCGTCCTTTTCTATTAGAAATTATTTACTATTTACAAAATTCGAGATACCTTTTTTTTTAAACTTAAAAACTCATCAAAATTGCCAGGAATTGGTGTATGGATGAATTATATATTTATCTGGTAAGTCTTTATTAGTGGTCGAACAAAATTTAATTATTTGAATTATACCACTAATAAATTTTTGTCCACCGAAATTTGTCTTGTTAATTGTATCTGAAAACATTTGTTTAAATATGCATAGAATCCACGTACGCATCATCCCCCTCAATAATTCGCGCTTATTAAATATTGTAATTTTGACTGCTTCATTTCTGAATATTTATTTGAATACGAATGCAATTCAATTTCAAAAGCCTTTTTCCAATCTCGAGTAGGATTAAATGCCGAATTGTTTAAATGTCAATTTTTCGTGAGAAATAATAAATCGGATAATATAAAATTGTCAGTTTCTTATGTCGTTGTCATTGCATGTCGAAGGTTTCTGTTTTCCTACACTTTAACCCTTTTTACGGCAAAATACCTGGAGCGCATATGAGATATTTATGAAACTGAAGAAAATGTTCAATTAAACGAACAAAAAAAATTGATTTTTTTTAGCGAATAAAAATACTGTACTTGACATCATTTTATATCTCAAGACAACTTTTGTTCGCAAAATGAACCAAGAGCATAAAAAATCACGGAAATGCAGTAAAAACTCGCGGCAATGAAATTGCAATATTGCTTCCTCATAAACGTCGCTTTTTCTTTGCTGGAAAATTTTTGGATCCCTCATAAAGGAAGCTTTTTTTATGTGATTGGATACATTAATAATTGATATTTAATCAAGTATGTTCAAAAATTTCACGACAACCATAAGGAAGCGATTATCGTGATGGTTAAAGAGCGAGAAGCAATTTTTCATATTCTTAACGTACTTACACGAAATTTGATCCAGAACTTTAGATAGTAATAGTAGTCCAACTGTGCGCTAAATTTCAGCTGGATGTATAGAAAATTATGAGACTTGTAAGGGTAAGGGACTTAAAAAAAAAAATAGAATGCTTGGTATTTGTACGCTTCAACGGATCTACTTCAAATTCAATCTCACGCGTTGTTCAGTAACAATTTGCGAGTTATAACAGAAATAGTCATTTTCCAAAAATTCGAAAATGTCATAAATTTTTATCCCCTTAACGGATTTATTTCAAATTCAGTCAAAACCCTTATTTAATCAGAAACTGTACTTGTGGACGAAGTTTGAATACGATATCTTAAAATTTGTATTACATGGAGGCCAAATTTCCGGGACCGATTTTCGTCGAGATTAATTTTCCAAAGGCTAATTTTCTGCAAGCCGACTTTCCGGGGCCAACTTTCCAGAGGCTGGTTTTCCTAGACTCGTTTTCCTAAACCCTATTCCCATAAATCTGAAAAAGGATTAAATAATTAAAAAATACTGATATAGTAATTTTTCCAGAGCAATGAAGTGGTTTCACCAAGATCTTTCCCTCGGTGTTCCAACATGCTTCCTCGATGTACGGATCAATTCGCCGTACCAAGGGCCAACAGCGACGAATGCTTAACCGCGCGTTTACCGAAGGACCACCGGTGTCGGGCCCCCGGCGTTCACAGGAACGTGGGTTAAGATCAACGCGGCAATTTATATTTCACACCACAGGCGCCGTGATAAATCGGTGAAAAATCAAGCGCTCCCTCGAGTTCCCGAAGCAAGCTTCTCATCCGGCTGGCGCGGAGAAGAAGAAGATCGTGGTAACATACAACAACTTACCCGCGATGCGCCGGAGACCTGCTGCTGCGCTCTCTCTTAGCCATTGCATCTACATAGGTAGTTTGCCCATTTTTCCTGTCGAGTGGGCGCCACGACGGAACGCAGCCCACACACTTTTTTTTCAGCGAATCTATATTGCGCTCTATAGAAAGAGACAGCAATATAGTACATGTATATATATATATATAAATATATATATATATAATGCGCCAGCAGGAGCAGCACCGAAACGAGGCGTGAGAAATCATTACGGCCCGCTCTCCCTCCGTCTTTCTTCGTGGATGATGGAAGGTGAGAAGGCCGTAGAACCGTTAACGACTCCACGACCCTCCGGGAATATCGCAGACAGATATATATACTACACAACCTTCTTAAATGCACTTGTAAAACGTTCTTTTTTGTTTTTTTGCTTTGCCATAGAGGAGAGCTTTGTTTTCATGAAAAACAGATTTTTCGGGATGTTCATGTTACTAATGGTCTAAAACGTCGCGAAAAGTTGTTTAGAAAAAGTGTCCGGATGTATGTGTGTATGTGCAGATTTTCTTGTTGGCACGATAACTGTCGTAATTCTTCATGTATCATCTACAAATTTAGTATACAAGTGGGTCGTATGAGACAACGTTTGGGATTGCATTTGCCGCGAATCGGTTGAGAGGTTCAAATTTTCCAGCATTTTGAAAATTTTGAAAAAAGTCATTTTACTCTGTAACTTTCGTAAATTATGAAACATGAGGCTACAAATTTGTACACAAATGGAGTAACATTAGAACATATTTGGTGCAAACTTTGGCGAGAATCGATAGAGGCGTTCTACTGTTATTGCAATTTCAATTTTTTTTTTTTTAAATGTCGGTAAACACTTCGACTCTTGAAAATTCTGAGATGTCCAGCTGCAATTTTCAACGTGATTTCACGATTATTGATTATCAATGATGACTTTATACAAGGAACAGTCGCTGAACTTTCTACCTTTTATGAATCTATACTGTGATCATTCAAACTACATCATTTTTAAACAAATATTCCCTGTTTTGAAATTTCGAAATATCGGTCATTGAGATTTTTGATCATTCGAAATTTTGACCCCCACTCGTTTCATTTCGAGTATATTCACATGAAAGTTTTGAAAAAAAAGTGTTCACGAAAACAAAGCTCCCATAAGGAAGCAAAAATAATTTTAAAAAGTAGAACCTAGCAACATTCTCATTATTTTGTATCTTTGACAAAGCATTTTTTTACAAAGCTTCCTCTATGAGGAATCCGAAATTGTTCATGATACATTCTCGTAAAGATAGCTTTGTGAAAGATGAAAAATTATGAGGAAGCTATATGTGCAAGGTTCTAATTTGCGGGCTTATTTAAACTCGTTTTTCATTTTTATTTTAATATCCTCAAAGTGAACCTGAGTGCCAAGACACGCACTCGGGTCGCACAGGTGCCTCGTCGATATATTATAATACGGACATTAAATCATGTATATAGATATATTATGGCAGTAAAAGGAAGAGAGAGAGAGAGAGGGTTGGATATGAGATCGACGTGGCCAAAAGACGCGGGGAAAAGATGCCCGGCACCCAATCTCATCGTCGTCGACGTCGTCGCTGCTGGATAAGAGAGGGGCGGATCGTCTTGAACGGTAGAATAAGAGAGAGAAAGAGAGAGAGAGAGAGAGAAAGAGAGAGGAGACGCGAGAGAGGTCTCTCGGTGCATCTTCCAAGAGAGCCTCGTAAAATGGAAATCAATTACATCTACACTTAACCACTTAAACTGGTTTCGCCACGGTCCTAAAGCGCGAGAGCGCGCGCGCCCTCTCTCATCTCACTGCGCGTTCAGCGCGCAGTGTTGCGCTTAAGAACGTGTTGGAGAAAGAGTAACAGTGAGACAAAGGAGCGAGGGAGAGAAAATTTGCGACGAGAGAGATAAACGTGTGTCCAGAGCGACGAAGAGAACCGGGGTATCTCTTCTTCTCTGGCTATATCCGTAGCAAGAGACGTGTATAGAGGCCGTATAGCAGCCGGTGAGCACCGCTGGAGGCTCTCCGAGCTCTGCGGCGAGCCGCAGATCATTCGTATCAACATAATTACAAGCTCGGGAGCCGCCTCTCTGTTTCTCTCACCTCGCTCCACCCATCACAACATTGCACGAGCTCACTGGCCAACCTACGATATATATTACGTACCCACTCCTATACATATTTCGTGGGTATTAGTAGTGCTTGTGAGTGATTTCATATCCTCTCCGGGGATCCTACAGCATTCTGGTTCAATACAGTGAGAGTGTTTTCACTGTAATCGATTGAAGACATAAGGACGCTTTTAGGATGAAGTGGACTTTGGAATTTAGGAAATTTGCGGGCTATCATTAAAAATAAGGATGGAAATTCATTAATCTCCGCTATTTTACAAGGTTACCTCTGTGAGGAAGTAGGTTCATTGATTTTGGCATCTTCATAGAGGAAGCTTGAAAACTGGTGAAAAATAATAAGGAATAAATGTACAAGGTTGCACTTTGGATCCTTATTTTAAAGAATTCAGAAACTACGATTCAGGGACATTTTATTCGTCAAATAATAATATAATTTAATACAGTCTAATATCTAATTGATTCCTAAACTGGTGTGAATAATTTGGCATCTATTGCTAAAAAATCATCGAAAATTCAAATTTTCATAACATTTTATCCACTCTACCGATTTTTACGGAAATTATAGTAAAAAATAATGCAAAGTTGTTTGCACATTTCATTCTCATTAAATTTCATTTTCATATATGTATTATATATTCGACTAGACAATTACAATTTTGATTTTTAAATATCACTTTCATGGGAGTAAATTTGGTACTTACGTCTACGATAATGAATTCGCGCTGAAATAATTCCAACAGCGACACCATCTTCACTGAATATCGTGTCGCAGCTAAAAGCGTGAAATCCTCAAGAATTTACGACCCTTGCCATACATGTATTTCAAATACTCTGGAAACATCTGCAGATATAACTGAAGAACAATTTCCGAATAAAACGAAGGAAGAATGAAATCCATTCTTCTCTCAAATGAAATTCATTAGAGATAATGCTCCTGGAAAATATTGGATTCACATATACAACAGTTTTGTCTAAATGAATTAGCTTGAAACGGAAGAAGTTTCAAATTAAGCCACATAGTAAAATATACATTAACATTTTATGTAGTTTAAAAAAAAAGCCTGCAAGATTTTATTTTGCTGGATTTTTCGCACACGCACACATCCAGACATTTTTTCTACACCGAAAAATATAATTAATAAAAAAAAGTAACTCAACTAAAGAAGTATGCATCATATTAAAAAAAAATGTCTACCGTGCATCATCTTTTCACCCTCTGTTGCCCCAGTAGGAGTTCCGTTAAATTTCTTCTGCCTTACGTAGAGAGTTGGCTACACCTATAAGTAGGGCATAGCTTAACCAGCATATTCAGCATCGTCCGTGCGTTTCGGTGCGGACATTTGCTCCCGAGGTTCGGGGGGCCCGGCGAACGTCCAAGCCTCTCGCCAACAGCAGCACCACCAGCAGCAACAGCGAAGCACACATTACACCGCATACCCGTGCACCGGGGTCGAGGTGTTAGTCACGCTAAGAGCAGAGAGCCGAGCTTTAAAATGCGCGGCTGCATCTAAAAATAATTGCGCGCTGACAGGCCGTGAAATGAATTTATTTAATTTCAGATAGGTATAACAGAATTACACGGCAGTTGAAGGTGCGATGAAGCTTGGGTGGCGGGACGCGCGGTAGAGGTGTCGAGCTGAGCTGGAAGGAACAGTGAAATGCAGGGCAAAAGGCTATATACTATATAGAAGGAAGGGGGTGAGAGAGAAGGGTAAGGGGAGGTGGCAATGGAAAGGGCCCAGAAGATACTCTTGAAACTCCTGAAACCTTACCAGAGGTAAAACGACTCTGTCCTTCTCTTTTCTCGCTCTCTCTCTCTCTCTCTCTCTCTCTCTCTCTCTCTCTCTCTCTCTCTCTCTCTCTCTCTCTCTCTCTCTCTCTCTCTTTTACCGAAGTGCCTGAGGCAAGGTAATTCCGTAGAGCTTCGAGTTCTCCTCGAGGGCAGAAAGAACCAGCTCTTTCTATCGATCGAAATGCAGTTCACGAAGAGAGAAGCGAGGAGAGGAGTAAAGAGACTTCGAGTCGTTTTCCAGCAGCCAGAGACTTCCCTTTTCGCTTCAACTTAGTTTGATACATTACCGTGAATAACTTGGAGAAACGAGACCGCATTTGGTACTTTGGGTTATTAAAGGAAACATCGGGGCAATAAAAGTTTCAACTATTAATTAATTAATTAAAATTCCATTTATTTCTTTGTCTCGTCTTATCGTGTTTTAATGGTTTTTTTTTTTCTTTCGTATGTTTGTTTTTATATATATGTGTGTGCTACATTCATAGACTGCACTTCGTACTACAATTACACGACGCGTTTTTTTTTTTTTTTCTTTGTATTTTATATAGTATGTACAAATCTTCTCGTCACACACACACACACACACACACACGTCTACGGGAAAGACGAGCTGCGCTATAATATAATACTATCGTGGTATGGTACAGCCCCGTTGAACCGAAGGATAAAAAGGGGTGGATCAGACACGGTACCCGAATCACGATCGACGGGGTGCCTAGATATGTTTATCGGCTAAATTGGGGTCGTGTGTCCCACGGGAATCGAGAGCGTGTAGCGGAATCGTCATTCGGGAATCTCGTCACGAGCCCACAGACTTTTTTTTTCTTCGGTAACGGTCACGGTCGAATGATATCGAGAGTCGATTTTCTTCTCAATCTCATCACTAAATACAAATCAGGATATCGGCGAAAGATGAATAAAAATGTACTAAAAATAGTTTTTCGATCGAATAACTACGAATGATTCGTAAAAAAGAACGACTTATTAGCATTTTTAAAGAATCATTGCATCTCTAAATCTTTTTTTTTTCTTTTTTTTTTTTAATATTTTTTTTTTGACACAGAAAAATGTGGCATTACTGAGAAAAATGAGTAGTTGTGATTGCTAATTAGTTTCAGTTAAAGTTTTCTTGAATTTACTCATTAAACGTAACTTTCAATCTACTTTTGAGGATCTTTCCATGCATTTCTTTCTGTAACATTATAATAATAAAAATAGTGACAATACTAAAATAATCATTGATAAGAGCTTCCAGAATTGTAAACGCAATTGATTGATAATTACAACCAGTTATTTTTCTCAGTGTAAATAAAAGTTTTAAAGAAATCTTAACTACATTTTTATGTTACCGTAACTATTTAATAGTTGGAAACTGATGGAACTCGAAAATTAGTCAGATGATGTGGCAACGATTTTCACTTATAATTGCCAAAACGACCACAATTTTTCAGATTATAGTTACACATTTATTCGATCAAAAATTATTGTTAAGACAATTTTTATTCGTCCAAAGCTTATAAATCCTCGATACAAATACGATACCCGTACATACTTACACTCGATCATACACATATATATTTACAATCTCCATCGTCATACGAATGATCAAATAATAACTCACACTATCATAAACATTCACACAATCGCCGAAAAAAAAAAAAAAAATTCCTGTACACTATACACCTACTTAGATCATCCATACCATCTATAACATTCGCGATACCGTTTAACTATGTTTATCACTTTAACTATATTTAAACCTACGACTATTACAACGAATCCTATCTCATCATTAAATCCCACGATCACCGAACGACGAGGACAGTTCTTTGGCTCTTGATTATAGTTTGAAAAATAATATCAATAATAATAATAATAATAATAATAATAATAATAATAATAAACAACGATGAAACAACGATTTGTCACAGCGCACAGAATCCAAAATATTGCGACGAATATTCACAAAATCTTCAATTCTAATTTAACATCCGGATCCTGATGACGAACACAACTCGGACAAATAATAATTCACTGGTAAACATAGCTGTAACCTCGTCATGCTGAAAATATTCAAATACGTTTATTCGTTTACGATTTTCCGTAACGCCGAACAGGAGATTTCGAACTTTGGCCAATTTGAAATTGATAAAACGCTAATTGTGGGTATTCGGGCTTGCGCGTAATGGTGGCGGTGTCGAGTTTGGTGTTGGATATGGCGCGTATCTGACGTTCGACACGGACGAGGGTGATGATCGTCGTGAGATCATAGCCACTGGTGCTGGTTGCCAGGACCACGAGAGCCCTGGATAGGGAAAACCGGCTGGAGGCGCTGGCGAATAGGGCGAAGGTGTGCCGCCTCTGCTTCCGTACAGTAAAGCAGCGGCGCTCGTTGGTGATGTTAACCATGGCGATAGGGGATGAGCCGGATGCTGTGGACCACCGCCGTTGTTATCGTGCTGTTGCTGAAGAGCCGCCGCCGCTGCTGGTGAAGTCATTGCCAAGTGTTCGTACAATCTAACCGGTGGAACACCGCAACGCACCAATTGCTGCTCCATCAGTTCCATCGGATCACTGTAACATGAAGAGATAACAAAGCATTCATTAATCATTTGTATAATTTGTATTAATAGTTTATTGTCTAGATGATCTTTACAACGCATTGTGATTTGTTTGTTGGTTTTAGCGGTAAATCCGACACAATGATTCGTCGTCGTTTATTAAGCTTAATGTGAAATGTGTTCTGATAACGTGGTTTAATTAATGATGCTATGGTTTGGTTTGTGCATGGTATACATGTATATATAGCGAAGGAATACGGACGGAGACTTCCGGGAGCTGCGAGAGTATAATTCTGACTCGCCATCTCACTTTCTCTCTCTCTCTCTCTCTCTCTCTCTCTCTTGATCTCTGTATGGCTATGGCAGCGAAGTGGCGCCGCGTGATGAATGATTTCGTGAGCCAACCAGCCACGCTTAATTAGCCTCAATCAGGATTCGATTGTTAATCGATTTGACGCTTGATTATAATCGACGGGGATACGCTGACTGTGCGATATATTATTTCTCTCTGTAACGTTGCTTGTATCTATATATGTATACGTAAGCTCTTGTGCGAGCGAGGCAATCTCGGCTGTAGAGAACCTTAAACGATTGGGACACACTATTTTGTTTATTCACGAGAGATGGGTATTTGGCTTTGTATATCGCGTGTCAATCGCGTGACAATGTTATTCACTAATGAAGCCACGTCATTTCCCGGTTTCGAGATTATTCACGCGCAAATAGCGTGACAAAGCGAGGAATAAAAGTTCAACAGTATTTTAATTATTAAAGACACAATGTAAATTGTATGTATGGCGTATGTGGAATTAGGTGGCACATTTTTTTCGCGCGTTCCAAAATATTCACGAGATAGGCACTTGGAATTATCGAAATTGCAACGATATGGCCAGAAAGCTGTTCAATGCCGAAGGAAAAATCTTTTTTATTTGATTTTTTCATATTTTAAATTATGTACAAAAACATTGTTATACACACTTGAATCTATGAAAAAGAATGGCATTATAGAAAACAGAATTGCATGAAAAATATATATATATCGCTTTATTCTCTTTCTTATACTCTCGGACTCCTTAATAAGTGGCCTCTCTACCACGATTTCTCCGAGTGTGTGAGTAATATTTCAACTTATATACGCCTCGGTGTATATTATTTCGACGAGGGGTCTTAATCCTCAGGGATGAAATCCAGGGAGACGTCAAGAGGAGGAAAGCTTGAAGAATGACTGCGAAGAGAAGTGGCGTATATAGTGAAAAGATCTCGTGTTTCCTCAGGAACGGATCACTCGCATATCGTGGTGTGGAATACACAGAGAAGAAGGCGCATATGGACACGCTCTCTCTCTCTCTTACTCTTCGAGCTCGGTTTTGGATGCCCGCGACCTATCATCCACCCTCGGTTCCACGAATGAACTCTTCGCGCCATGCGATACCAAGTGGAGTCGAATTTTCGATACCAAAATATCAGCTTTATTCTTCAGCTACGGGGGTTTCGACTCAAGCGTTGCGCGTGTGTGGGCAACAGAGAGTCGGCAAAGAGGACCGGATGAAGAAGGAAGTTGCTTTCGGGTTGTGTACAAAAAACATCAAAATAAATTGAAAAAAAAGAGGAAAAAAAGTGGAAGAAAAAGTTGCTCAAGTAGATCTCTCACTGAGAATGAGTGTAAAAGAGATGAATGAAAAAAAAAAAAAGAAAAAGAACAGAGGAGAGGGGGCGAACAATGGGGTTCGGTGTGCTGCCGTGGTGCGCGAGGATCGCGCGTCTCGGTTACTACTCGGCTATACTGCTTAGCACGTAACTCGATAGCCCGGCAGCTCTCCAAAGTCCCTTGCTACACACTTTTGCTTCGTTGCTCTCTATACGAATAAGCGCAATCCTATACGGCCCTTACGTATATATGCACGTTCGTCTTTTCTCACTCTGTGCTCTCTCTCTCTCTCTCTCCTTTACCCGTTGCGCTCCTTGCAGGGAGTTGGCGCGTCGCGATGGAAGAAGGAAAGAATAAAACCGAGATGACGAAGACCAGGACGACGACGTGGACCGCACAGAGTCGAGGCACTCTGCCTCGCGCGCTTTGGCTATACTACTCGCAAAGGAGGAAAAGGAAAAAGGGAAAGAGAAAGGGATTAGAGGGCCCGGGGCTAATCGCCGTCCGCTCTCGGACGTGCCGGACCACACACCGCCGACGCAGTCCTCTCTCGGTCTCGTCGTGGTCGCTCTCCTCTCTTCTCTGCAACCGATTCCCCGCGATTCCTCTTTCTCCTGTTCTCGTAAAATATCGCTGTCAAAAGTCGGATGTCCAACAAACTCTATTAGAACCAGTTGAGCCAATTGGCAGACGAGGGAAATTATCGAGAGATTAAGATCGATCGATGGGTTCGATAGCTTTTGAGGTACGCAATTTGAAATTAAAGCACAGTGTGAAGAATTTTGGATATTAAAAAGATTTAGATACAGTTTGTTTAATACATTTTTAATCATATATATAGGATATCTTAAAATTAGGACTTGAGTAAAAATTATGCATTTTGATGCAAATAGCTGAAATTCATTGGCGTTAATTTTACCGGATATTTTTGCTGACTATTTTATTCATAAATATAATAAGAGTAATTGTATTTGTACTAATTTTCAAGAAATCTCTGGTGAATGAAATAACCTTTAGCTTATCTATCTAATTCAAAGTTTTCCGAATATTAAAAAGAATATATTTCAAACTATATAATAAAAAATAATGTAAGTCTTATCTATGCATTGCGACTCTCTAATTTAATACAGAACGGAAGTCTTCTCCTCCATTCGCAATATAAAAATCACGTCCCGTGCGAATCGTCGTCGCCTGGCACGTACATTCGCGATAATATTAGCGCCCGGCGTACACTTGTAAACCAAACGGAAATGACGATGCTAAAGTCTGTGTGCTGGCTCATCTTTTTCCCTCCTCGTTTTGCCTTGGACTCCTTAGCCACTCTCACTCTGTCTTTCATGGAGCAAAAGTCTCTCGACTCGTGTCGGCGCAATTGCACAGCGACATACACCGATGCAATGCTGTGCAAGACTGTCCTTGAATCATCCTTAATGTTTTCATAAAGCTTCCTTAAGAACGGAAAATAAAAATCCTAATTACACGGCATTGATAATAGTCCCAACTGTGGTAAATAGTAGTACCGCGTTCCTCGATCGCTTATATAGCAAACGCGCTTTTCCTATTATTATTCGCGTGCCTTGCGATCGAGTGCACTGTATTACACAGCATTCATCGTGAACATCCTCCTCCTCCTCCTCCTCCTCCTTCACTTTAATATCCTCCCAATAACAACCAACTTCAAGAATCCGACACACCGAAGGCAATAAATACCGCTCGTCGATTCGACGACTCTGACGCACATTTACTTCAGTATAATGGTTCACTTATGCAGCCAAACGTTCCAATTAGAAGCTTACAGCCAAGCCGTCGATATTGCAATGTGCCTATATAGTGTGGCTCAAAGCGCATCAGCCGAGTCTCTCAGCTTGATCATTAGAGTACATCCACGACGTTTGCAGCTCCTCCCTCGAGTAGATCGAAGGCACTTCTCATCCTCCTCCTCCTTCGATTTTCTGGCTGATGCCTCGCGTCGAAGAGCAACTATAAATAAATGTTGAAAACTAAGGAGAACATCGATTCGCTTCCAGTACTTAGCATGGCGCCAGAGACTACCAGCTACAAAGTATAACGCTCGAGGATACTCGGCAAATGTATATGCAGAAATACAAAAGGAGAAAAAAAATGATATTGCATTTCCATCAGCGAGTTTCAGAGATGGACGAGAGCACACGCTGCGGTTCCGTTTTGCCCAGATACAGATAGGTGATCGAGGCTGCGATCGTGCTCTCATCTATCTCTCGTGCCGTTTCATGCGGCATCGTTTCTCACGCGATCTGCCGGGGATGTTGCCTCGGTCGTAGTCGTCGTCGTCGTCGTTCTCGTCGATAGTCGTCACGAAAGGCGGCAACCGACAGTTTAACGCGCGAGAATCGAGCCGCCGCCTTGTCGGCTCCTTAAGCGAAAGCCTTTAGCGGCTTGATGCTCTTTCATTGGGAGCCTCCTCGGACACCTCTTCTCCGACTCTCGTTCAATTTTCGACGAACGCGACGACACGTTCCACGCGAGAGAAAAGGCAAAAGGAGCTCGATCAGCTCCTGATGTGGTCCTGTTTCACAGCTTCGAGGCAAAAGAGCCTTCGCTCGTGTTTCAGGATGGATGTCCGGGTTGATGGTTGTCTAATGGATCTGCGAAGAATGAGCGAAAAAAAGCTTCGTGTGTGTGTGTGTGTGTGTGTGTGTGTGTTGCGCTGACGCCTTTGCTAAGCCACCTTGTGATATTCTAGCAGGACCAACAACTCGCGGGAATTCCATAGGAATAGGGCTCGTAGGATCGAGGTTACCTGTTATTCTCACCCTCCGGCTGACACAGGGCATTAGGTAAGTGGTAGATAATAATAGGTTACACCCTGCTGATGGGCTACGAAGGTACAGTCTATCGAGGATGAGTAGTCGGGAGGTGGCGCAGGTTGGTGTGCTTCTGGCGCTGAGACTTTAGAATCTACGAGGACAGGCTTTGGTGAAGAACGAGTGTAAGAAAGCGATGGGACAAGAAGAAGACGAAGAAGAAAAGGAAAAATCGCGAGAGCTGTTGATGGACCGATGTGGAAGCTGAGAGTAACTTGGAAGAGAGTACCTCCTACCTATACCACACATATAACCATATACTTTTCTACAGGTATACCTTGAGAAGAAGAACAAGAAGTGAGGAGTAGAAGAAGATGATGATGAAGAAGAAGAAGGTGAAGAAGGAGCAGAAAAAGATGATGATGAGGAGAAGCTGGGATGAGTGGAAAGACTGCAAGTACGACCAACTATCAGCTGAAAGAAAGAAGAAGCGAAGCATCTCGCAACAAGAGAAGAAGTGGGCGAGGGAGGGCAAAGGAGGAAGAGATAGGTGAGAGAGTGAGTGCGAGTGTAACGGCGAAGAAATTAATAGCCATAAAATATGAATAGAAATTAGCAGGTTCGGGGTGGCGTGACGCGTTTGCTCGCTCATTTCCTTTCGGCGCGTTGAAAAACAACAAAACAACGAAAATACGGTGCCGAGCCTGTAATTTACCCGGCTGCCGCCGACCGCGGCTCTCTGGTCAGCTCGATGCTCTCGCTCACACTCTCGAGTCTTCAACCGTGCGCACCAACTTATCATCTACTCACACGCTCTCCATTTCTGATATCTGTGTGTGTGTGTGTGCGTATGTATGTGAATCTTGTCCGAAGGTAGCGCTTCTTCTCGCCAACAGCTTTCCTTCTCTTTTACTCTCACTGTTTCACACAGCACTGGCGGATCATTTGCCCGCAATTGTTGAGCGTTTAGAAGCAGTTTAGAGAGTCTCGTCGATGCTTAGAGATCGCGTTTGCTGGAAGATAGTCGTGGCTCCTTTGAAGAAGACACGCGTGCGCAAAAGCCAAATGCGGTTTGCATGCTTCGTAAAAGCTGACCGTAGAGAGGGCGCTGGTAGGTGCTTGGTGAAGTTATACACGAGTGATTCTATATTCGCGAGCTTGAGGCAATGCGCCTGTGGTCGGTTGCTTCCACGGCGGCCCCCATCATCCTCGTCGTACGGTAGATATGGGAGGTAATGATCCGGTAATGACCCTGACGCCTTCGCCAGCTCGATGCCAAAGCCGCCGACTCGCGCGAACTCTCTCTTTCTCTCTTTCGTTCTATCGGTGCTTGAGGTCTTTTCTTCTTTCACCCGGCAGCGCACCAACGGCAGCGATATGCTCTTTTCCTTCGATGCTCATCTCTTCTTACTCGTACCAATAACCTTCTATCGGTCTTTCTCTGGTTCCTCTTTTTCGCCTTCTTCTTCCTCGTCTTCTTGTTCTTTAGGCTCTTCAACAAGTGAACGCTGAGGCTATACAGCCAGAATGCCCTTTGTTTTTGCGTTTTAAACGGCAGTTATTAGCTCCGTTGGCGTTGCCGCGTTTGGGCCCGCGGCTTCCTCGCCACTTCGACTCGACTCATCCCCTTTTTCTCACCCCAGCTTGGAGGACCGCGCGCCGCTAGAGTCTTCTTCTTCTTCTTCTTCTTCTTCTTACGCTTCTTCTTTTTTGGTAATCTTTTTATCTTTCACCGTTTCTCTCGCTCTTTGGGACTCTTGGGGTACGGTAATGTGGCCCGCTAATGGGCCAGCGAGAGGTGTAGAAGAAGAAGAAGAAGAAGATGCTGAGGGTGAAAGAGAGACAGAGTGAAAAGAGAGTCGCGGACGGGGAGCTGCTATAGGAGGGATAGCAGCCAAGAGTCGGCTGCGGTAATGACAGGCCGCTCGCTCTCGAAGCTAATATAGATGAATGCCCTGCCCTTCTTGCCCTGCGGACCAAGCGCGCGTTCGATACTACCTATATAGTCTCATATAACCCGTGCGTATACCACAGCCTATAATGTGTGATGGAGAACGCAAAGAGTAGGAATGTCCTGTCGAGTGGAAACAGAGCTCAGGAGTTATTGTCATAGACGGGAGAAGTTAAAATATTAAAATCAGATACGTTAAGGGATGTTTCTACATTGTTGAGATTTTTTTCCTACATTGCCGGAGGGAAGGTCAATTATATGGTCCCGGTATAGGAGACTATATATTAGTATGAAATTTATTACGATATAGACACATATTTTCTATTTTCCTAAATTTAATTTCTTATTACTCTAGATAAGCAATCCTCAATAAATTTAGTAAAGACGTACACAGTCAACGTCTTTTGTCAGCTGAACTAGAATTATTAAAATATATATTTTACAACCAAATATTTCTTGGTAAAAATGACACTTTGATTTTGACATAATTTGATATCAAATCGGATTTTCTTCTTCATTTTAGGTTGACTTATATATGTGCCATTTCGTGTAAAATTGGAATGTTTGATTTTTTTTTTGTATGTGGAAGCGATTGAAAAATCTTTTGGATTTCTGAAATAATTCTTTTAACGTTTAAATAGAAGTTAAATAACATCATAAAGTTTGTAATTCTTTTGACTTAACTTGATCACTCTAACATACATTTATTTCTGACAATAATATTTAGACTATAGCCAAAAAACGTGTATACAATCTATTAATGAGCCATTATTTTTACTTTATATTTTATACAGAAAATCATAGCCAGAAGTAGACTATTTATTGAAACGAGAGATGTTTGTTACCAATTTAGATTTTTTATTTGGAAATTATTCCTATTACAATTTCACTAAAAACTCTATCAATATTGACAATTGATGTTTCCTATAACCCTACACAATTAAATAAACGTAAAATTATTTTTATTTCAATGAAGCACCCTTTAAAATTTGGTCACCAGAGTCCCTCTATTTGTAGAAAGTAGTGATTAGTTACTTACAATTATACGTAGGGGTGAGAGACGCAATTTGATTTTTTATTCGTTTTTCATTTTGTGTTGTATTTTCAAACATTTGTGAAATGACTTAACACAGCAAGTGACTAAATTCTCTCAACATCGCCCCAAATTTGTCATAAACGCGAAAATCTACTCAACGAGTAAGAGCGCATCTGCAGAGCGTGCAAAGTAGATGATCGAAAGTCGAAGTAAGAAAAAGAAAAAAAAAAAAAAAAGCCGTGCAGCAGAAAGCGACCAGAGAGGGCTGAAAAAGGGGAAGTGCGGAGAAGTGGCGAACGAGAGAAGAAGAGGATCTCTCTCCCGCCGGAGCTGGCGGCTGCTGGTGCTGCGGTCCCAGTGTAGTCGAGAGTGAAGAGAGAGAAAGAGAAAGAGAGAGAGAGAGGCCGGAGGGGCATCTATCTATCAGCGCCGGCGTGAAGTGGGCGGGAGCATGCGCGCTATTGCCGCGTAAGGCCACTCTCTCATTAACTCGGACGCCGACGAAGCCGCAGCTCTCGACGCGCCGCAGACCGATCCTCTTCTTGCTCTCCTGCGCTTTCTCGCTCTTCAACAGCATCCCATACTCTTGTCTT
The DNA here is from genome assembly GCA_964016905.1 of Perithous albicinctus. NCBI lineage: Eukaryota > Metazoa > Arthropoda > Insecta > Hymenoptera > Ichneumonidae > Perithous > Perithous albicinctus. Next base: position 11,520,814 of record OZ024699.1, read on the forward strand.
ACTCGTGCTTGCTGCTGCTGTTGTTACTGCGACTGCTGCTGCTGTGGATGCTCGATCTTCAACTCGAACATGAGAGAAAGAGAGATGGCGAGAGAAACGCGATGTTGCGAGTCGCGCATGCTCCAAAGTTACGTGTTATCGGAGGCGGCGAGTCCTGGCTTTTAGCGAGGCCGACGATCTCTCTCTCTCTCTCTCTCTCTCTCGCTCTTTCTCTCTATCTCTCTTATAGGCAGAGATGAGAGAAAGAGAGAAAATGCGAGAGAGGGTCATCATCGCAACCCCGATAATTCGCACGTGCGCGAAAACGCACGAAGAGACCGCGCCCTCCTGGTGAGCGGTGCGCGGTTTCGATCGGTGATGACGTCTTCGAGGTCGTCGTGCACTTCTGATGGCCGAGTCGCGAGTTCTCTCCAATGCGATTATTATTATTCTCTTCTGTTTTTTTTTTTTTTTTTTTTTTTTTTCTTCTCTTTCTTCTTTCATTATTTTCTTTCACTCTTGAATACTGGCCTCGAGTTATTTTCTTTTCGACGAAGCGGGAAAGCAGGTTTCGTACAGGTTTTGCACAGACTCTTCGGGATCACGAGGACGATGAGACTATATACGAGAAGAGTCGTGATCTTCGTGAGTACCTATATCGTATGTATACTCTGGGGCTTCGCGTTCTTCTCGACCTTCTTCGTCGGGATATAATAAAGGACAGGTGTTGATTTGTAGGAGGTGGACCAGTCTGATGCGTCGGGGCGTTTACGTTTCGTCGGTCGTCCCGGATGATGCCCGAGAAACATATCCTGTATATACGTGCCGCGGTTCAGATTCTAGAGTATAGCAAGAGCTAAGATCTGAGACGCGAGAGAAAAGGTCCCAGGGACTTTGTGTGGGATCCTACGTGATCCTGCCTTTTCTTGGGTGACGAAGACTCACCGGTAAAGCTGATCTGTAATACTAGTGTTAGAAAAAAAGGTACGGACAGGTGTTAACACCTTGGAGGAGAGATGCTGAAGAGATTGAGCAAATTATATTGCATCCCGTTGACCTTCTTTTGAAAATCGTGAATTGAGATCTGCGTGGTCATTCAAAGTCTCTTAATTTTTTCCGTAAAGCTAGATTATTTCATTGTCATTAGATTTTTTATTATTAATAATGGAGATCCTTGTCGGCAAAAAAAGAGGATCGCAAATTAATTTAAAGTCAGTACTAAATTTGGAAAGATTATTTAATTGAATTTTGTGGAGAAACTTTTTTTAATGCATGCACGAAGAAAAAATATATTAGGTGTGATTAATAAAAATAGATAAGAGCTATTAAAATGTTGATAATTCCGGTACAATTATTCGTTGGCATAAAACTGATATAGTAGCCTCTGTTTAAATCCACACATAGCTCTATTTTTTATAAGTAAATGTCAACGCACACTTTTTGATGTATTTAAAGACTGTAGATCCCACATTCCACAGAATATTGCAGAAATGTTTCGAATAATTTATTACAATTAAAATATCGCCGGCAACATGGTAGTCAAATAATACAAAACATTTAATCGCCAAGTTACATTTTTAATTTTGCGAAATATTGTTGAAAACAACGAAAATTAAAGCACTCCAGAAATATTTTTGAATAATTCGGTTGAAAACTTGCGCTTTTGCTAAATAAAAAAATATTTCAAAAGGGTTTCTATGACTGATTCTAATTAATTATCATCAACGATGGCATACGCCGTTCGAAATTACATTTCTTAAATAGCTTTAATGAGAAACGATCTCTGGTCAAATTTAGTTACAAAAAATATCAATTATTTCTTCAAACTTCTGCGATATTTTTCAACTTTATTATTATGATGTTATTCAGTAATGAACATTGCAAGATTATGACATAACTTCAACAGCAAAATATTTCTTTCCCTTTTCTTTTTACATTACTTTTACATTCGGCGACTGAAAATTTTTTCTCCATGTGTAAACCAAATAGAAAAAGATGGTCCAGCAGTTGACGAACGGATAACCACAATTTATGAATAATTTCACACATTTCATCAAAGCCAATATAAAAGTCTCGAGCATTGGATAAAAATGTATTAGTAACAAAAACAACATAATGCTATCATGAACTGGGACAACCAGCTTATTCCTAGCCAACGATCATTTCAACAACGGCATTCGACAGCGCCGTTAAAATTTAAAAAAAAAAAAAAAAAAAAAAAAAGAGTAACTCGCGAGCGATGAATTCAACAACACCGAATCCTTTTTCGTTCCGAGAAGTGTGATTCGAGAACGGTAGAATGTCGCAGACGCAGGTATACACACTTAACTGTATAGTAATATCGAATACACAGAGGACCTGGGAAAGAAGAAGAAGAAGAAGGAGAGAGGTAGCCTCGCGATAATTGGAGTCCCGGATCAAATTACTCCTGGGCGAGAGCCGTGTGGCACGGACCACTCGGAGAATACGCGCGAGGGGACCCCCTTTAATTTGTCCAAGGTCACGGGCCGTCGGAAGCAACGATCCCGTATACTCGTTCTAACAAAAAAATTGAGAAGAGACGACGAAGAATGTCATAAACGCGCCACTGAGACTCAATTTTCTCTTCAATGTATGCTTGCAATTATTTCTTAATTTTCACGATCACGGTGAATACTCAACTGAATACAGAGAGTGAGTAAATTCTCCGAGCGAGAATACACAGCAGGTGTGTATATCGCATGCAATAAGCTCGTTGCTTTTCATCGGCTTCTCTGACTCGTGAAAAACACACGTGCGATTTAATACACAATTTTTCATCAACTTCTCTGACGCGTGGAAAACTCGTGCGATTTAATACTCAATTTTTCATTGATATCTCGTGACGCGTCACGCCTAGCATCGTGCGTGCCAGTTGCAACAGCCACAGTTGCAATTGGCTTCAGCGAGTTGAAAATTTATCGGACAGCAAAGCAACTTTTGCCGCTGAAATATCCACAAGATTGCAACATACAAGTGCAAGTTGGTGTACTCCGAGCGAGAGTTATAGACAGCCGACGTTCGAAATTGTCGGAGAAAGAGAGAGGGAAACCGATAAGCGATTAATTTATCAGAGTACTCGTGCAATAACATACTCGGGTATGTCTTCCTGGATTAATAACGGCGCGGCGAACTCGCTGACAGATATATTGCAATGTAACGCTCCCAGACTACTACTACTACTACTACTACTACTGTTGCCACGCTATTTGCTTCATCGTTCAAGCACATTTCGTATAATGTCCCGCTAGCAAGAGAGCTTGCCCGGTTAGAGATCTCTCGCGTGATCCCGTTGATGAAAAGAGAGGCACCGAAAAACGAATGGGCGTACCTTCACGCAGGCACGTACGTGTAGAGAAGTGGCAGGTGCATCGTCATTATATTTATATATACATATATATATATGTGTGTATATATATATACGTTAAGTTACTTGGTTTGACCAGCAGAACATTTGGTAATTGGCTATAGAAATGGATGTACGTGATATCGAGGCTGTATAACGAAATAAAAAATAAAAAGAGAGCGAGTACTCACCGGTCAAAGTCTGTCAGTCTCGAGGAATCCCGGAAACCCTTTGCGAAAGGATTGCTATCGATTTTGAGTTTCGTGATCTATGGACAGAACATAATTTCAGATTTATTGAAAAATTCAAACAGTAAAAAGTCAATTTAAATTTGGGTGGTTTTTTTTCTAGCTTTTTATTAATTTGACGGAATCTTTTTTGGACTGTTTATAGTTTTACATATAATTTACAGAAATATTTTGTACTATTTTTCTTGTCATTTTAAGAATAAGAAATGTGGTTTTCGTTTGACAACATTTTTTTCATTTTTAGAAAAAAAAAAAAAAAAACAAAGTATTTGTTTTAACTAGTTTAATTTCGATGTTTTGTAAATTTTAAAAACTTTTTTTGTCACTATTTCTAATTCTACATATATTTTTCCAACAATTCTAATATTAGAAAAAAAAAAAATATTTGAAAATTCGCCAAATTTACAAAACCTCACTTTTTAAATTCAACAAAAAAAGAAAGAAGAGAGAAAAATAATGAAGTTAACGAAAAAAGATAAATTAACAAAACGAGGTTTGTTATTTCGAGAACTGACATTTCGGTTTTAGAACAAAAAAATGACTGTGTGCACAAGCACATGAAATGTTTTATTTCATTAGAATTTAAAAAATTTGTGTTGTGATTTCGCATAACAATAGTAGTAATGTCACTATTAATGAAGTTGTGCAAATACAGTTGAATAAATGCAATAGAAAACTTGATTTTTTTATTATAAAATGAATTCCATAATTTTTCAGAGAATTTTTTTTCTAATTGTGTCACTTCCGTTCTTGAGAATCTCTACAGGCTGTTTCCTGAAGACGTTCGTTCATTGATCTTGAATCTTATTATTTACAATCTTCCAGAAAGCTTATGTAAAAATCGTGACTTTTCAAACGTTACAAAAAAAAAAAATTTAATCATGCGTTTAAAGTAATCAGAAAATTAATTTTATATAATAAAAATCAATTTTCCTATCGAACATTTTAAACTATTTTTTCACAAATTATTAATAACTCATTGGCATTACCGAAAATTCATAGTAATATCTTTTTATATATTTTTAAATATAGTAATCCATTTTTTAAAATAGACTCACCAGTTGATTTTGGTAAGCGGTAACAGCAGTGAAAATAGCTTCCGGAAATATAAAAGTCTTGTGTTCCTCCTTGCTGAGATCAGTAATATGGTGGCCTTTATCCTCGTCGAGTCCTCGCAGTTTAACCAGGTGTATCCGTGGCTGATAGCGATGCATCGAGTTTAAGACTATCTGAAACAGAAGATAAACGCACAAGACGTCACGATTATTAATATATACAAGATATTCTCTCGTTAGGATGATTAATATGGTAATTAAATGTCGCGATGGCACAGCGGGTAGCTCTCGTCCTTGGCCGGGATATCGATTAATCGTATTGACGAGCGATTATCAGTCGACGTCAACGAACGACTAGAGTAGCATCTCACGTGTGTGCACGTGCGCGCGGCAAACCTCTCTTTCTCACCGTTTCGCCCCGCGCGTATATATACCTACCTACATGAACATTATTATGCATCGATATCGTGAAAGGATCGCGCGCGGGAGCACCGACCAGTCGTGTATATGAACCCCGTGGCGTATAAAGTCGCGTGTCCCGCGAGTTCGCTTCACCACGAGAGAGTTGTACGCGCTTTTATACGAGGAACACGCGATCGACCGATACGCCAAGTTCTCGCTATCGATTTCCCGTCCAAAACGATGTGCTTGGCTCCCGCGACATCAGAACAAAGCTAGGTACAAATCGCGTTTAACTATATATCTTAACTTGCTATTTCAAGCCAAAATCTATATCCCAAAATGGCATCGAAATACATACGTAAAATAATTTACTTTAATTATACAAAATAAATTACCAATAAAATTACAATGACTTTACTAATTGTTTGACACAAGTCTGTAATTTTGATAATAATACTTTTTTTTTTTTTTAATTTTGTTGAATGCAAATCATCTGTTATGTAAATAAAAATTTTATTCGTGTATATTCATTTAATTTATTGGAATAACATTTATTGAATATTTGATTTTAGGAGTACCTCATAAAAGTTTCATGTAAACATGTTGTCTTATGGTGGATTTTAATTTTTGTGTCTTAATTCGAGAGTTTCAATCTTTTTTTCATGGCTTACATTATGTGTCTAAAATTGGAGTTGCAAAATATTCGAAATTGGGATAATTCAATTAAAAAAATGAAATTTTTCTGTAAGTAAGAATGTATAAGTTATTTGTAATTCACAGTTTGTCAGTTTTTTTTAGGTATTAGGATTTTGTGAATCTCGGTATCACAAATATCGTAGCCGCAGAATAATTTTTATTTTTGTAAAGAGTTTGTCTTCATTTTTGTGTTTATATTGTTAACTGAAAGGTATTTTGTTGCTCAGATTTATCAACTTAAAATAAGTGTCCAAAAATATCCAAAAAGTGGAGAATTTGGATGAAAAAAAAAAGATGCTCTAAAAAAATCTCTAGTTATTTAGAATTTATCAGAATTTATCATAGAATGTCACTATTTTAGAACTTCTTGGAAATTTTTCAAAACTCAAAATCACCAAAAATGTACCCGTAGAATAATTTAAAGAAAATCAATTAAAAAAATTGTATATCAATAGATGATCCTACTGTCTACGTTTTATTTGTCAACCTTCAAAATATTTTGTCGCTGTATTCATAAATTATTCAAAAATTTGAAAATTCGACAAATAATTTCAGTCCCACTGAAAAAAAAATCAGTATTTATTTAAAAGTTGCAGAATGTTACTATTTTAGAACTACTTTGTATTTATAAAAATTCAGAATCACCACAAATGTAACCGTAGAATAATTTAATATAAAACAACAACACGTTGTATCTCTCATTAGCTCATTCTAATTTCTACGTTTCAAAATATTTTTCGTAAACGTTCATAAATTCGCCTTTTAAAATATATTGGGTTGCTCACATTGTTTGGCTTAAAAAAAAATGTGTTCCCAAGATTTAAAAATTCAACAGCTGATTTCAGCCCCATTAAAAAAAAAAAAAAGCAATTATTTTGGAGCTTTTAGTATGTCACTATTTCAGAATCTCTCCAGATTTTTGAAAATTCAGGACCACAACTATCATAACGGTAGAATAATTTAATCAAGATGATGATTCAAGAAAAGAATATAACCAGGAATATATATATATACATATATATATATATATATGCCCACGCTGGGACTCAACAACGAGTTTCATTTACCTCCTGGTCTTTCGATTCTTTTCTTGAATATGTATATACATATATAGGCATAAGAGAGGAACAAGCTGATATCAGTAAAAATATGTATAATATAAGTAGGCGGTGTGGTTGGACTTATATTATCGCTAATATGAAATATGATGGCGGCTGCGAGTTTCACCCGGGTCCGGTATACCCCGCAACTGTTGAAACTTAACGGGCGCAGGTGGCCCCGGAGTTTGGGACGATACGGCGCGGCGTTTGGTACGTTCGTTCGTGGTCCCGGTCGTCGTCGTCGTCGTTGTACGAAGCTAACAGCAGCACGCTATACCTCGCTCGTTTACATATGTAAGCTACTCGGGGAACGAGAGAAGGACCGCCACCGCGTTGCCCGTTCGACATCTGATAAACCTGTCATGGATATCTTTAATTCGATGACTTACTCCGCTGTGAGCATCCGCCGAGATATCGAAAGTATAGGATGAGTTTTCGTCTTTTTCAAAAATTCGTACCAAACAACGTAGATCAAACCATCCCATAAATAATAAAGCAACGACGATGAGCCAGCACGTATACATATTAACTGCCAATTAATAATTGTTATATTGAAACGTTAATTAGTATTACGAGACTGACTGGCCTTCCGATGGTTCGGTTAAAGCGTCGAGAGCTCTGGCTGAATTAATGAAGCATAATTAAAAAGAATAAAAATAAAAGTCTTGAGTGAGCGACACATAAAATACACACACACACACACACACACACACACATGGTAATAATGCATGTGTTAATGTGCTAATATGCGGAATAGGGTGGTAGAGATGAAAAGAAAGAATAAAAAAAAAAGAAATGTGAACCAACTGACACCCGCTGGCCAGTCGTCACGGAATCAGTATATCGCGAGCTGCACGCGGAGCTTGCTTGCAACCCGCTTACACGTTATTTACATGAGCACCGATCGTGTAGCACTTGTGAACGACGTCTCGTGAAAACACGAATTGCCTTGTTTCGCGATAAGCATACGATAATGTAATGCGCAGGACGAATCATGTGTTCCACAATTTTCACTCATTATAACAAACTTATATTGCAATTAATAATGCTTCGTAATGTTACGTATTACACTGACGGGACAATTTTTTTTTTGCAATACATAAGTATTTCGTTGATCTAATTAAAGTTTCATTAAATTAACGAAGTTTTTGAATGTTTAGCGTCGAAATTTTATTTTTACTTATTTGCTAATGAAGTAAATGCTGATTTTTATTCATTTTAGTTGTCATGGATAACAAATTTCGTGTAAATTTTTCTATGATTTTTCATTTTTCTTCTTCAAACTGACTATTAACTTTAAATGTAAAAATGAATTATTGACTTAAAATTCAATAAATGTACGAATTTAAATTGTATTAATCAATTTACTGAATTAATAAATAGTTTTCTTGCCCGAACTTTTTTTTTTACTTATTGCTCACGAAAGAAGTGCAAAATGTATTTGATGATTTTCTGAAACTTTGAATTGACTTTCTATCTCCTGAATTGTACTACGATTTGATTTTTTTTCTCACATAATTGACTATAATTTGTTAAATAATTTTTGTAATAAATCGTTAGCGTACATTAATTACAATTATAACAAAAAATATTGAATAACAAATACCGAAAAATAAGTGAAAAGTAAATTATTTTTACTAACGAAGAAAATGCATACTTACTATAATTAATATAAATCACGTTAAATAAATTTTCATTCCATAAAATTCACACTTCGTTGAATAAAAAAAAATAAATAAAAGTCTCTCATCATATATCAATAAATCTTCGATTCTTGTGTATACAAATTTAATTATAAATTCATATACCCTGGTCAGTGATCTTAAAAGTGTATAAATTCCGTAAAGTACGTGATAAAATGTATATTAATAAACGATACTGGCATCGAAAATTCGAATTCGGTAAAACGTGTATAAAGTGTGAGTTTCTCAAAGGTGAGGACTAGCGGTCTAGCTATCTTGGTGCTGGTCAATTTGCATGTGGCGATTTATCAAACAACGCGCCATCCGTGTAATACACGTTGATAGCGGCATTACACGGACGATTTATAGCCGGCGCTCCTACTCTTTCTCTCTCTCTCTCTCTCTGTCTCTCTTACTCTCTCTCTCTCTCACTCCCTCCCTTTCTCCTTCAGCTCCTTCCACGCAGTATTTTTTTTCTTTTTTAATTTCTCTCGCTCACTCATATTTTTTCCTGCAGGCCATTTGGCTTGTGCTGCTGGTCTAGCAACGTATAATAGTTGACCAGGTCTAGAAAGAGCGAGCATCGATCCGCTCTGTGGCCGCTACCGGTTATATAATTAGTCGGATATCCACTTATAATAACGCACGAGAACGAAAAGGATATCGTGAGTGTAATAAAGGACAGAGAGAACACGGTTAGAAATGTTGGGAAGGTAGAAAATATTTTCAAGGATTAGCGTGTCGTCTACTCCATGACCAACAAGGAGTGGACGACCCTCTCATCGCGATCCTTCGGGCTCGCTTACAAATCCGGGCCTATATAACTAATTCAGGCACAATGTCGATAATTAATGCGCGTTAAAAAATATCCGTGGAAATATCGCCGTTGATTTAATTGAACGTGTGTGCTGATATGGCGAAGGGGGTTGAGACTGGTCGTCGTTGTTATTGCGGTACACTATATAAGCAAAAGCTTTGGACCTGCTGTGATGGTGCGAGATGGAAAAGGACAAGAGAGAAGGAACGAGTGAGAGGCTTGCTGATGCAGCTTCAGAGTTGGTATAATTGAGCGAGAGCTCGACGAGCCAAGAAGCATCAGCAGCAGCAGCAGCAGCAGCAGAAGTAGCAGCGAAGTAACCGCGACGTCTATACGATGATCATCGTCGTTGTGGTCGTCGTCGTCAGACGCGCGCGTCCTGATCGCATACACCGTTCAATGCAGCCCGCCGCGCGAGAGAAGGTGTCCGGTGCCACTTCATTGATTACGACGTGATTTTAAATTCGCCCCTTTCCTAAGTCCCTACCATGGAATATTTATACAGGATCATTCAGATTCAACGATATGTGCCGCCACAAAACGTGAAAGAAATATTTCATTGAATTGGGCAACGACATTAACATCGGTATATCAATATTTTATTTCATTATTAAAATATTGAACGATGAGACTATACGATTTTTTGCTTATAGTTTTAGTTACTTTTATGTGTGAATAAAAATTATAGTAAAAGTAACTGCTAATGAATTTAGAAGATATTGGTATGAATGTTTTATGTTTTTATTTTGATTTCCAGTGGAACAGAACGATTTTTTTAATTACGTATTTTTAGTTTCTTGTGTGTTTTTAACAAAATTCTTGTAAAATTGTGCTTTTCTTTATTATTTATTCAGCGACGAATTTAAAGTGATACCAGGTCGATTCTTGATTACAAAAATTCTATATTTTAGGCTGTTTCAACGAACAATAAAAACACACGCTTCTAAAAAAACAGATCACTGTCCCACACGAACGTTACTAATCTTTTTTTTTCTTTATTTACTCAAGAACATCACACATCGAGGCAACAGAAAATTTCGTTGTGCGTAAAACTTGTGTTCAAGAGTTTTCTCGAGGTAACAGAGAAATCCATTATGCCTAAAAGCCCTCTACAATAACACGAGATCCCGCTACAATATATCCAGTATACATGCATTGGCTGTTACTCCGTTGGTTTTGGACCACCGTGTAGTGGTCGTGCGGCTCGCGCGCGCGCACAGGCGGGGGTCTTATAATATCGCGTCATACGAAACGATGAAATAGTGGCCGTAGCAAAGGAATGTTCCCTACCACTTGAGTCGTCGAGTTGAGAGTTGACTGGCGTTGGCTCGCGTGTTTTCTCCTCTCTCTCTCTCTCTCTCCCTTCCTCTCGCACTCTCATAGTCCTTGTTTTTTTTATTAAAAAATTTGTTTTTTTTTTGTTAACTCTCGCTCGCTTCTCTCGCCGCACCGCAAGACTCTCGACTGCTTTTACCGGTGTGTCTGTCCCTCGTTCTCTCTCGCTCATATGTATATTCACAATCTTCTATGTCGTGTTCCTCTTTCTCTATACGCTGGTCAAGCTCTCCTTCGCACAAGTGTCCGACCAGCACCTTCATAAGTGTGAAAGTCTGACCGTAACATTCGCCTCTTCGTGGTTTTGTACTTACATGCCGCACCGATAGCACAGAGATGATCGCACATACCACATAGCGTGTATTACACGTTTTGTGCAAGAGATGGCGTATCTTTTCTCTCTTTGGCGCATGCGCATTTGAGTCTGTCTGTCTGTCTCAGGACAAGGAGAGAGACTTTGCATTATTACAACTATCCGGGGAGCGGTAAGAGGGAAGCAACAGAAGCAGAAGAAGCTCAAGTAGCAGACTTATACCGGAGATTCCAAAGGCGCGCAGTTGCGGCCTGCGTGGGCTACCCGCACGATCATCATGACAAAAGCTTCGGGCAAACATTCATTCAATTTATTAGCTTATAGGCATGTGCTGGCCTCAGCTTCAGCTACTACTCGGGTGGTTGGTAGTTGGTATAGTGGTGGCTGTTACTGCTTCTTTGGTTCTCGACGTAAAATAAGCAGCTTCTACAAGTCCTACGACACGATTCGACCTACACAACAAATTTACGTGCCACCGGTAGCCCAGGAGCATTATTACCACGAGCAGCTCGTTTTCTCTCAATGTGTATGCGTTTAAATGATCGTTGAGAATTTTTCTCGTTGGCAGGTGCATTGGTAAAAATTGGATGGTCGGTCGAATTGTCCGTTGATGATTGAATTGACATTTTGAGTAATTTTTTATAAGCACTGTGTAATGTTTAAGGAAATTTCAGCAGGAATTATTGCGAAATAATGGACTTTGTCATTTTTTTCAAATTTATTCACGGTCAATTTAGTTTTAATAACTTTTTGTGAAATTTATCAAAGAATTTTTCATCCACGAGAGTAACATAAAATAAAAAATATATAATTCGGTATTGTAACGAAACTGGACAAGAGAGAATTCGTGAAATTTCGGTATCTTTTTGTTCGCACCTTCATTACACGAAGCTCGCGTTCACTGGGCTATTAGTTCTTACTATATCTCGTCGTGATTGCCCCCGTTATCTGCTGTTCGGATTGATCCCCGCCTATCTACAAACCTTGTTACTATACGCAATTCCATAATACACGTCGCGTGCAATTTGTGTATTAAGAAATAAAATAGTGTATAAGAAATAGGATATTCTAACTTGTCTGATAGTAATAGTTATCGTCATATACATATATATGTATATATATATATATATATATACTAACGGAAATAATGCCTTCTCGTACTAGTTTTACGCAAGCTGATAACCAGCACCCAGGCTTCTGTCCAATACGCGCCGAGAGCTTAATATACCCGCACGGTTAGCGTGTCGATTTACTATACATATGTTAGAGTACCTGTCGTACGATGGAAAAAATATACTCGGGAGAAATAGGGAATAGCGAAAAAAAAAAAAAAAGAAAAGAAAAATAGAAACGGGTGTGCGCGACAGTAACGAGGAGATTGCCTTGTCATCGATCGCCAAACGAACGAACGGGAGACCAGAGAAAAGGGACAAACATTGCGTTGTTACTTTATGAGTCGTTCTCCACCAACTCGGCCACTTATTTTTTACCCTGCTCTCGGATCTGTTCTATTATTGGCCATACAGTAAGTAATACTTAAAGGCACTTACTGTGCATTTTTTCAGATTTTTTAATTCACTCGATTCGGAAATGGGGCTTTTTTTCAAACCCATTTATGGTGGAACATTTAGCTCGGGCAAAAAAAAAGTAAAAACAAAAAATTATGTTTTTCCGTTAACTGTTTAATGCAATATATGTTATATTTTTGATGCCATCAAAAAGGCTACTTTCAATGGAAAAAAATGGAAGATATTTTTTTTCTTTCAATGCGACACTTTTAATTTCGCTGTACTACTATATAGCCAATTATGGAATAGATCCGAGAAGGATTTTTAAAAAATATGTCCATCTTAATGGAGAACGCCTCATATGCGTGTTTACATAGCTTATCTATCCTACCGCCACCTATCATATATTAAAGAGTTAGCAATTAAACGGCCGCAAAAATTAAGTAAATCAATATTGAATGTTACAATTCGCGACAAGAGCGCATAATAACGTGTCCAGTGTTATAATTAATATTATCTTATCTTACCTGGCCATGCTTGTCCATGTCGTTGTTCGTCAGCTTCACTTTCTCAAAACTGACAACCTGTTTGCGAAGCTGTTCACCGGTGAACGGTGAGTCCGGATGAACGTAAAGTCTCGCCGCAGCCGGTGGATCGGCTTTACCAGCAACGAGCCAAGAACTTCTGTGATAGACGTATCTATACCTCTTGTCATCAACCGGTACAATGTCCATCAATACTGCGTAGCGTCTGTCGGTTCTGAGATCGCTGAAAGACACCCGACACGTTGGAAACATTCGCCTGAAAAAAAAAATCAGAAACGTCAAATTTATTCATCGTTAGTATAAAGATTTGGTGATTTTTTGTTTAATTGTCGTACAAAAAAACGCAAAACCATCATTGATACTGATTTTTTTTGTCTTGAATTTCTTGGAAAAATAAAAAATTACACAAATGGTGGCCAAGATATAAATTAACAAAGAAGTTATTTTATGTAGGTTTTATTTATATAATTATCTACGAAGATTTACTAAAATGTCCATCAATATTGACATTTGATGAGTCCATATATAATTCTAATGATGTCATTTTGTACTGGCTATGATAGAATAAACGTTTCAAACTATTTTTATTTTCATCCTGAAATTGCTATTTTTGTCGTATTTATGTATAAAATAAAATTCAAAACTTTGTATTTAAAAAAAAACAAGAAAACTTATTTCTGCTTTATTTTTACTTTCGAGCATACATTGGAAGAAACAAAAGACTATTAGTCTAAATAATTTTTTCTTACAAGTTCGATGATGCGACAAGACATTTCGTTGCTCATAATCGAAACATGCGAATCGCTGCATCTGTATCTATGTAGTGTCACAATTGAGCTTAACCCTCAAAACCTAAATTATCACACGTTTGGGACTGTTCTCCCTCTCCCGATGGACCACCTAAATTTCTATAGTACAATGTGTTTAGTGTCATGGTGAAACTAATTTGTGCCAGTACACGAATCGCTGACATATGGCCGACGGAGCAGACTACAACCCTGTTGACTTTAACGCTGAAGGGGGTGAAGAGACTACAAGCAATGTCGCGAAGAATGGATCGAACAAATCCGGGGGAATGATCGGTCCCACGCAGAGAAGAACGTGCAAAGGAAGAAAAATTATTTGTTCCGGACGTTGTCATCCGCGGAACAGAAAAGCAACGACAAAACACTCGGAAAACAAGGTTGACCGTGACGAAAATTCGCCGGTTCTAGAAGTGCCTGTGACCGATTTACCACCGTCGATACCAAATGACCCAAAAACGTCCGACTACCTGACGGAAAATCCCGCGGGAATCCAGGTCGAGATACACTTGAAAGAATGCTCCAAGGTGATCTGCGAACACGAGGGTTGTCCTGTTGCATTCGAAGAGGAATGTGCAATGACCTCGAGCACATCCAGAGCATCGAAAACAATTGAGAACACCCTGAGTAGAACTTCAGGAGGTGCAACTGACGTAACGACTTGTCTCGTCGTTTCTCTTCTCAATTTTCCTGTGATCTTAGCATCCCTTGCTGAAAAAAGTCGAAATTTTGTGACGGTGACCTCGCCTTTTACCAAGCGTTTCATGGCTTTGGCAATTTTGCTTGGAGGTCATGTCCTATTGGCCTATCTCGCTCAGGATCGTAACATTTACAGGACTTTCTTAGCTTCGGAATTCTGTGGAATGATCACTTTTATATACTGGTGCATCTTTGACTCAATACCGCTTCAATGATTTTTGTTCAGTCGTTTGTTAAATTAAGAGAATGATGATGATGATGTATATGCAAATTTGTGACTGCAGTTTAATTATCGTTGTAGGTTGTTTTATATCAGTAAACGAAAAGCCCCAATTTCCCATTGCATCATATTATTTGTATTCCAGAACCCTCACATAGCACAGTTTCACAAACAATCTGTATCAAGAACGAAACATTTCCATCAATTATAACTACCACTTCCCTGCATCTACTTTTTTTTTTTGTAGGTCCGTGGCATTAAAGGTTTAAATATCATCATTTCCATGACATAAATTTGTGCGCGACAATTTAATAACCACCCTTACGACCTAAATGGTAGAATGAACAAACATATTTCTGGTTATACGTAAAGCTGTGAGTGTCGGTTTAAAAAAGCCCACTAAACGCGAGAATGAACATACACATATTTCGGTAGCTTGGCAGCTAACGAGCTTGTAATCGAGGGAGCACCTAAAGCATCGTAGGCCACTTTCAGGTCACCGAAAACAAAACTATTTCTATATCACACTCGACGCCACATTTATTCGAGGCAGACGGTTTGGATCGTCTGATAGACTGGTGAAGGAAGTTCTCCGTTGGAAAATACGAAGTGTGCGAGGAGAATCATTCAGCGCTTTCCCCATAGCAAACCCGAAGTAAAGGGGTGAAGGTGCTAGGTTGCTGGGTGGAGGAAAAGGGTCGAACGAATTACGGAAAGCCCAGAGTGTGGATATTACATGTAGCTCAGGAGGAGGGCGAACTTGGATCAGAGTTACTCGACCATTCGCTCGACTAATGACTTCAACAGTGACGCCAGGTGGTGTCACCATCATAATTAACAGGGTTCGTTGTCGTCGTTCTTCTAACTGACATGTAAGATATATATATATGTACATATATATATATATATAAATCCGTCAGGGTTAGAATAGGTCATTCCAATCGATCCAATATTCATCTACATGACATGTTAGGCTATTTCAATTCACATATTCTATACAGAACACTTAGGCAATGACAGATCGATTTTTCTATATATAATTTACCATTTGTTGAACTAATAGGTCGAGCAAATAAAACATACTATCGTGTACATAAAATAAGGCCCGTACAGCACCATGTTTAGAAAATATTATAAAAATATACGTTTAAAATCTATCAACAATATCGTTGAAACATTACAGCAATCTTGCAAACATTGTACAATAATATTGTAATAATATTCTTGCAACACCTTGCAAAGACTTTTTAAACGAATTAACAATATCTCTGTCGTTGAACATTCACCATTAATTAAAAGTATACGTTGCAATAATGCAAATCGTATCACTGAAATTCATTAATGTCAAGTATTAATATCAGAATAAATCACTTTAAATTTGGAAGTTTTCAACGCTTTAAGAATTCAAAAAGTTTTCAGCTACGATTTCGTTGGGTTTCCTTACTTTTGATTTAAAAAATCTAATACAGTAATTAACATTTTTACTACGTCAGATCTTTACTATGCATTATATTTTCACAACAATTGATGTTCAATTTTGATGTATTTTCTTACATCAAAAATGCTTGAAGTACAAAGTTTTTTTTTAACAGCATAGTGGCACGTTAAGTGTCCAAGCCAAGAAAAAAAAAGAAGATGTAATGTAAGGGTCTTATTATGTGAATACCTGGTAGGCTGTATTAAAGCGATCCCTCAGAACTAAGAGTAACCATTCTCCACGAGTATAACACGACTGTTTGCGAAGCTAACGACGTTCTTCCATTCCTATGTTTTAACCAGGTGGTGCGTTTGTCTCTCTCTCGCTATTATACGATTATAATTGTACGTGAGTGTGTCGTACATTATGGCACCAAGCCTTCTTCTGTTCCTTCTCCACTGATCCTTCGCTCGTTTATTCGTTTTGTCCCAATCGCTTCTGGCACTGTGGATATACCAGACCGACCATCAGTAAAACCAAGTAGAAGCACTGTTTTAAGTGTTTTCAGCCACTGTGTGGGTTTTAGCCGGTCAGCGCAGCAGAACACGCGCGTTCGAGTGTCTCTGTGTATATTTGTGTATATAACATAACGCATAATGTAGGTTGCCGGTAACGCTGATGAAGGGTTCGCGTGACGAGAGTGCCCGAGACTCTCTATCCTTTGCGCTATACTGTGCATCCTGTCTCTCCTGACCTGCTCGTCCGCACCTACTCGGGCCTCTTCGCATCCTCACGCACAGGGTTCATACACGTTTCACCCAGCAACCTCTATTACTGTGCTAGTGGTGAAACAGCCACTTTAGCATATATGCTATCTGGAACGTGAAAAGCTATTTTCCTATTTTCCTTCTCTATGATCGCATCGCTAACTCGAGGTTGAATACTACTTTCGGATAAACGCGCAACCCCCTTTATGAACAATTGTACCGGAGACCGGGGTTAGTTGTATCAGGGGAAAGTAGAGTCAGACCATCCAAAAATCGATACCTCCAATGAGGGTCCAATTTTTGGACATAAGTTCGAACTTATTACCAAAAATTCGACCCTAATAAAAAGATAAATCTTTAAAAATCCATTAGTTTAAAACCTATAAACTATTTTGGTCAAATCGAGTTTTTCATTAACAAAAAAAATAGCGTTGTTTGGATATAAGTACCTAATGTCCTCATCCGAAGTTAAAAAAAAAAATTCAAAACCAAAATTGTCTCAACTAGCCCCGATCAACGAATTGCGACATATGGTTCTTGTGGATTACAGATATTATATACCACTTGACACTATATATTCTAATTTATTCATTTCATTTGTAAAAAAGATTTAGAATATAGGTTTATGCAGAGAGCGTCTTTGTGTGCGGGAAAGAAAAAGAATCGCGTTTGATTGATCATTGTTTTCTCTTGAGGATTAAAATTCTTCTGTGTGTGTGTCGAAATAAAAAAAAAAAGAATGAAAGAAAGAAGTCTCAGTTTTCGAATTGCCATTGTCAAGAGAATTTGGGTCGATGGACGAGAGAGGGTCACAGTATGACTCGAAGACGGTGAAGGCCATTGGTAAGAGTCTGGCTGGATGCAAACGTGGGAAAAAAAAAAGATTTTTGGGTATCGTGAAGAGCACTATGAAAGAAAACGGAGCGCCCGCGCCCCAAGACTCCCCGTTGGGACTCAACAATTCCACCTGATTGCCCGTGCAGTTACGAATTTTTCAATTGTCTGTGTGTGTGTGTGTGTGTTTGTATTGACGAGTCGAGAAAATTTTCTGCCTTGTTACGACTTAACAACGCTATTTTCTCTTGCAAAGGACACACGATCGAAACTTTGACGTTAGGGCGATTTAGGGAAATGCTGACTCGACGTCTTTGAAGCTTCGCTCATAAAGCTTAGGATTAATTTCACGGATTATCGCGGCACAATATCGTAAAGGGCGATGAAGAGATCTGCAGGCAAGTCAAACGGTATTTGTGCGGTTAAACACCCGGTGTCATAATACACAGTATACAAAAATGAAACTGTCAATCGTCGTTTCCTGCTGACCAGAGTTCGCTCGAGCAAACCGTTCACGCGACTGCTGAATGATTAATTACTTTAATAATACGTTGGAATGACAACTGGTAACGCTGCTGTTGGTGGTGTTAAACGTATTTTAAAAAAAAAGCAATGTAATATTTTTTCTCATTGGCGAGATGTAATTGATATTCTCATTTATATTCAATTTTCAGGTGTTAGGGATACTGAGCGTGTCGTAGATCAGCTTTTATTTGAAAAGAAAAAAATTATAACTGTTTCGCAACACTTGTTATTGATATTTACTGCCATGAAATAATTGTACAAATTAATTGATTTTAGTTCGTTATGAAGAAATAAAAATGGTAAGAACCTGTCCGAGTAAATTCAATATGTAATTATTATTAATTGACCTTTTAATATTTTCAATAGTAAAGTTTAATTCAATAGATTCTTTATTTTCCATAATTTTTTTTTCTTTCTGTGATCGCGAGAGAAATTTTTTTATTAACAGCATTTTTAGAACATTTTTTGTTGAGTTTAATATTTAAAGAAAAATAAAGAATAATGTTACATTGCAGTGAATTAGTTGAATAAAGTAATTTTAGTTCTCTGTGGAGAAATAAAAATGTTAAGAACCTATGTAAATATGTTCATTACACGTTAACTGTGCATTCTCTAGATTCTTTGAAATAATAAAAGTTCAAATCAATAGATATTTAATCTTGCAAAATATTTTACTTTATTTTATTATGTCTGTGTATTTTTGAACGTTTATTTTGCAGTTACTAGTGTGTCAGGTTAAGGTGTTGACTTCAGGTCTGTAACGTGCGTGACTATTATTAATACTTATGCCAGACAAATGGAAGAGCCATAAAAATTCATAACTTTTTGTAGCCCATTAAACATGTTCATTCGATGTTTGCGTGGGTTGATAGAAATAAAAAATAATCTTATTGCTATTTGCTGCAAAAACCTTAAAAAATGTTATTACTTTTTGTTCTTCGTAACGAAAAAAAAAGACGTAAGAAACACTATAAATATAACAACAAAATTGTTCTACTTTTATCGAAAGTTTTTAAATTCAACACACAATTTCAACGAATTAACTAGACGACTTCCTTCGTTTAAATAGTAAAAATAAAATTGAATTTTTAATGTAACAAAACATTCGTTTATTCGACTACGTTGCAGTACTTTAAGTAATAAATTTGTAAAGTTTATTCTGCAGTTACCAAGAGTGTTGACTTCAGTTTTCCAACGTGCATGACCATTAGCATAATTATCTCAGAGCTAACTGCACGAGAGCAATAAAAATTCATAACATTTGTACCCTATTAAACGATCATATTCCTTTGATGTTTGCGTGGGTAAGAGAAATAAAAAATAGTGTTATTACTGTTTACTGCAAAAATCTTGAAAAAAAGGTAATTACTTTTAGTTCCTTGTAGAGAAAAAGAAGATAAGAAACATTATTAAAAATATCAGCAAAATTATAATACGTCGAAAGTGTTTAAGTACATAATTTCAGCACACAATTATAATGAACTGACTAGACAATTTTTTTTCTTTTTATTAGTAAAAAATAAAATTCAATTTTCAACATTGCAAAATATTCTATTATTCGATTACGGTTACAGTAATTTTAGTAATTAATTTGTAAAGTTTATTTTGCAGTTACCAAGGAGTGTTGAGTCAAGGTGTTGACTTCACTTCTCCAACGTGCATGACAATTAGGCATAATTATGTCAGAGCTAACTGCACGAGGTATAAAAATTCATAACATTTGTAGTCTATTAAACAATCTTGTTTCTTTGATGTTTGCGTGGGGCTCGCAACTTAACACGTAACTCCCTACAATTAACTATCATTAATCGAGAAGTAATTGGTGGCAGAGTATGTACACGAGAATAATAGAAGTATAGTAGCAAAGCGTTTCAATTTTCAAGGCTAGAAGGAGGGTCGTTGTTCCTGTGGTGGACGCGATGCATCCTCACAGGACTGCTGCACCCTCTCCATATAGTTTTATATATACACATATGTAGAAGAGGAATGAAGAGTATAGAAGTTGGTTAGGTAGGCAGACTGAAGGTATATATATATACAAATACCCAGCAGGTAACACGTAAGCACGAATATCTCATAATTCCGACGTGGTCACGCATCCAAGGAGCGTGCAGCTGCGCCACGACCTGGACTTTATTAGCATAGCCTATAAAAATGGACACCATTCGCTCGCTGGCTCGCGCCCGCGCTCGCGCGCGCGTAGCTTTACGATGGGACACCGTAAATTATTTTTTTAATTTCCTCGAATATCCCATAAAAAAAATAACGTAGCGTGTTTGTTGTGCGAAGGAGAGGGAGAGAGAGAGAAAGAGAGAGAAAGAGTGAAAAAAGGTGGAACCGACGTTAGCGTATGAAAATTGACTCGAATTTTATTTGACCATGAGACACGCGCGAACGTATGTTGACTTGCCTCTTAAACGCTTCCTAATTTATATTAAATAATTATAAGCCCAGTGGCTGTGATAAATATTACACTTCACTGAAGACAAAAATATATATATATATATATATGTTTATATATGAGGCATTCCATATCAGTTTGGTCGTTACAAATGAAATTTTTAAATAATTTATTACGAACTTTTTAATTACAATTCAGAACGACAATTTAATTACAAAATTATCGACTTTGATAAGACAACATTTCGAATGATCGAAAATCAGAACGACTGATATTTTCAAGTTTCAAAATAGTGTATATTAAAAAAGAACTAAGCATACTTGAAATTTTTATTTGTGTCAGATCATCACCAAGTCCAACAACGTTTCGCCGAACGGTTATTTATCTGAATACTCATTTATTCGAATACTATTATTTCAGATCGGCTATATTTCGAATCATCAAAAAATCGAGTCGAAAAATGTAGAAAATCCATATATTTTTAAATTCAAAATTACGTATTTTAAAGATTACTTCATAAAACCTTTTTTTTTAGTGACTAAAATGACATGGAATGTCTTATATATGAATTTCAATGGTTACAGTAGCAGATTAATAATCTTTAGAGGAAACGATGTGAATTCACTCTCTCTCTCTCTCTCTCTCTCTCTCTCTTAATTTTTATTCGATGATGACTCACCTGCCGGTCTTCGTGATGATCATCTCGGTGCCAAGTTCATTGAACTTGTCCCAGAGTTCCTTGGTCTCTAAGTGACACTCGACATTTCTAAGCTCCTCCGAGTTGCAGGTGGTTCTGTGACGGGGTTGCTGCTGCTGATTTCTCTCCCGTTGCTGTTTTCTCGTCGAGCCGACGTTCGTACTCTCGACCTCGGTATCGAGGCCTTCCAACTTCCGGCAGCTCGGCAGCTCGTCGGTCACGCTCAGAGGACTATCGTCCACGCTGCTGCACTCCTCGACGTCGACCTCCTCGTCACCGCCGTCCGCTGACTTTGCCTCTTCGCTCTCAGCCTCGCCGACACCCTCGTCCACCTCGTCCTCGTACTCGTCATCGAGAATCGGTCCTTCCGTTACCACTGTCGCCGTCGCTACAATGTTTACCGGTGACGATCTGACTCCTGGAAAAAAAAAAATATATATTAATGCTATTAATTGTTGGATTATTATTTTTATAACTACAATAAATTGTTATTTAATTCAACAAATTTGTAGAAAAAAATATTCAGTGTTGCTGATTAAAACTACTATTTTTTTAAATTTTCTTCGATCCCTTTTTTTATATAAATTTTTAAGGGTCATGGCAGCTAGTTTTATTTTCTTTTAACATTTGCTATTCATCTATCAAATAAAGAATTTTTTATCAGGAGACAAAAGCATGTAGGTAATGAGATCACGCACGCACCCACGGACGTACACAGCCTGACATTTTTTCTAAACCCTTTTTCTCGACGTTTCTTCTATGAGGAAGCAATTATTGTAGGTGACCCCCTCCTCTTAACGCATCAGATAAATGGCCAATGCGGTGAGATCAATTTTTCTTCTTCTCTTACGTTCAATAATAATTCACGATATTTTCAGAGGAGTGACAAATGTTTCAACGATTTTTTTTTGTGCTCGAGCGATTTTAATGACGCACATTAATTGAACTTGAACGTCATCAGCGTGTCGCGGCTACATAGCGCGTTACTTTGAAAAATAAAGTGGGATGCCCAACTGTGAAATAAAAGAAACTCCACAGGCTCCCCGCTCGAATTTGTCTGAGAGACGCGATTCCGTTATGCAGTATATTTCACGGTCACGATTGGCGAGACTCCGGCACCCGCTTTCGGTTGTACGCGTGCAGAGTATTTCTCCGTCTCTTTTTTGTTTGCTCAGTTTCACTCCCGCTCTCCCTCTCTCTCTTTCTCTCTCTCTCTCTCTGTTCTATACAAGCGGATAATTTAACGATTCCCCGGTGCGGATTGCACAGGAGCGGTTGCGACTGTGAGCGAAACAAACCTGCCACCTACTCGTCGCTACTCCCCCGTGGGTTTTGCATTAATCGAAACGAGCCCAACGAAACGATACGCCCGTTTAATAAATAATAAATATTGAACCCGGCGTGCAATATTCTCGCTAATTTCGCCTCGACCACACCGGAGATTCGCTGTATTTCAGCTTGCTCGTTGCTGCAGAGTTTTCGGCTCGCGCTATACGCTGCCGTCAGCATTCGTTAATTATTATCGAGCTCGACAATTTCTCCACATACATTTGTAATAACGAGTCCTCGACCTCGATCGCACCATTGAAATTCTGACCAAACGTATAGCACTGCAACTTCCGTATTAACAATAATATGTAATTGGAAAAGAAGGATGGAAAGTAGAAGCTTGCACATTGCTTCCACATTATTTTCCACTATTTTACAATGTTAACTCTATGACGAAGTATGTTCATCAATTTTGGCTTCCGCACAGAGGAAGCTTTGTAGAATCGTAAAAAATAATAAGAGAACAATGTGCAGGGTTGTACTTTACATTTATTCGCCAATTAATAATATAATTTAATTAGTTTCATTTTATGAAATATTTTTTAGCAATTCAGTTTCATCAGTTTTAAAAATAAAAATTGTCACTTTCCTTGTACCATTTTTTTTGCGATTTTTACACGAATACAATTTTTTTCCTCTAATTTGGAAAAAGTAATTGTAACGAAGTTGAACATTTATTTCTGTGTTTTTGACAAATTTTTATTTACACTTCAAATTTAACAATAAAAAATGAGTAATTTTGTCAAGTTTCTTAAAAATTTATTTCACACTTTTCTGTCGTCAATTCTAATTTATCAAACGAAAGCTTGAAAATTTAATAATTGTCACTTCAAACTAAAAATAATTCGCACACGAAAAAAACGTCTGTTAAATTAGCAAAGCAGGTTTTATTATTTAAAAAATCGGATGGTTTCCGCAAAAAAAAAAAATACTGTGGAAGTCTTTCAAATTTCTTTTTATACATCAGCGACAGCCTCACAAGTGGCGCTCGGTAGTTAATAAAACGTCACTGTTGAGCCGAGAAGGGTACATATACAGGCGTCTTGTAAAAGAGAAGTCAAAATGAAAGCTTCGTGCAAGGAAAAGGTTTGTCTATGAAACAAATTAGAGGTTTATGCGATGTGCTGTGGCTGTTCGGACCGCTTATCGCACAATTATATTGACCAGCACGCGAACTTGCCATTATTATATTCCTCGTTAAAGGTGAGAAAAGTGAGAGAGACAGACAAAAAATATATACACAGAGAGAAAGAGCAAGTAGACGAGATCTAACACCCACGGTGTTAGAACTTGAACTCACGGCGCGTATTGCAGTAATACACAGATACACACAAAGCGTTCAACTCTTTAGCACAGCAATATCTTCCTGCTTCTGGCTCACACCGGCCATTTCACATCAATTTACAAGTTTATGAACTTTACTCCAAGAAACGAGAACTCGAGACTCGAATTACACACACTTACTTATATGACTTACGCTCAACGCAATTGTATTAAACAGCTCATCAGCCGTGTCAAAAGATTTTCCCTCTCTCTCTCTCTCTCTCTCTTTCTCTCTTTCTCTTTCAATTTCTTTCTCTCTCGGAATACAGTATTATATGACTATACAGTCTTTTGCAATCCCACCGCGAGTTTGCTCGTTCTCTTTCGCGAGAAGCGCGATTATTATATTCCTCGTTAGGGGGAATAATGGACGACGCGGGGACGCTGATAGTAACTAACGGGGGCCCGCACACGTTGACGTGAGTTAATGCAAACTATTTACCTATCTCGCGAGCTCCCGCGAGCGCTCCACAGCCACCGGTATAATATACCTACCTATATACATGTACGTGGAGTACCTACTCGTCAGGTACATAGACCAACTGGCTTTGGAGCTCTTGTGCATATATATACATATATAGACTATATATAAATGTATATTTATACATATATACATAGGAGCACAGCAAGCGTGGAGCACAAACGCCCGCGAGGATTTACACCCGTGATTAATTCGGCCCCGCAACATTTCGAGTTCTCCGCGCAGAAATAATCATCTGATTTACGATCGTTCATTGAGAATAAATATTGCTGGCTGCGAGAGAGAGAGAGAGAGAGAGAGAGAGAGTGAGAACTGCGAGGGCGCGCGCGACTTGCGCCAATATCGGACGTGCCATCAAAAGCATCATCCTTTTTTGCTTCTTTATGGAGAAATTTTTGTTTTCGTTTAAAAGGAAAGAAAATAGGATGCAAAGTAGAATTTTCCATATTGCTTCCTCGTTACTTTTGATTTTGTTAGTTTGGTAATGATGTTATTTTTGTGGTTTTCTTACATGTGTTTTCATTGTTAACATTTATTTTAATATCCTTGATTTTTCGGTGTTTTGATCGTGTAATAGTATATTACGATACAAGTGCGATGTCATTTTTTCTGATGAGTGTTGCTATCACACAAGTTGAGAAACAATTTATCGCACGAATTTCGTGTTCACGAGAGCGAGAAGTGGGCACTTCTCGCACTGCGTGGCATAAAAATATATTCACAGGTCTGAATATTAAAAATTATTGGAAATCTTTTTTATGACTGAAAAAATTGTATTGAAAAAAATTAATGTCCACCTAAGACTTTTTTGTTTGGATTTTTTTCCCTATGATCGGGACACCATTATGAACAATCACGGGCATAGTATGTTTTATACGATTTTTTGTTTACGGATAAGAAAAAATAAAATACAAATGAGTGTGCAATTCCCTTATATAGTCACTCATAACACAAGCGATAATTAAGTCAAAAAGCTAGCTGGTTATTCTTACTAAATTGTCAAAGCATGCAACGTACACTTTAACTGACCTGGTATTTAAAAAAAAAAGGGAAAAAACCATTTTTAGACCCGATTTCAAGTGTGTTTTATTTTTTTGTCGTCGGTAAAAGAAGCCTTAAAAAATATCATAATAATATTGAATTATTCATAATGATATTTAAATCGCATTTAAAAATACCTACATTCGAATACAATAAAGTTTAGACAAAATTTAATTTTTATCAAAAAAATTAAAAAAAAAAATTCTACTAAAAAAAAATTAACACCTAATTTATGTTCGGGCCTTGAGATTATTGTAAGTACATCAGAACATCGTTCCGAAAAAATCGATCGCATGTGATTTCGATAGAATTTTTATTTATTAACATAGACAAAATAAAGAGAAACGATTTATTGCCCGAAAACGATGCAGTCCCTGCTTTAGCAAGCAATTACTTCTTTATCTAATATCTTTCTACCGTAAAATCATTTTTAACCTAAATGTATAAAATTGCCCTTGCCATGTATAAAATCGTGCACCAATTTTTATTCGTTATACGCCGTGTAAAAGAGTCTCATTAAAAAAACATTTACGTCATGTTCAAAGTAGTCAATAATTTTTAAACTTTACACATGATTTCGTGAAGTGTTGACTACACATAATTTCAGCGATTTGATAAGAAAACAAGTATGTCATGATAACTGCATTATTCGTCGAAAGGCTTAAAAAAATACGCACACAATATTAGACATCTTGCACTGAGTTCCCTTATATTTGTACTACTGTCAACGTTGATAGCCTCACGGCGATAATAATTAGCATTCTCTATTAGCGATAATAGAAGGAAATGCATTTACGAGGTACGTAGCCAAGATACGTAGCCATACTATCTACATTTACACGACAATTTTCCAGAGCTATGTGACATCGTACCGATCGACACGTACTCTCCAGCAAGCGTAGTGTAACGTATTCGCTGGTTCTATAATATATGCATCGTCGCACGTCGTATATCGTCGAACAAGTTACCCCCTTGTACATACGTTAACGTTAACTATATCCGTTGCATATACACGTGTGTGTCGTGCACAACGAATGAGTTATTATCTTTTCTAATGTGTTACCTACTGAAAGAGTTCTCTGTCGCAAATATCACGGCTTTTCCGGAGTGGCGAGTCTCAGCGCTCACACGCAGTCAAAGCCATCCTCAAGCGCACGAGAAGATGCGAAACGCTGACGATGTCGAAAGTCAAATGATTTTATGAGCGAATGGAGCGAGCTCACACGATTTTGCATATGCATTGTTTTTCTATACGTTGTTTTTTTTTTTTTTTTTTTTTTTTGTCGAATTTGTTCAATCAGTTTTTGAAGTATCCCCATTTTGTTTATATAGAATTATTTTTTATTCTACGGATTTATTGTTAAATTTGAAAAGTAAGAGAAAGACTTTGTAAATATTTTCGAGGTGAATAAGTGAAAAAAAAAACTTGTGTTGAATTTACAAATTTTTGTGATATTAGAAGTGATAAACTAATATTTTGATCAAATAAAATTACCGTTTTTTTTTTCTTTTTTTGTAAAAATGACAAAAAATATTTCATAAAACGAAGCTACAAAATTTTACATAATATTAGAATTTTAGTAAGACTAGAAATTGAGAAAAAAATTTGTCAAATTAACAAGAAGTTGTGAATGTTTCAGGTCAAAAACATTTTGTTATTTTTTTCGATTTTTTTGGAGCACTTTTATCGGAGACGTTCTTCTCTGAACTTTATAAAATAAAAAATACTTTTGTTAATCGTTTCATTGAGTCCAATATTTCATTTTTTGATATATAAAAAAAAAAGTAGTCTTCAGTTTTTTCTTTTTGTAAAAATGACAAACATTTCTTCTGAAACGAAAATTACATATTTTCTTGTTGAAATGACGAAAAAACTATTTCGTAAAATGAAAATACAATATTTTTAACATAACATTTTTGTACCTAATTTGTAAAATTAGAAATTGACAAAAACTTTTTGTTAAAACTACACCAATTTCAATTTGATTCTTACTAACGTCACAAAAATATAAAGAAGGGTTTCAAGTAATATTGAAAAATCTAAATATTTCAAAAGTATTTTTCGTATTTAGAAAATATTCTACCAAAAATACAATACGAACTTTATGAGCCATTTGTAAATTTAGATTCCACGACAATTCGGGGGATATACATTTTTTAGTACTTAAAATAAAAATTCATATCCAAGAAACTTGCAGTCCTATTAAATACACGTTTTTCCTTTACATATGATTTACTTGAAATTTCGCATTCCAAAATTTGTGCTTTCGCGTATTACGAAATTCCATTAAAAAAACCATGTGGCAGTCTAAAAATGCAAAAAGTTAATTTAATTTTTATAAAATTCGTAACTCGGCTGTTTTTAAGGTCGCTGATTTGGATTTTAAGCGAAAAAAATGTGCTCTACCAGAAGTGCTCACGAATTCAAGCTCGATTACTATTCTTCAACTATGCTCTTCGACTTATTCTACGATATATATTTTCTCAAGATACTCCGAGAGGAGAAAACGTCGCTTCACCGACGATCGCATGCCCGCATAAATAGCGCATAAATAGCGTATTTATGTATAATTTAGAGGGAACCCGTTCCTCGGAGAAGGAGCAGAGAGAGACCCGTACGGATTATATGCGCCGACGGACCGGGATAGCAGCTTGAGAGAGCCTGCTGTGTATGTTGCTGCGCTTCTCGCGCGCTCCACAACGCCTCCACCATACCTTTAACTTCACTCCTCTCGACTCCGGTATTCGACTCGGCGCATGTAGGGAGGAAGAGAGCCCAGAGAGAGAGAGAGAGAGAGAAAGAGAGAGTGGAGTGCATGTTGCGACACCCGGCGACATGATGTTTTCATCGCTGCGTGTTGGTAAGTATAACGATTATTTTAAACGCGCGCGTTAAAGGATCGTCTTATTTCGTGAGAGGTGTCCGCGCTGGTATCGTGAGCTGCTATACACTCGGGGCACTCTTTTTTACGATACTTTTCCACATTTTTTGTGGCTTCGAAAAAAAAAAAAAAAAAAAAAAAACATAAGGAACTGCAGCTTACAGACACAGGTTCTTCTCGCGCGGTTACCGAGAGTCAATTTCTTCCCACGAACTTCGAACTTCACGAGAAATCGTCTCTGTACTTCGAAGCGTATTGGCAATAACACACACTTGACTTAAAAGTTCATAGTTCTTGGCGATACTTTCCTATAATTCTGTCGTTTGTGTCCCCTCTTGTGATAAGGATTGATTTTATTTTTTTATCTTTCATTCACTGATGATCAGGCTGTTGTACGAAATGTTATTTTATTTCAATAGAGGCAAAGAATTTTTATTGTGTATTGAAGAATTTTTTAAGTTCTTGTTGAATTAAATTATTTATTATTGTGAGGATTGTATTTCT
This sequence comes from Perithous albicinctus, assembly GCA_964016905.1. Classification (NCBI taxonomy): domain Eukaryota; kingdom Metazoa; phylum Arthropoda; class Insecta; order Hymenoptera; family Ichneumonidae; genus Perithous; species Perithous albicinctus. The sequence goes on from OZ024699.1 coordinate 11,549,781, forward strand.
TAATAGTGAACTATTTTTTCATATTTCGTGGGGACAGAATTTTCTTTTAATGAAGGACGTTGTTTGACTTCGAATGCAACAGATTTCAGACGAAGTTTCATTTTCAATGGAATTTCTTTTTTATATCGTGTTTTACAAAATTGGAACTACTAGCATTGTTTACATTCAGGTCTAAAGATTTTTGTACGTTATCGATTTTTAACGAACAATCATTGTTTTGGAATTTGCTAAAATATTTTCTTTTACCGAAAATAAAATAAAACACACTTTATATAAGCTTAAGTCGATGGAACACCACCTTAAAAATTGTTTCAGAATCATTGATTCAAAAAATACAAAATAATCTGTAGAGAGTCAAGTACTCGTATTAAACCCCTTCTAGAATTAAATTGTCGAAGCATTTGGAGAGATAGAAGGAAAAAAATATTGAAAAACAATAAAAAAATCTCTGTGGAATGAATTCATTAATAACTGAGCCTTTCTAAAATATGAATAGTAAGAGTTATAAATAAAATAATTGTACTTATCTAGGCTCAATCATAAAGGATCAGTATTTTTAAAGCCAATATGAGATGATTCCAAAAATGGAAGCTTATAAGTAGCGATCGTTTTTTTTTAAATGCTCTCTTTTTTAAAATAAAAAAATGAATAAAAAAATGCACAGACAAATTAATTAAAAAATCGTCTGCAATGCTTTATTTTGACTTAATAAAAAATCTTAAAAATTGTCTTTCCAAAAAATGTATAGTAACCGTGACAAAAAAAAATATTTATGTCCAATTAGCTTATAAATAATGATCATATTTTCAAAAAAAAAATTTAAAAAACAATTCCGCTCATACTGGTATGTAAATAAATTGTACAATTGAATTAACTTTAAAATCATCTACGATGCTTTGTTATTAATATTAAAAAAAAAGTCCGTACATCATAAAACACTTTTGATTAATAGATGCAAAAATGAATATAGATTCGTTCAGGAATAGACGTCATTGGTGGACGTTACGGTGAGCTTTCTCACGTACGTAAACATACACGCTTGTAACTATATCTTCTTATGGAATGCTCACGGATATTAGATATATGACCGCACGTTGAACATGATCGCCTTACTAATAATTCTACGAGCGTCTCTGTGGCAGATATTGTATTAAGATGGTCAGTTTCACCGAGCGCAGAATAGCTTGAATATAATATCGACGTGGTCCACGCGTCGTGCAACTTTTGCAACGCGTTAAATAAGTCCCTCGTGCAGCAAATACACATTTGCCATGGGTTGGCGTACGCGGGATTGCCACGTACGTTTCAATTTGCACACGCGCGTAAGTACATTGCGTGTATGACGCTTCTTTCTTGGTGTAACTGACTGCTGCATGAGGTGCGTGCGTGCGTTCACCAACATGGGACAAAACCTCTGAACGATGCTGCATTTCGACCAGTGAACTCTCTCATGGCAATATAAAATGCGCAACGACCCTCGAAGCGTATATATGTAATATAACATCTGAGTACGCATACACAAAAGGAGTACGTGTGAATAGAAGATGGATAAGTAACTTATCGCGTGTGTATAATGCGGGTGTGGAGATTTAAGTTTTATCAAACAGTTACAATATATGTACTCCGAGGTGAGCGATGATCGACCTCAATGAGTCTCGTTGAGTGATCGAATTCAATCGAGGACAGCTTCGTTGATGGAAGATTACATTGAAGGTCGTCAATGTTGAAATAAGAAGAAAAAAAAAAAAAGCCAGAAGGAAAGTGCGTTGATGATTATATACCTGTAGACGTCGTATAAATCATTTTTGTCCTTCGACCAAATGCTACTGTTACTTCTGTTTACGCTTTCAAATATTTTCGACACTCTCGCAATGTTTTATAGTAGCTATAAATCCAATAGCTACCCTAGTAGCTGTAACAGCATCTGTTGGGTGAAGATGACCGTCTTTGCTACAGTTTACAGTGAAGAGGGATTTTGGATAGATTTGCTTGGCTCGACATAACTGCGAGGATCTGATAGTTTTACAACTGTAATCGGAAAGTTTTTGTTGTACGTAAAATGTATGACTTTGTCAATATTACTCTACAGGTCGTAAATTATCATTGGAAATAGAGAAATCATTGAGCTACCGAGTTTACATGACCGGATTCCAAGACATTGAATTATGGTCCTCGTTATTATATTTTATCTTACGTCTTAGTCATTTTGTTGGAGTTTTTTTTTTTTAATTAAATAAAGAATTAAATATTATAGTTGATCCAAAAAATACATTTGTGACATAACTGCCAGAAAGTATTTTACTAAGAAAAAAAAGGTGAATTATTCACTGTTTAACAATACTTTTGCTATAAAGTTTCGATGCTTTTACAACAGGAATGAAAAGCTTGATTACAACCTTAAGTACATTCGTTGGTCAGTAAGCCTGATTATATTCACGTCATATATATCGTACTGGTCATAAATTATTATTGAAAACAGAGAAATCTTCGAGCTACTGAATTTTCATTACCGGACGCTAAGACTTTAAATTATGGTCCTCATTATTATTTTATCCTATGATTACAGTGCATGTTTCAATGGATCATATATTTCGAAATTATCATTATGAAAAGAAATAAAATATTCTTTTTAAAAAATCTGCGTAATTCCAGTCTTTAATAAATACGCCATAAATTTACAATTCTACATTACAAATTGAAGCTTGACGCTCGTTGTAACAATAAATTTTACTGATTGTACATCATTCAATGTTTATCAAAATAGCTTCACAATAAACTTCTGATGCTTTTATACCACAGTATTAAAAAAAACGTTCTATTAAGAGAAGCATATTATTTGATCAACACTGTTTTCTTTCGAGTCATAAATATCACTGTTGTAATAAATAATTCTTGTAACCCGAGAAATCATTGAGCTACCGAATTTCCCTGACCAGTAAGTCGAGTCCTTGAATTATCCTCTTCATTATTATTATATCCCGGGGCTAAACTGCCTTGGCAGTCTCGCAGGAGCAGATGTTGAATTATTGAGAAACTGCGGGCAAGCTCGCGCCTGATGAATTGTAAAGTTATTACTGTACTATCGCAATGTGCAAGCTAGACTGCAAGCTAAAACTAATTGCATTCTCGAGGCATCGTTTCTCCCTCTCTCTTTCTCTCTCTCTCTCTCTCTGTCTCTGTCTCTTTTTCTCTTCGTATACTTTCTTCATTGAGAAGGACGTAAAGTTCTCGAGGCAGGCGTGCATGAATGCGAGCACGTTGTTCTTGTCAATTAAAAGCCCAAGGAGAACGAGGGTGGCCGGAGCGTTCCTCGATCTCAAAACGGAGAGCGAGGAGAAATATGAGCGACGCGTACGTACGGCGAGAAGCTGCGACGTCAGCAGTTTCTTTTTGCCACGTTGTTACGAAAGAGACAGAGAGAGGGAGAGTAAGAGAGAAAGAATGAAAGAACGACGGGTGAGACCACCCAGAATCCTGTCACCACCAAGACCAGCGAGAGGCACGCAGCAAAAGGGTCGAGTTATATAGCATTGCCGAGAAGGGAAAAAGGATCGTTGTGCAGGCACTTAAGATCCTGCGATCGCGTTACTACACAGCCCCCAGAAGAAGAAAAAAGAAAAATAAAAAACTCTCCGCTCAATTTCTGGAGAGCCTCAAACCTTTTCGCCTCCTCGTCAATCGGTGTGAAATATTCATAACAATTCGTTACCCTCAGGGGTTTTTTTCGTCTCCTTCGAATAGAAAAACCAGGAATAAATTAACGGAGAGATTTAAATCTCTCATTCACCTTTAAACCAATAATGAATCCACGAAGTGTGGTCGAGAGTTGAAATATTCTTAGGAACTTCGCGAGCCGACGGAACGAAAACAAGATTGCGTATGTAGCAAACGCGATAAAAGAAAGACCAAGCAAAATTTGGAATAATGTCAGTACTGTTATAAGAATTATTGTCATTACTCATTCCGACTATCTGTTAAGTTGATGGTTGTCAATCTAGGAAAGTATTCGAATTGCCGGATGTTTCAAAGTACGACAATTTGTGGACCAGGTTTGGTGAGGAATTGCATTGGTTTTCTTGTCGTTGTTTGTTGTTGTTGAAGATTTCGATTATGTAAAATTACGTTAGAGACTATAAACTCACGACGATCGAGATTCGCGGATGCGACGAAAGCCTTGCCGTTGCATTCGATGGTATTGGTGGTTGTGTCACCGATTCCCTGCAGGTGGTAATGTCCGAAGGACGGACCCCTGGGCGCCATGATGGCCGCGATGCTGAAGTCCGTCGCTTTACCCCTCTCCCCCTTGGCAGGCATCCCTCCTGCCTCCCTAGTGGGACACACTCTTGCTCGAATCTCCACTCCCGTCTTTTTATCTTCTTCCCTGCGTTGTTGTCTCTTCTTGCTTTCTTGCCTTTTTCTTCCCTCGGATTTTCGTCAGCTTGAAGAAATCACAACAACCCCTCACTCGCACTACGAAGGAAAACGACGAGAAGAAAAATCCCTTAATCTCAATGAAAATTAGCTCCAATTCGTTTTGGAGCACTTTTGGAAGAAAATTGGAGCAGTCTTGAAAGAAAAGAAAAATCCTATTTACTCTCAGCTTTTAGTGTCAATTTCACTTTGTGTGCGTTTATGTTTATTTAAAAAAAAGAACTCCCGCTCAGTCGAGACACCGGAATTTCGATGGTAAATAAAAACACGTAAATTAAACTGAAGAAAAAAAACAACAACAACAATAAGGGCACGTAGTACGTCGATGAAAATTGGTGCGAAACTACGTGCTCCGAAAGGTATACGCACTATCCCAATGCTGTATAAACGTGATCCAAACGTTCCGACTCGGGGAACAACGCGTCTGCGCTCACCGACTTCCCGAACTCCACTGACCTCCTACTCCTCCTCCCACGATCTTTCGCCCCACCACTTGAAACAACTACAAGAGAGAGAGAGAGAGAGAGAGAGCGAGAGAACGAGAGAATGTGGCTCTCTGGTGGAACATTGGTGACTCCCCTTCAGTTCGTTCGTTCGTTTGGGAAGTTAGCTTGTGTTGGAACCTGTGGAAATGCGCGGTTGTCTTTTAACCTGCGCGCGCAACTTTCTCTTTACCCCCACCCCTGTCACTTTTTTGAAATGTTACGCCTTGACGAGTCGCCCCGTCGGTTTTGTAGGCGTTACCGATTTCAACGCGGTGTCTTCCTTCACTCGGTTATTACACATTGGTGCATTGACCAATGGTGGATTTTGTTGGAGGGCGAATGGGCGTCAACCCGACCCGGACAGACCACGCCTGTCGTGGGGAATGAAAAAAAAAAAAAAACAAAAAAATCATATTATTCGCGAGACGGGGTGTAACATGTACGACAACATCGTGCGCTGTTTCTGCCGCGCGGAAAGAGATCGATCGGGACGAAAAGACCCTTTGGCTCCTGTGGATGAAATGTGTGTGGGCCTCGTAATTTTCTCTCTTTTCTATCTCGCTCCGTTTCGCTGACCGACGTGAAAACGTGCTTTTCACTGAGAAACGTTGGTATATTGAAGAACAGAAACGAGGAAGAGGGGTCGAAATTCGCTATCTTGCTAATAAAAGGCGTCGTCGGCATGTAGAAGCGAGAATATAATGATGAATGTGTCAAGATGGTGAATCGGTGATTCGCTTTTGGATCTATATTAAATTAAATGGTCATTTATACACTCTGGGTGATGCTTAATGAGAGAAATATGGTGATCCACACGTTTCGGAGCAGAACTCTGAATTCTGGTACGCATATGCGGGGCCTTGAAACATGTTATTTTTTTGAATTTGAAAATCTTGGATTCGAATAATTGAACCACACGCTTTTTTGGAGTGTGGACTCCATTTGTTCCATGTTCATTTCATTGAACCTAGTGTATTTACTTCATAAAAAAGGTGAAAGATCGAAGGAACATTTCTAGTAAGTTTTTATTGGCACGTTATTTTTTTTAGAATTATTGCTTTCGAATAATATTGGATCAAATTGAAAGGGTCGGGAAGTTGCTATAAAGTAGTTTGTATTTTGGAGTAAAAACTCGATCGAGCTGAATGCATTAAATTTGAAACTGTATTTCGTTACGTAAAAGTTAATTTCTCTTAACGCAATATAATTTGGTTAAGACAATCAAAGTTCGTTATATCAATGAAATATACTTTGAACCAACTATATTTAGTTGCTGATGAAAATAAATAGATTTTTTTTTTTAGCGTGTGTCCTGTAACTGATGTCCAAAATTATTTCTGGTATGGTAATGAAGACGTTGATCTTCCAACAAATTTGGACCGAAATTTTCTTTGCCTCCGGTGGATAAATGTGTGTTGCCTCGCTGTAGACTCTTTTTTTATCTCGTTTCGGCTCGCCGACCGATGTGAAAATGTGTGTTTTCACCAAGAAAATTCGGTCCTTAGGGAAAGAGCAGAGAAAGCTCGAGAGAAATTCGCTACCTTGCTATAATTAAAGGCATCATCTACATTGACAAGCGAAAATAGTCCCGGAGCTTGTCGGTGATTCGCTTTTGGCTCTCCATAAAATGAGATGGTCATCACTCTGGGTTTTGCTTAATGAGAGAGGTATCGCGAACGACTTGTGCAGGAACAGGATTCACGTTCGAACACGTGATGTGTCGATGTATATCGCAGAGAGGAATGGTCTTAAAACGTGTTATTTTAAAAATTTAAGAGTAAATTTATGTTGAAACAGAATTATGGGCATCGGATAATTGAAGCACACTTTTTGGAGCACGGATAAATTTGAATGTGGCCTTTCTCTGATATACAACTTTTTATAACCTGAAAAAAATATATTTCGATTGAGCCGTAGATACACAGTTTGAAGCAATTCAAATTGGTATTTGCTCCGAAAAAAAAAGTTCAATGTTAAAGGAAAAAATTGCTGTTGGAAGCTATTTTTGGTTCAGTTTTTTGCGTCCTAATTAAGAAGAGTATTAACACTATTAAAAATAGTCCAACAGTGGAGAAGGTCCATAGTTTTGAGTGTCTAGGTTGATGTCTCCATAGTTCTCGGTGCACAGATCGATATTTACATAGTTTTCAATGTCTGCGTGTATTTCTTTACAGTTTTCAATGTCCAAGCAAATGTGTCTATAGTTCTTGATGTCTATGTATACTCCGCCATTGTTTTTTTGATGTCTGGTATGGACATCGGAAATGAAGGCGGGATTATCCTGGTGCTCGAAAATTATGAACAAATGTACCTGCACAGCTACAGCTGTGAATCAATCGACCTGAACCTCGAAAGCTATGACGATATTGAACTGGACACCTAAAACTCTGTGGTGACAGACCTAGACGTCTAAAACTATGGAGCGATCGACCTGGACATCGAAAACTATGAAGATATCGACCTGGACCCTGAAAAATAATAATTCGGTCTAATACAGTATCATACAGTCCTCTATAGCATACTTAAGACATTTTACTTTTGGTACTGTTTTTAATACTGTTTCAATACTTTTCTTTTTGAATGGGAAGTTACTCCATCGACACGTTTTAAAGGTAAATCTTTTGGGAGCTTAAGGTACTTGCATATTAAAAGGGTGCTACTCACTTCGTAGAGGAATTACCTTGAAGCGCGTTTTTTTTCTTTATTATTTATTCTGAAGTGGATTTATGCAGTACATTAGGAGCTCAAGAAGTTTCGATGCATACTGAAGCAGATCGTTTCAGAGTAGAAACTTGAAATATATGTATTTTGAAGACTGCAATTAACAACATAATTGTGTGAAAAAGATATCACGAAAAATTGAAACGCAGTTTTTCAGAGTGTTCATTATTTTGGACCTTCATGGAGTTGACGTTTAATAACACCCGAGGAAAGAATTATAATCGTCCTGAAAACTATATTTGGAAATGGTCTTAAGAGGAACTGCTATTTCTATGGTGAAGCCGCAAATTTTTGTTTCCGTCCATTGAAAGATTTTAGAAAATGTTTTAATATATAATCTGCCAATGGATTATAAAGTAAACTTCTTGTATATTTAAAAGAAAAACATTATTTTCAGACGTTTACGATTTGTTGTTAATTTCGCCAAAAAAAATTCATATGATTCTTTTTTAACAAAAACATGCAAAAAAATGTGGCGTCCTTTCAAAAGTGGAATTTTTTAATTGTTATTTTGACAACAAAAAGTTGTAATTAACCCTAAATCCTTCTAAATATTATAATAATTTTCTTGTTAATGTAACAATTAACGTTTTTTTTAAATGACAAAAATTGTATATGAAAAGTGGGCGAAAAATGAGTGAATTAGATAAATTTGACTTTTGTTTTTGTCGCTTTACTAGTATAGCAAAAAAAATCGTAAAAGTACCTAAGCTGCTAGACTAAAGAGAAAAATTCGTAACTTATTGACCCAAATTATTGTTTTTACGGAACGCAACAACCGATTGTAGAAATTGATTTTGTTTGTAGAGCAATGAGTGCTCTCAAACTATATATAAAAAGTCCATGAGAGGACTGTGCCAAATTTTTTTTTTTTTTTTTCTTTTACGAAACTCAGCATCCGATTGTAGAAAATGATTTTTTACTGTGTGGCGATGACCGAGTGCTCTCAAACTATAAGAGGTCCACGAGGGGACATCAGTGCCGAGGGGCGCGGATCCAGAGTGTAGTCGAAAGCGCGATAAAGACCGTTACGATTGCTACGGTATCCCGTGCGAAGTATCGCGATCCATCAAACGCCACATCCTGCTGGTGTTGCCCGAAGGTTTCGAGAGCGGGCCCTCGGGCAGCATCAGAAGCAGGAATACATACTTATATCCATATACACATACATCCATGTATGGGACAATCCATAATACCATTTCAACCTGGGTCAGACACTCGACTTCTGGAATTTGGTCCATGATTTTTTATATTATTGCTCTACCTCTAAAAAGTTCTCAGAATTTTTCAAAGATTTTTCTTCCCTGAACTTTACTTAGTTATGATTTTTTATAACTAACATATCGTTAGAAAGAATCGAAAAATCTGAAAAATAAATTCTGAAAAATCCTGTGCCAAATATAGACATTTTTCATTTTTTGAAGCTTTTTCTGGAAAAAAAAAATGGAAGATAAAGCCAGACCACTGTGGACAATTGCTCAAATATCTTTGTATGTAACACAGGATTTTTTCACGACTTTCAGTAGCAATTTCATTCCAAAAAGGAAAATAAAATTAAATCGCTTCAGAAAATTCTGAAAAAATTCTAAAAAATCCCGTGTTCTATATAAAAATATTCGAGCAACAGCCAACAGTGGACTGACTATGTTTACTAATTTTTTTCAATTTTTTTTTTCGGTGAAAGCATGAAAAAGAAAAACAGAAGCGAACGCCGGTCCACTCTCTGTCTAAGCTTAACATTTTTAATATTTACCACATGATTTTTCAGAATTTATTCAGTTTTTTAAATCCTACCCAACAATACATAAATTTTGAAAAATCATAACCAAGTCAAATGTCGTGGATAAAAATCTAAAAAAAAAAACGTGATTGCTTTTCAGAGTTGGAGCAATAGTATAAAAAATTATGGACCAAATCTGCGAGGTCTGACCCAGGTCGAAATGGTATGGATTGCCCCATATACATACACACACACATGCAAACATGCGCGAGCCTAAGAAATCGAGACCAAGTCTTCTCTCGAGAACACCAAGAGCAAGTTGAGAGAAAAACCTATGGGCATTAGTGTGGATAGCAGCCGCTGTTGAGCGAGTGAAGCGCGAAAGATCCGCTAGAGGGAATATGAGCGAGATAGGAAGAAAGTGAGCGCGCACCAGCAAACGCGGAGCACGGCCACCAGGGGTTGATTTACGGCGTGTGTTTAGGCACTTAGGCGCTTTACCTAGCCTCCTTTATTATACTAATTTCTCGGGCATGTCAAAATACCTATCGTATATATAGGAGTCGAGCCCCCTTAACTTCTCCCCCCCCCCTCTCTCTCCCCCCGCCTGCCTCCCTCCCGCCCTTCAGGCCATCCCTCTCCTCGCGGTCGCCGACTCTGCCGCTGGTATTCTATTCGACACGCTGGGTGCACCCGTAGCCGCGAGGATAAAAGGTGACCCCCGAGTATAAAATATGAAGCTCGGTTCGCCGCATGCCACCGTACTAGCTATACTACTTCTACTACTACTACTACTACTACCTACTATACTCATGCTGCAACAGTATTATATTCAGGTAGCCAGAGAGCGAAGAGTGCCACGCTGTGTATGAAGTTAAACCACAGAGAATAAACTGTGCTATGAGCTCTCCCTCATGACTCGAGTCCTCTCTCCTGCTGGCTCTTTTAGGCACTGTCTCTCGATCACTCCACTACTGTCGTCTGGGCTGCAATATGAAATGCATTCAAACACCATTTTCTTCTTCATCATTCATGTTTTTTTTTTTTTTCTTTTTTTTTTTCGTTGGTCTTTTTGTACGGGTTCTTTAGGGGTTGTTGTGTATCAACGGGCTATACGTGTTATACTACGAACATCACTCTTGTCGCTAGATTTGGGCGATAAGGACCATTGGCTCTTAACGGGCATTATTCTTTGGGGTTAATGCAAAGCTGAGCTCACGCCTGTGTTTTTCGCTCCGAACGAGGGAATGGGAACGTTTTATTTTTGCGTAGAATTAGGTGGAGACAAGGCATGTTAAAAGATGTTAATAATAAATGAGTAAAATTAGAGTGATGGAAATAATTTTGAAGAATTAGTGACTAATATGGTTGCTACTTTAAGAAAAATATATTTTTCATTTAGGGTCTTTGTTTGGTGTATTAGTAGTGACAGATTTTTTTTTTACGTGGCTAATTTTTGTTTCACGTTTTGTAAAAGTAATTTGATTAAATAAGTAGCAAATTTGGTTTTTTTTAACAAAATTGTTCGATTGTTAATTACGATTTTTCACGACTAATGACGAAGAAATCTCCCGACTGTGATTTACGATTATTTGATTATTTCTTCATTTTTTGTTTACCCATATTGTTTATCAATTAAGAACCTTTTTTTAGTCGGTAGTTTTCTAATTTTTGTAATTCGTCCTTGTAGATACATTTTCGTTCCGTTAACACTTTTTTTTATAGCAATTTAAAAAAAAACAGAACCCTTTCAAAACATACATATGATCAAATTATATTGCAATTTATTTTTGCTCGTAGATTGCGATTTGCAAATTGGATAACAAGAGTTAGCAGTCTGTAAAGCTACCGAAGATAAAAAGGTAAAAATTCGCAACAATAGTACACAGATAAATCGTGATAGTCCGGACAACTTGTACGTTAATTATAATAAATATTACAAATACTCTAAAAATAAGTATTCGGAATACTTATCAATTTAAATAACTGTTTATAATTCTTAATAAAGATCAATAAGTGTCATTAAAAATTTATCATAACTAATCAAAGACACAGCAAAATCGAAACAAAATTTGTTGTACATTTCACAATAACTGTATGTACACAAATTTTCCATCTGTTAATATTACAGAAAAACTAAGTTTATAAGTTTCAAGTTAAAAAGCAAAAGTACAACAATATGTAAAAAAAATTGTATTTTAATTACAAGAAATATTTCTTTATCATTTTTTACAAACAGAAACTGCACATTTAAAAAATTTGGAAATTGTTTTCGTCACTTTTATAGTTTAACAAACTTTTATAGTTTAACAAGCAGTTTATAAATTCGGCAATTTTAAAAAAAATTCTCTGTGTAAAATATAAATTATTTGTTAAAATATCAAACTTGTAACAAAGTATCAAGCTTGTTGCTTACTTAAAGAAATAATTTTTTTTCTGTATACCACGATTATTTAGGTAGTATTCCGCTTTTTTTTTAGTGAAACGTTTATTTTAATATTAAGGACAAATGTTAGTGTCTGTTTTGTGCAATATTTTTTAATGAGAAATAAAAGGGTGTTGAAAGTTTTAAGCCTAGACGACACTTGTACGCCTTCTTAATACGAGTTTTCAAACAGTCCCGTCATATAGTTATGTGGATACGGGTGACGAGGGCGAATAGTCCGCGCGAACCACAGCGCGAATGGCTCCCTGGATGCTGTGCTTTAGCCGTTTTGCTGGGGTGGCAGCCACGTCGCGATATATAGTAATAATAAGGGTACGAGGCAATAACGACAAAACGGTAACAACGTCACCGCACATCGCGCGGGGTCGTGCCGTTACTGTTCCGCTTCGCTATACTGTTGCCGAAATACTGCTACAATAGTTTATCGTTGCCGTCGTTGCCGCGTATGCTGTACAAACTGCAGCAGCGTCAGGGCGGTACCCGACGCGATGGCTCAATCGCCGACACGTTGATGTTACTCGCTTCTCGTCCATAATACTATATATATATATATATATGTATATATAGACTCTATTATATCCTGCTGACGTAGATCATCATTTTTACGTTTACTAACGTCAAACAAAAATTATATCGCTTTTTTTACACGTACAGAAAAAAAAATTCTACAAAAACTTCACAAAAATCCTTTTTTTTTTTTGGGCGAATGTACTGGTTTGGTTAAAGGTCTATTTCACTGACAATAAAGACCGTAATTTTTGTTGGAATCATCTTTCTTAAAAACTACCTGATAAAGTAACTTTAAATTTCGTTAGGATATTTTTGTCAAGGTTTAAAGATTCTTCATACTATTTTGTAATTCCATATCGGTAGTCACAATATTTGAGCTGACAAACCACAAATGACATCTCTCGATACGAAAGGCGAGATACCTCCTCTTATACAACTCGGTAATAAAGACAGTCATTTTTTTTTTTTTGCAAATTTTAAGTATAATGTCACAAAAAGATATGTGAACTTGTCGAATTAACAAAGAAAAAAAAGGTTAGGTTGAAAGTGCAAATATTCGTTTGTAAAAGTGACATAATGAAATTTTTAAAGGAAAATGACATATTTTTTTAAATGTCAAATTTATACTACCAACGAAAATGTCACTTTTTTAATTAGAATGACAAATTATTTACAACATAAAAATAAAATAAAAATTAACAATTTATTTTGGTACTCTTTTTGTAAAATTAGTAACTGACAAAAAAAATTGTCAAATTAAACAAAAAGTTTCAGTGGACGTCAAAAACTTTGTGTTGTAAATGCACAAATTAGTTTTTTTTGCTATATTAGTTTTGACCGTTATTACCGTGTATACAAAAATTGCAAGATCTTTAAAAAAAATGGATTTTCCAAAACATTCAGTTAATAAATAAGATCTATTCTCAAAAAAATGATGCATACTTTTCATTTCAGATTTCTACAAAAGCAAAAAATCAGTCAATCCGCCATGTATATTTTTTGTTACCATTACGGTTTCAGTGTCTCGTTACGGCCATATGTCTTCAAGGCTTAATAAAGATATCCCATCAGGTTTTAAATTGATATATATCAAGTATGTTTAAAAAAGAATGTATTAAAAAAAAGTCCGATTTTTATGTACTGAAAATCAAACCCCCAAACCGTACGTTGAGCATTTAATTAAGAATTTAATTTTCATGATGGCCATATAAAATGAAATTGGAATTAAACTTTTTCGCTCCGTTTTATATCCGCGCATAAAATGCACGTTTTCCCCCTTCCCCCATCTATCATACACCTGCTGCTCATCATTTTAATTAACAAACAATAATTAGTCTCGAGCGTAATCCCGATGTTATAATTATTAAGCAAACACCGCCGTTGAGCCAACCCTTGGAAACATCAGTAATATACCCATCGCAAGAACTATATCAGACATCTCGTCGAAGCAATAAAACGTCCAAGTTCTGCGTTGGCTTCGTTCCTATAATGATTAGGTATACGTTGAACGAAAAGGAGGATGCGTAATACACCGCGGAGTGTTGGTCATTTACAGTGCGTATATAATCATTGGCCTATACCGTAGAAATGAATAAATCCGTGAGATCGAGCGTTCGAAGAGTCACGAGTGGAATACAAGAGCTTATATGCACAGAAGCTTCGTTGCTCAGGCTTGGAAAGAGCAAGATAGAAGCCAAAGTTCTCGCGGTAGCCAAGCGAATCTCGTAGCCAGCTCCCAGAGTGTGCGCAACGCTTCGGGGCCTCTCTTTCTCTATCTCTCTCTCTCTCTCTCTGTTCATGTTGGAAGCAGATCGGAGTATATTAGTGGTGCATCGTGTGCAGCACGACGGTTCACCTCTCCGGCATGCAAATTATCCCGTAGCGCAGCAGAAGCAGCGATACGTTGCAACCTATATGGAGTTGCAGCAGTGGGGATGCTTATGCACGGAGGGGAGGACCTCTCTCTCACTCTGCTTGTGGAGAACGGAAACAGAAGATCTCTCCGTCGTCGCGACGCGATGCATCCAATGCGACGGGGGAAAATCGGGTGCGGCTATACCGGGGTTATAACCGAGTACACATTATACGCGGAGTTGAGTAGCGCAGCGGTAAATGCGCGGTGCAACAGAGTGCACCACCCATGTGCAAGTCTCCGCTGAGCGGAGAAACGAAGTCATTCATCATTCAAGCAGGAACGGAGGAGTATATGTATAGATATCCTTGTACATAGCATGCTGAGATGAGGATATTATTATGGTGAAGATGGATAAGGGACGACCGGATAACTCTGAAAGAAATGATGTTAAGTGTAGAGCTGCGGGGCTGAAGTCTTCATTCTATTTAAAAAAAAAAAGAAAAAGTATAATTATAGGATTTGTGTTTATCAAAATTTTGTCGCGAAATAGACACGAAGCTTGTTGAATATTTTGAAATATTTATAAATAAGATGTTTTAAGAAATGACTTTTTCTCCAGTTCTATTGTGTTCTAAATGTTAAATGGCAAAATAAAAGAAGTACACCACAAGCGCTGAATGCTTTCAACAAGCGTAAATTGTAGAGTTAAATTTGTGCTAAATTCTTCGGACCGTAAAAAATTCGTGCGATGTTAGGATTTGTTTTAGTCCTAAAATAGTCATGAAGTATTTCGTTATACAACTTAAAGTTTAAAAGAATTAGACATTTTAAGAAATGTTCCGTCAAGAATTCTAAATAAATATTAATACACCTTATATACCAAAATACATGGAGAATTTATTTATTTTTCTCCTTACATAATTCTAAACGATGGATTGCAAACTTAAAAATGTTTACCAAAAGCACAGAATGCTTTGAAAGAGATTAAAGTGCACCAAAAATACTGTGTTAAGCTATTGGTCGTTATCAAAATTTTGTCGCAATATAATAATAAAAAAAAATTCTTTAATCAATGTAATATTTTCATAGATATTATCAGTCAATAATCTTGAGAATTATATTGATACTTCGATACATGATATTTGTGTGATATTATTTTTTCGGGTATTTTTGTGTGTGACATTTTATTATGCATCCTAAACTTCAGCTCGACCCATCTTACCGTTCTTGATTTACAAAACTAAATCAATTGTAGTAATTTTTAAAAATTTCATAACTTCACCCCTTTTTGTATCCTCATAGAGAAAGCTTAGTTTTCGAGAATTTTTTTTTTTCGAGAGTTTCATACCAGTCAAAGCTTCCTCCATGAAGAAGCAAAATGATCTTAATTTTATCCAGCATTAGGTACTTCCATAGCTACTTCCGGGTTTTCAAATAATTAAAAAAAAATATAAAAATCAATTTCAATGGAAGTTAGGTTCTTAAAATTTATTTGTCTTTTTTATTTATTGTTTCAAGCTGATGTTTCCGTTGTCGAAATTGATACCTTCGATATCATGTACACGACTGACGATATAATACAGAGACGAGTATTATTGCTGAGTCGTCGTTGCAGCATAGATAGTTGTTCGTGTAGCTTTAATTCAATAGTAGCAATGGTACACCTCTCGATTCGTCGACATGGTATTCATTCTCTTTGATCGCATGCTAGATCCTGATGCAGGGGTAATAACAGTATAGGTATAGCGTTGGCCACCCACGCAGAGAATGCTCGAGATCAGTGGCGATCGGAGCTGCAACACACTTCCACTCGTGTCTATGTCTATATGCACATATATATATATATATATATATTCATGTACGATACGCCCACTTGTACTCACCTCAAACATACACCAAGAGCATCATCGACAACGGGAGGATGAGTAGCTGAAGCTACATCAGTGAGAAGATATAGGTATACTGATACACACCTTTATTCCAGTGGTTGCACAACACACTTGACGCGTGTTTGGCGTGCCTCCTGTCACTTTTCCTTCTGCTTCTCCCGACATCGTTTACACATGCTTCTGGAATTATTTTGTTTGAAATGCCTGATGAGCATTAGGAGTACTCGACGATTGCACAAATCGAAATACACGATGGAGAAAAATAATTAAAATAGGTGTTGAAGCATAAGAATTTCAAATCAATTTACACGCTATAAAAGTGGCTACATGATAATTAATATACATGTAGTGGAAGTAATGATGTGGTAGTATATTAAATTTAACATACAAGCTTATCGTTAAGTGATGGATTGGTATATTAAATAAATTATCAAATGATTGTTTAGTGTGTAAATTTACTATTACTGTCCTAAAGTTTAATATAGTTATTGATGTATAAAACCTATTACCAAATTTGTATGTTTTTTTTCTTATTTTGACAGTATTTTTGGTCGAATACAAAAAATGTACATAAAATGGCGTTCCTCTTCAGGCCTTGATTTTTTTATTTCAGTAATTATTTAAAAACCTTTGTGATTATTTTTAATCACGAACACTTATTTTCAAACAGGTTAATTAAAAACCAAACGATACTCTCGCATCTAGACCTCGTTACGATTAATCAGTACCAAAGTATCTTTAGCTGAAAAAAAAATCTAATATTTGAAAAATCGTAAAAATTGGATGATTTTTGGAGCAGCAATATGTGCTGCAAAAAAATATTTTAAAATTTCGACTTTTCAAATTGAAAACATATATCGTACAGTCAATTCTGCTTATAATTATTAAAATACCATGTAAAACTAAACAATAACACCAATAATTCCACAAGAATATTTTATCATTTCAATCAGTCATAGAATTTTGAGACTTCGCATTAAAATTCAAAATACATGATACGAGTTTAGCAAAACGTTATTGAATCAATCAAATTTTTTTTTTTTTTATGAAAAATAAATTTAAAAAATCATTCAGTAAATAATAATTCTATCACCGATTGTTGTGATGAAAATGCTGATTGAAAAAGATTTTTCGGGACACTAATATAAATACATCTAATACAGTGTATAATCATGTAAACGTATAGATGTGTCTGTGTAGACGATCACCGTAAGATTCCATCCAGAATCACATCTACCTGCTCGCTCGCTCGATTACGCACCGGTCAGCTCCGACTTCTACTGGACAGCACATCGGTTTATTAAGCGTTACACGATTCTTATCTAGGTCCACAATACGTTCGCTCTGTCGCAGCTAGGCTTGCGTCAGTGAGAAAAGATGTGCAGAGGTATGCACGACAGTCTCTCGCATTAGTGATAGGCCGTATAGTATAGTACATGCATGTGGTAGTGTTGGTGATGGTGGTTGGATCGTAACAGGTATACCTACATCCCGCCCAGCACATTAATATCCCAGAATAATCTCCTTCCTTGGTTATGAATTATCGTTAAGGGCACTTGACAACTCGTGACTTCTCATTATAGGCGTACACGAGCTCACCCACCTTTCTATATATATGTATAAAACTGTATATATGTATATAGGATGTCTACGCTCAAGATGCAGGAATTCCTTATTTCTGAATTGGAGATTGAGTTCTCTTTCATGGTATGTACACCTCGAAAAACTTCGGATATATGTATATATATATGACCGAGTGCGGACATAAAATACCGATTTTCTGGTGAATGAAGATTTTATTTATTACGCTGGCACAGACACGCTGGCGACACTGAACCGTCTCTACTTTTCGATGCTTATTTACGACACATCCTGCGGCTCGAGAGTGCCTTTTATTATCGAATTTTGTAATAATTAATTAGCCTTTGAGAAAAAGAAACGAGCGTGTCAGACAAGTGGATATGACTCTTTGGTCGTTGAGTCGACATTCGGTTGATTCAAAATTACAAGGTGAATTACGATATTCGTGTTACAGGATTTTTAAAATCGAACTATTAAATATTGAAATAAAAAGAGAGATCAAATAATTTGTATATTTTGAGCAAAACTTACAAAATGTATTTAATGTAACGGTTTATCATTTTACGATATATTTGTATATTAAAAATAATTTAAAGTAGCGTGCTATATGAAGTAGAAACATTTTTATCAACGACAATTTTATAGTCTAATTTGGATGAAACTCGGTATTCGAGAAATTGTACATTTGATGTTTCCTGAATTTTTTTTTATCTTTCGTAGTACCTGAAATTGCGAGAACTATAAAAGTAGTGGCGATCAAATTTATTTAAAATTATCGCGCAACAAATTTCACTGTTCGCGAATCGAGAGAGTTCGGAAAATTTATAACAAATATTGTCGATCTTACGATAAACACGATGCAAGAGAGAAGATTTTTTTTATATACAAGATTATTGTTAAAAGAATTAAACAAATAATAAATATAAAAGTCATTTTTGGGTGTGAGCACGCATGACATTGTAAGAATGTGTTTTTTTTTTTATTTTATAATTTTATTATCATTATAATCACAATATTGGATAAAGCACAATTTCACCCTAAAATATTTATTAAAAATAAATATCCAACAACTACTTCAAACTATTTTTTTATACTTCAAATTATTTATCATGCCCCATAATATACATTTACATATCCAACCAATAGTTAGTATAATTTTTATAATTTACATCTTTACTTAAATTCGACAATATTTGTCCTCCATTTTTTCTATTTTAGTAAAAATTCATCTCCAAATAAAACACAACTTCGAATTAAACACTTCCACTTAAAATTATTCGTTTTCTTTACTAACTTTTACTTAAATAAAATTCTAATACAATAATTTTTTATACCATATATAATTCAGCAAATAATTCATTACAAACTAGCGATTAAATTACAATGTATATGTTTGTAGCAGCTTGTTATGAATTTGTTATCGGAGCAATGCAATTTTTATCGTACTAAACAACCGAGAGTATCTCGGATGAAATTTTGCGATTCGCTGCGAACACGGGTGGAAAAGGCTTAAGTTTTGTATTCCGAGTGTCCAGCTCGAGGAAGACTCGAAACCACCTACGTCCTACCTGCCTACGCGGGCAAGTCGAGTGTCCATGTATTATATACATATATATATATATGTATAGTATACAAAATGCATGTATCAGCACAAGTATATAACCAGCATGGGTGGCCACATGTGGCGAGGGTGTCTGGTGACACATTATTTTCGCTCGCCCTTTCCGGCCAATGATGCAGTTTTAATTCTCTCGACCTCTCGTTCCATGGCTCGTCGGGTTTGCGCGCGAGCCAGTTGAATACATGCCATACAGGCGCCGAGTTTTCGTATCTTTTGTACGTGTATGTGTGTGTGTGTATGTGTGTGTGTGTGTGTGTGGTTTGGCCTATGTGCATACACACGCGTTCAGCCATTATTTATGTCGTTATAAAGTAGTGAAGTGCATCGTTACTTGTGTACTTTGTGTAGCGTGATTACTGGAAAATCTGAACGCATACGCTCACTGAATACTCAATGTTACACGTCTGCATGATTTAATCATTCTCTCCCGTCGTCTCATGACTTTTGGATCAAATTTCTTCGAATTTTCACTTCTCTTATCACATAACAAGAGTATAACCGAACGTTCAATCGTATGACTAATTTATTCGTAACTTATCTCGTAAACTCGGGAAAATTATATTTCGAAGAAGGTTCGTAAAGCCCGATAGAAATTCAATTCAACGTAGAAGTGAAGAGTTGAGAAGCAACTTGTCACATATTGCAAACGATGTATGGGGTGTATCATGCGAACTAAAGTCACTTTATAGCTGATATTTTTTTATGCTTTCGAAGCTGAGGCATCTGCTTCCATCCTTATATTCCTTAATACCAAAATTTCTTAATTCAAATTTTTGACACCTCTACATCTTATCCTCGATTAAGATATGTTGACGATAATATTTTTCCTTATTTTAATATTGTGGAATGTGGGACAATCCCATAAATAAATAAAATTAGTTTCAACAGTGTTTGTAAGTTTTCTGTACTTTCAAAATAAAATATTACCGTGCTGTAATTAAAAGGTTTTCTCCTAATTGGAGTATAAAAATACAAATATCGACCCATCTGAAAAAGAATGTTTAACAGTGGCAATTTTTTCTTGTGGCATTTTCAAATGTCTAATAATTTCAATTTTTTTTCTCGTATCATCCGAAATAGTTTTTAACTCCAATTTTTAAGCATCCAAATTTTATCTTCATTAAGTGATGCGGCAATTAATAATTGCCTTATTTTAATATTTTCAAACGATCCTATTAATAAATTTAATTAATACAGTGAACCTTGTTTTCAAACTTTCTCGAATTTAATCAAAAAATATATAAAGTGCCTTTAGTAGTATCAATAGAAAGTGAGGAAAACACACGGATTATCTTTTTTTATTATCTTTTAAAAATAATTCAGTTTCTTCCCCTCCAATAATGCAAAAGTGTTTTAATTGTTATCAATAATTTTATACAAAAGTGCGAAAAATTTTCGATTCAAAATACTGTGATATTAACATTAATTTATTTAAGTGATCACCCCAGTGTAACGGGTCGAAAAATAGCTGATGTTCGCGATTCTTTTTTTCGAAAGTTAAAATACGCTAATCACTCTGATTTTTTTAATGTCAAGTCAAAGAAATCATGAAGAACAGAATATACATTTTTAAACGTTTATTTACTTTTTTACATTTTTCTGTAACGC
The DNA here is from genome assembly GCA_964016905.1 of Perithous albicinctus. NCBI lineage: Eukaryota > Metazoa > Arthropoda > Insecta > Hymenoptera > Ichneumonidae > Perithous > Perithous albicinctus. The sequence goes on from OZ024699.1 coordinate 11,570,648, forward strand.
TTGAAAATGTCTTAAAAAAAAATGGTGTCTAACTGAGTCTGGATCCTTCAGTTTTGAGCGAATAAAAAAAAATTGGCTAGAACATATTTCGGTTCGTATGAAATAGCCCATATACATCCGTTCGCCCATTTTTGTAAGTTATGCTGATCCAGAAAACGCGTCAACGCATTATCGTGTGGTGTGGCTCGAGAGCTCGAGAAGAGCATATAGTATACCGATAAATAAATATTAAAACGATGGCTCAGCACTTTCATTTCGTTTCACTACTATACAGCGAGAGTTCCTCGTGTTCGGGAGACCACTGCATTTCTCTATACCCGATAATCCTCTTCACTCTGTGTTATACAGACACCCGTTCGATTATAAGGAGGAGCTTCGGGTTTTACACCTTAACTCAACGAATCTGTCGATGTACATTCAAGTTTTTATCTTTGATTCCTGATCCTGATTCTTTTCTTTTTTGTTCCTGCTTGATTTCTATATAAACATAAATCAGATATCCACTTAAAAATATCTTTGATAGAATTTGATTCATGCATTGTATATCCCTCTTGTTGTTGAGATTAGTGACATTCACCATTTATGAATAAAAGTAAACGTGTGTCGTGCAGTCAGAGAAATCTGAACCATGGGTTATTCATGGGTTATATAATCATTGTCCTGCCTTGTACACGTGTTAAAAAATATATCAGCGATTCAATATCATTCTGGCAGAAGTATACGAGGCATTCTAGCTCATAAATTAAAATCTTCCAAGATTTCTTTGGAACACACAAAGAGTCATTTATCTATTTCTGTAATTTTCAAAATCATTTTGTTTTCAATAAAACAGACGTTTTTTTATTTAAAAACTACGTTCTTTTCGTCTTAAATACACTTATTCGAAGAAAAAGAAAATTTTGTTAAATTTAAAAGTAACAAAAAGATTGAAAAATTTAGCGAATTCGCAGATATTTTTTTATACAATTAAAAGTGTCAACAAAAATTGTAAAACAGTAATGAATTTACAAATCGTTCTTTCTTTAATCAGAAGTGACAATTTTCATTTATTTTTTCTTTTACAAATGACAAAAATATATTGTCAAACGAAATAACAAAAATATTAGCAAATTATTTTTGCACTTTTTTTTGTAAAGCTAGAAATCGACCAAAAAAACTTGTGTCAAATAAAATAAAAAAATTCTGTGTACATTCGCGGACAAAAAAAAAGCATCGTGTTAAAAGCATCCAAATTTTACGTTTATTTTTACGGTGTGCAACAAATTATTTGTAAATAAGAGTTAAACGTGTGTCGCGCAGCCAGAGAAATCTAAACCATGGATTATTCATGGATTACAATCGTTGTCCTGCCTAGTTACACGTGTTTTAACACCAGAACAGCACCACAGGCAGCCAGTCAAGCTACACTGGCTTAAAGTGCACGCCTTCTCACGAGTGAGACTCATCTCTTTTCGCTTTTCTCTGCGATCTTCTCGCCAGGATGTGCCCACGCAGCCTAACCACTCGAATATACTCTCGTCAGCAACAGCAGCAGCAGCAGCAGCATCAGCAGCAGCAGAGTTTTCATTGTGCTGCGTGAAACGGGAATTTCTCGAGTAGTGACTCTCAAAGGCCACACTAACTTTACGTTAACACTACTTATATCTCAGTGTATACAGAAATTTATGGCTTTCTACGTGGATTCGAGATACTTATCCGTTGAGATACTATTTTTAGATACTAGACTTTTTGGGGAGACACGTGTACTATATACCGACTAGCTTTTTTTTTTTTTTTCTAATCGGCGCCGGGTCACCTACGTCTTCGGTTAAGTAGAGATATTATACAGTATGAGAGCATGTGAAAGTTAATGCTGTCCAAGAGCGAATGAGGATTAAGCAGAGAAATGTCTCGACATTGGCGCCGTAAAGCTCTTCACTAATATTTTTCTCAACCCTCCAACGAGCGAGATCCTCTCGAGTTGCTGTACTTCAGGGATGAAGATCATTGACCTTCACTTTTTTTTACTTGCCGCATTAATTTACCGCAAGAAGAAAAGAACCAGTCTGCAAAGTAGAACCTCTTGCAAATTGCTTCCTCATTATTTTACACCTCTGAGAAAACGAACTCTATGAGTAAGTATGTTGATTAATTTTGGCTTCTTCATAGAGGAAGCCTTGTCATTAAAGTTACTTTTCAAATTAAAAAGATAGAGTAATCTTACCTCCTCTTACAGGGAGCCCTAATAAGCCATTACAGTCATAATATTCGATTACTATTGAAGGCAATATGAAAAAAGACGTATTTTGTGAAGGTACTATTAAGACCCAGCGAATGAACACCGCTAGGCCAATAAATGAATAGATGAAATCCAGTTAATGAACACCAATTCAACACGAACGTAAAATCGAATGGCTTTTTTTAGCCATTACATTTTTTTTTATTTAGCCTTTTATTGGTCGTTGGGTTCAGCATCAACTTTATCAGTGTTAATTTTTTTCGGGTTTTTGTTAACCTCACGGCCTAGTGTATTCGCTATCGGTTCTTGTCCTTTATTTTCTTTTACTTCTTGGTACTTGCGTAATTATTACTTTTAATTTTTTTTAGTACTATTTCTTATATTCTTATTACTTTTTTCATTGCCTGTCTATTCTTTGATCCCTTTAATCGTAATAAATTCAAACATAATACGGGTATAATGCAGCACGGTTTACTTAAGTTCAATGGTGTCGTTCATTTATTGGCTTAATTTTTTAATTTCGTTATGTGCATCCAATGAATGAACGGCCGTTCATTCATTGGTTGCACCGTGAATGTTCAACTCAACGTCTGAACATCCGAAAACAAAGCAGCTAAAACCGGTTTCCCAGGGTAAAAAAGTAAAATTTGAAACGTCACTTTTAGTATTTAACACTTTTCGTGGAAAGTTTCGATCCTTTTTCTTCGGAAAAGCTTATATTAAAACTATCAGTCAGCTGCTCATCTTAGTTCTCCTGGACGAACGTAACCTGAAACTAAGATTGGTGGTGCTATTATACCTAAATGATAAAAAATTCAAACGCCACCATCGTCATCCAATGTAAAAATAAACGTTAGGAATGTTCGTTCAAAGATTTCCAAGCACATACACTATTTAGAAACGAAAACATGGTTGCGTTCATTCACTGGTAGCTGTTCATTCATTGGCTGGATTACCCTGAATCAGTACGAAACCCAAAATTTCTGTTAAATCAACACGACAGGATTTATTACCCAAAAATCTGATATTCCTATTTTACATATAGATTTTCTTTTTACTGTGTACAATCTATGAGGCATAGAAGAATTTTTTTAAAACCGCGTAGAGCGGTTTGAAGAATTAAGAAAGCTCCAGGTGGAATATTATTAGTCGTTGAAAAAAAGAGCGTAAACGTGGTGGCCGAGTGGCGAGGATCAGTCTGAAAGGCCAGAAGCAGAAGCGGCATATACGTTTATATAGTCACGAGGCAAAAATTCCAACAGTGGAACCGCCGCGGGGTTACAACGTGTTTCACACATCCCGCGACCGCTTGATGCGGACTCTCGCGAGCGCGCGCGCCCACGCCCAAACAAATATATAATGCGCGCCGCGGCGCATTAGAATAACAAATAGTGGTCGAAGTATATCCACGCCCGCTATAGCCGCCGCGGGGTGTCGAGGCTCTCTCGCACGTACTGTCCTGAATACGTATATACACTGATACTCAAAGCATATGCTGGGACACAATACCTTAACGCTTCTTCAGGATCAAGCAAGAGGAGCCTTATTATACCAGTGATACGATTGGGCTACTCCGCGCGGCTTGAAATACGAAGCCAGCTTGCAACTTTCGATACGGATGTATGGGTACTTATGAAGAAATTCTTCATACTTTCGATGAAGCTGACCTTTACGTTTGAGCGATACTATAAGGGAGCGATCAGTTTCACTTAAAACTCTCGAGACGTATACGGGTTAAGCTTATCTACACGCCACTTCCACGCCCCGTTCATTGCCAATGCCATACGCAAATCCTCTATGAAAGATCGAGAGAGAAATCAGTGAATCTCGTCTCCGCCCCCGCTTGTATTCGAAATTCACTCGGAAGTCAAATTTATATACTTGAAAAGAAAAAAAAAATTAATGCTCTCAATTTGTTTTGGTAAAAGAAATAAATATGGCTTCTCGTAGCTTACGAGGAAAAACATTTCCAAGTGTTCTACCTCGATTTTGATAATTCTTATATATTTTATACAGAACTCGAAAACTTAAGATACACGTCTTTTTTTTGTCTGCGTTCATCCAAAATCGATCCAAAAACAATATTGTTTGACCAGAGTGCACCTCAATTTAATTTTTCATCAATTATGCAATTAATTTAATAAAAGGGGGTAACTACCCGTAAGTTTTTCGTTTTTTTTTTCTGAACAAACGCTCTGAGCGAAATAAAAACAACGTGACACGTTAATTCTTAACATGAACTAAGTTTTACATGTTTTTGCTTTTTTTAAATTACTCTTATAAGCATCAAAAGGAGGACATGTGTGTGTGTGTGTACTTAATCTTTCTTACATTAATTCGTCCAGAGTATTTTATTAACTATAAGAATCATGTAAAAATTTGAATGAATAAAAAAAAATAAATTACAATACATTACTCTTAAACGTGCAGGATTACAAAAGATCTCATAGTAAATTATTCGTAGTAAACAGACCCACACGTCTCTCTGCTTCTAGAGTGTACAGATTCAGTGAAATAAATTAACCATAAAATAATTGAAAAATGTGTCGATAAATTTTAGGTAAATGAATACTAAATGCTAAAGATTGCAATTTGTATCGCTTTATCTACCTAAATTGTAGTCTATAAATTGGCTACAGAGTTGTGGTGAAATTAACACCAATCGGTGCCGGAACCACTACAAGAATTTCGGTGTTGCGGATTTATCCCCACCGTGTACATGTGAATGCGTAACACAAAAAAAAAATTCAAATGAACACCACTGTGAGGTCTCAATAGATCAATTCCTTTGATTTTACCCCATTTAACATCACTTTTTTTACATTGAATATACAGTACCTGTAATAGAAGTGTTTCTTTTTTTACAGACCGTTCTAAAAAGTTAATCCAGCAGTTAAATTTATTTCTCCGCTCGATTAGGCTTATCGGAATAGCCTCTCTAAGCACATATAAGTCACGTGAGTGTGCTTGGAAAGAGAGTGCTGTCGTCCCTTTTATATTCCGCATGCACCCTCTCTCAACAGCACCCGTATATATGGATATATATATATATAGTCAGAAATATTTTTTTTCTACCCTCCTCTCATAATTGTCCAGAGTTCGCGAGCGTCGCGATGGTAGAAATGGTAAAGTGTGGAGGTGGCTCGAGGCGAGGATGTCGATAACCTCCTGGCGCACCAGAGAAAGAGTCGTGTGTCTGCTGCGCGTTACACGCAGTACAACCCCTCGCTCGCCACCTTCACTCACTCACTCTCTCTCTCTCTCTCTCTCTTTCTTCAACCATCCCTCTATTCATCCCCGTTTGCCGCCGCTGCCCAGTTACGATGCTAAATGGCCGCGCGGGGACTCTAATCGAAATTAGTTTTTTAATTGGGAGGACTTATTTAGTCGTTAGGCACGAGGTGAACGAGGGGTTGCTGCTCGCTCTTCTCGCAACTATGGGCGTCTCTCGTGCGGCTTCGAAGCGATGGAGGGTTAAAAAAAAAAGAAGAAACTCTTCTGGCCGCTTCGCTCTCTCGCACCGCGTACCCTTGGTTGGTTCACCATCTGCTTTTTACGCTTCTACGCTCAGCTTTCTCTCTTTCTCTCTCTCTCTCTCCGCCAGCTCTTTTATCCACGGCGTAACGACTCTGCTCAGAAATTATCCGAGATTACGCGAATTTTTTCTCTCCGTTTCATGAATAAAGAGGAAGAGATGGGATATGCGAAGGGTTGCAGAGAGACAAGGGAGAGGAGCTGGAAAAAAAATGACTCTTTGGCTCCCTCGCGATTGTTCGAGCGCCTTGATTGCTTCAATAATCGTTTCCTCGGCTTAAAAGTATTAATTATGAGAATATGAGTTTAAACTGTCTTATCTTGAAACAACAAACAAGTTGTTAGTTCAATTGTAGCGAAGTTATTTCTGGTAGATTAATTTTTCAGAGAAAAAAGATTAATCTCATTTGTTTTATGTATGAAAAACAGATCTAATCCTAATTCTTTCTCTTTTTTTTTTCTACGACTCTTTTACTTATTTACATGAATACCGTCATTTTATTTTTCACATGCCTATCAAATTGTCATTTAAAATTTGATTACAAACATTTTTTTTTTTAATAATCTTAATCGTTCGTTATTTCGCACCGCGCACATTCAGTTCACCATCTGTTTTTAACGCCCTGAGATTTCTCTCTCGCCCTCACTCCATCAGCTTTTTCATCCACGTCATAACGATTCTGCTCAGAAATTATCCAAGATTACGCGAATTTTTCTCTCCGTTTTATGAATAAAGAGGCGAAGTGAGTTGCGAAGGGTCGCAGAGAGAAAAGGGAGAGCTGGAGAAAACAAAAATGCTTCTTTGGATCCCTCGCTATAGTTGGGAGCACCTTGATTGCTCCAATAATCGTTTCCTCGGTTAAAAAGTATTAATTATGAGAATACGAGTTTATATACTGTGTTATAGTGAAACAGAACGGGAGCTTTTTCCAGCTGTGCAACAGTGTTGAATTGGATTTTCTCGTAAGAAGATCGAGATCGAATTTTCACGATAAATGTTTGAGAAACGCTCTCCTGGTGATGCTGCTGCTGCTGCTGCTTCTGGTGCTAGAGAGTATAATGTACATCTCGTCCAATTAACCGAATAAGTTTCTCATCACCGAGAGAGAGAGAGTGAGAGAGAGAGAGAGAGAGAGAGAGAGAGGGAGAGAGGCGCAGGCGGGTTGCAAGAACTCAACTCAACTCGAAGGTAGGAGGAGAAAATATAATGAGGAGGATGAAGACTGTGTCGGCATAATTCGCGCTCGAAGCCTTCACTCCAGGGTAATTTTGCACGAGGACAGAAATGACTCGAGAAAGGTGAAGGCTTCGCGTAGCGTATGATTAGGGTTGGAAGAAACGTCACAATTATACTTCAAGCTCAGGGGGGAAAAAATAAAATAAACGAGTTATTCATTGACGAAGCCTGAGAAAGGTGACGCGTTCAATTAATAAATGCGACCTGTTCAGAAGACAAAACGTTGTTATTATTACATATATATTCTCGACACTCTCTGCTTGAAAATCTATTCTTGATTCGGAACAAATTTAGACATCCAACGAAATATTGAAACCAATATTTATTTAAATAGTCTTGAATTAAAAATTGAATTAGACTCTATCGATTCAATTGAAATTCAGCAAATTCACTAAAATAGAGTATATTTACGTTTATGAAGTACTTATATTGTAATTACGAATATTTATCTGTGTATTTATAAAGATTTTGCAGAAATATGTTTAACTACTTAATAATCTTCGTGAGATAAATTTAGTTAATTCAACAATTGCATTGAACGTACCAATTCTATCACGAAAATAAATTCTTCATAAGTGTGTCTGAAGAATAGCTAACTTCTGACTAGATTCTTAAGCATATCTCATTTGCATTGAACTCGCTATATTTTTTTAATTACTCAATAAATAATTAGATATGCATTTTTATACTAAAATATCCTGCCATATTTATTTGAAGTGTATTAACATCAGAAGAAGCGAAAAATAAATATCTGTGTGTTTCATTTGACACCCTCCAGTTCAATTGTCCTACGTGGCGACGGCGATCTATTTTATTAAAAATAGTATATTCACGTTTTTTACTAATTAGAATGAACAGGAACTAACCTCATCTAAAAGAACCTGAAAGAATTTAGAAAACTCTGAAAGAATCTGAAGAACAGATTTTTACATATAAAAAGTCCCCAAAACTAACTGTCTTTATATATATTATTATTACATGACCTCATCACACTTGACGTATATTTGAGTATCAATCGACACCGCTAATAGTACTGTGGAAACCCAGCAAATTCACCCTCATATCCGCCGTCACTTAATCCAGTGCGGAGATCGACTTTGGAACAGGGTTATTTAGGAGCAATAGCGTTGGAGCTTGCAAACAGAAGGATCTGCGGGGTGAGCAAGGTCCACCCAAACGATCACTGGGCTGCTATATTAGAACAGGGAGACACGGATTTCATTCGTAAGAAAAGGTTTATACTGCTGTCTCCCTTCTATACACTGTATAACTGTGATATATACATGTGTATATGGTTTACGTGAAGAGAAGCGTATATCTCCCGAGGGAGGGATTCTGCGTTCCCCGTTGCACGACATCGAAATCCCGTGACGTATCTAATTGGGGGCCACTTTAGCGACGAGAGAGGTGGGGTCGTCCTGCAAAACAGCTCTATATATACAGTATAGAGGAGTCCACGGGCTGTGGGTGGACGAGAACTGGGGGCTACTGGGATAAGCCATAAGCCAGAGCGCGGCCGGCGCCCCGAGAACCGAGAGAGCTGCAGGAGATCACCCTAGGCTTATAACTGCCGACAAATCTATCTCTCTTACACTCGCGATTCTCCACCAGTAACGCGCACTAGCAGATACTCGGTTTCGACCTTTACGGACAATTCACCCTCGACCGGTAGCCTCCTCGTTGTCTCTCCACTCTCGTTCTGTATATCAGGCATTCTCTGTCAAATTAGTAACATTTTTTTTAATACTGATGTCTCAAAATTAGCCAAATTTTATTATTACTTGAGACTACTTTCAGTGAATACTGCCGTTTTTTTTTATTACAAAAATTACGCACCATTTATAATAATAATAAAAATTGAAATTTTGTGTAGATTCATATAAACGTCCATAGAAACTTTTTGTTAATTTGAGACAATAATTTTATTCCAATTTATAATTTTACAAAGAAGGTAAAAAAAAAACATTTTAAAAAATATTTTACACTTCTATTTAGCGATATTAAAAATTTTTACAAAAAAAGTGTCACTTTCTTTTGACCATATATTTTTGTCATATTTATGAATAGAAAATTGTCATTTTCCCCAATTTAAATTTTTTACCGAAAATATTCTGTCAATATAACTGCAAAATAAAACAGTATTTTTTTTTAATTGCTATAAAAATCAATGTTATGAGGATAAAATTTTTTTTTTTAATGTAATTGTCAAGCTGCCGTAAAACTACAACTTGTGTCGTAAGATATTTTCGTTACGTAGCTTATAATTTTCATAAAATATTGGGGGGAAAAAAATCACAGAAAATATTCTCAATTAGAGATCAGAAAAAAAGGTGATTGAATTTACAGAGAATGTCTTATACAGAGCAACCCCGTGGACCCACGTACACGCACTCACGACTACCAACCATATCGAAAGCTCACACAAGAATACGTATATCACCGCACCATATACAGGACGAGTCCATGAAAGAGGGTCGTATATATGGCGGAGGACGAGGAGCGGCGGCTTGTATCTCCAAGTGAATCCAGCGTAAATAATGCCGATTATCCCTCCGGCAATTGTTTTATCGACCGAATGTAGACCTGCTCAAGAGGTCGTTGAGAGTGAAGCATAGAGGGTGAAAGACGGAGACAGAGGAGAGCTAATGCTGCTTTGCTATATATCCCTGGATTCAAGTAGCTATACCTTTGGATAGCTTGAGAATGTAAGATGGGGAAAGATTCGCTTGGACCTTCTCAATCCAGCACACTCCTATCACTCCTATTGTTACTTAAGTCGTAACTGCAATAGAACACTGCCTTTTGGGTTTTCTTTTTGTTCTGTATTACAGTCATTATGGAATTCAGATGGATGGTTGAAAAAAAAAAAAAAACACAGTAAAAGAACTTCTTGAGATCCTCTGCATCTGCTGCAGCTTCTTCCTCTTCTTTTTCTTCGCTCTAAGTCGATTTACTGACAGAAGCAAAGCGCTCAGTGTATATACAATAATGTGTCGTAAATCGTGAGGGAATCAGTTGACTTCCCGGTTCGCTGATTTCATTGCCTGGATAAAAGGGATTTAATGCTCTATCTAATGTGTCTCTATAACTCAGTAGAAACTGTTACGTACTTGAGATTTGCCATTGACTTTGTTTTTGATTGGAGTTTCATCAAAGCAACGATTTGTTTATCAATTTTTTATAGACTGAAGAAAATGACTCGTGATACCTATAAGTATGTCACTGATATAAATACAATTTTATTACATTCGCAAAATTTTTATTGTGTTATTTATTTATTCCTTCCTCACAGAGGAAGCTTCATGAGAAACATTTTTTTCGAAATTTTCATGTCTAACGAAAAAATGCATGATTCGAATAAGATGCTTCAATATACTAACACTTTCCAGATCAATAACATTCGGAAATATGTTTTCACTTAAGCTATATTAGCATACCTGCGACAGAAGCTCAAATAATTCACGTACCTTTTCATTTATATCACGTTCTAATTCAATCAATCAAATTTCATCAAAATTTAATACCTTATTTTCAATCTCATCCCATATACTGGTTAGGATACCAAATTTCAAAATCAAAATGTTGTTGCGATTAAAAAGGTTGCTGTTCAGCGACAATATTGATTCCGCAACATTGGATTTCATTTATTGAATTGCATCAATATTGTATGTAACGAAAATTGGTTCCACAATTAAATAAATCGTTAAGTACCCAAAATATTAATAATAATAAATACCTACTTTTTTTGAGAAAATATTTAACAATAAAAAGAAGTCTTTTTGATTAAATTAATATTTTTAAATACTTAACGTCAAGTTGCCACATCTAGAAATATTTTACATGTGTCATTTACAGTCTCAAATATATTCTCCCACGTCATAAGCTTAAATAATTCACATACATGTCAACTTCCACGACATTTCTATCGAATCAATCAAATTTCAACAAAACCCAATATCTCCTTTCCAAACTTATCTCATCTACCTATACAGTATATGGAGCAGTCGATGGCAAGTGAACACGATGATGACCCGCGTATAAAATTCCTTTTGTACTCGTTTCACAATGAAACGTACCAACGTTTCATCATGTCAAGAACGGCAAAAAACGGTGCGTAAAACCTCCATTCACACCTTACGAAGTAACATTTTTTACGATACTCGTGCGAGAAACGAGTGATTGCAATACCCGCCTTTGGCTCGGGCTGCAAACTCACACTCGTCAGAAATAGTTTTATCGCACTACTGTAATGTACTGTAATGTACTATTATGCCGCACGGTGCGAGAAGTGCGCACTTCTCGCACTAGTGCGATACAGTTGTGTACGAAACTCGTGCGAGAAACTTTTTCCGATCTCGTATGATTGCAACACTCTTCAAGAAAAAGTTCGATCGCCCTTGTATCGTAATGTACTATTATTTCACTTGGTGCGAGAATGGCTTCTTTTCCGCACGTCCCGCGTGCGTAAAGCCCCAATTTCCGCACCTCCTAGAATAAAATTTCGTACAATTCTTGCGCGAAACACTTTTTCGCCGTTATATCGTACTATTTTTATACTGAACTATAAAAAACAAACAGAAATTTTTAAAAAATACAAGAGTTACGATCCTATTGATTTGCCACGAACTGACCCATATTCACCTTCGACGTGTCCGTTACTGAAAACGGAAAGGACGTATAAAACTGAAGGCTTTCGTTCTTCCACGACGGTAATTATCGTCACAACTTCTCTATTATACTTTTTCAAAACGATTACTGGCTGAGGTCTGAAATGTCGTGACATCATTGCCGCTGCTCGCCTTATGCCTGTCGTACACATACGGTTGTATTCGTACGTTGACGTAATTGCGCAGTTCCTCGCATAATTGAGAGTCTCGCAGAACGGCTGTCTTATTTTTTCTTTTTTCGTACAGTTAGCTTGCATTATGTAGCTAAACAGTGGCTTTCTTTCTGTCTGTCTGTATGTCCATCCCGTTGTGTCGATCGAAAGTGTCACGTCTTTCCTCTCTCGCTCACTCTGCGAATGCGACGCTTTAGGTACGGTTTGCCAATTTCCATCGGGACCTACCCTTCTCGCTGAAGCGGCGGACGCTTCGTGTCGCTCCGGAACCGCACAACAACGAGCTGTGTTCTCTTGCGTTCCGCTCTCCTCTCTGCTTCGCTGTTTGGCGTTATACGTCGTTTAAACGACGCCGTGGCCCACGATTCCTCGACCGCAAAACCCGCGCCATTGTTCGACTCTCGTACTCCCAGTACTGTACGGTCTCTCTTTCTCCTCCTCTCTCATATCCACTCCTCGCACACGCTATCTCCTCGCCATTCTCCATTCCCTTCGACGTATAAACCAGAAACGCCTGCTCTTCGACATCCTGTGTGTGTGCTATACGGGAACGCGAATGGTTTATCCGGCCGCAATGGCAGTTCAGCGTCAAGCTGCATATATATATATATATGTACAGAGGGATGAGAATCGAATACACGAAACAAAAATAAAAATGCGTGTACAGTAAAAAAAAAACATGCAAGTAACATTTTTGTAGATTTGACAACATTTTTGTCTACAAACGTAAAGGATTGTTTTTATTTTGGAGAAAAAAATGTTGTTCGTTTTATAAGCAAAAGTACAAAAATAATTCTTGATGACTATTTTGTATTTTCATTTAACAATATATTTACTGACGTAACGAAAAATGTTATTAACCGTGACTTGAGTATTATTAGAATATATTTTATGTTAATAAATTTTTGTGACTACAAAGAAAAAGGTAAATGGCGATATTGTGTTTTTGATAAATAGTAAACAGATTTTTTACTTATTCAACGAAACTGTTATTACAGAACGCAAAAATCGGAGCTTACCATTTTTCCGACACGATTTGTAGATATTTTGGAATAGCAATTAGTTTGGAAATCAAAATTTTCAATCGATTTGAGCGACCTCAACATTTTGTTTTAACGAAAATGTAAGGGGTTTTAAAAAATTTTAAAGTAGTTGACTAATTACATATTGCACTACTTTATGTTTGTTTTTTTTTAAATCATAAAACAATACCAGAACGTACTGTTTCAATGTAATTGTGGATTCAAAGACGGCGACCTTTTCTTACATCGACATAATAGGAAAAGGGGTGTAACGTCATAAACAAGCGAAGTTTAGATAAAACATTTCTACTTATAAATAATATAAAATTTATAATGACAATGAACGGTACATCAAAATTATATTACAATTTACCGCAATGCTTGCGTTAATTAAAAGTAACGTTAATTTTTGTTCTCTTTTCATTGTTTTCGAAAACAGGTATAGTTAAGTTTTTTGTATCCTGTAAAAAATCGTTAAATGAAGCACATCTCTATAAAAATACAGTTTCTACCTTCATGATATCAATATCACGAAGTAGTATATAAAAAGTTGCCCTTAAATAAGTTTTTAATAAAACTGCTAAAAGTGTCGAATTTGTTAACATAAGTGCGATCTGAAGGCGAGTTCGAAGAAGAAGTACGAAGATCGATATCAAAATCGTCCTAAGTTCGAAGTTTGATCAAGACGATCAAACTTATTCCTTCAGTATTATTCACAGTTATCCAAACTGAAAAGGATTTTTAATACAATTCTATTGAAATATATCGCCCATCTCTGACGCAATACTCAATGCCTGAATAAAAACAAAAAAGAAATAAAATCGATATATTTAGCAACCCCCTATTGTGTAGTGGTAAGGTACCGATAATCCCCTCGCAAACATGGCCGACGGCGCGTTATTGCCGAGGCTGCAGAAAGAAAGAGGACAAGAACCTACACTAAAATAATGTAAAAGTGCCGAGCTGACGGTAACATAAAAGGCATCGAGTTCCTGGGGAAGGGCCGGCGAGGGGGTTGCAAGTATAAAAGAAGAAGCTTTGCGGTTGGCCGCGACGTATTTCGCATATAAAAATTTGTAGCCCTCTCTAAGTCTTCAATAATAAAAAAAAAAGAAAAAAAAAAGAAAAAAAAAGACGAAGCTATAGACAAGCGACAGAAGCTTCAGAGTTTTTCTCTTTATACATATTATAGACGCCATCGCCACCCCTCTATGCTCAAAGCGATTGGAAGGTATAGAGAGACGATAAATTCAATGTCCCCGGTTACGGTTCTCCGCACGAGGGCGTCTGTTGGCGAGAAAGATGAAGAGAAATGAAAAAGGAAGAAGTTGAATAAAGAGGGATGTATGCATGTATAGTACACAGTTGAAGGTATATCCGCACTATCGTACGCGCACCCTATCGCGCAGAGGGAGAGTGCGCAGACTAAGGGCAACTCGTGACAAAAGAGCGAGACAGGAGGGCCTTCTTCGATCGTCGAGTCCCGAGGCGAGTATTTCGCGTGGGCGCGACCTCTCCACCTAGCGGACGGGAGGGCGCTTTGCGCCTGCCGAGTTGCCACCATCAGGGGTTGTGGCTGTCTGCGTTCGCTCTGACGCTTATACGACCGTGTGAGAGGGATGGAGAACCCCATTACCCGGGAGATTATGGTAAAGTGACTAGCTGACACTGAGACGAGGCGGAGGGAGGGCCCCGGACAATTAGGGGTGGCGAGAAGTGGGAGGGTTTACATAGAGGGCGGTTTTCGCTTCCCGCAACTCCGCAAGTCTGTAAAACACCTATAGCAGCTTCTATATGTGTGGATGTCGATGGTAGGTGAGACACTGCTATACTTGATATCTTGTACAAGTTTTCAGGAACAGATCCAATATGCGATTATTTGCTTGCCGGATCTATTAACCACCGCAGGATGCTGATAATCTATTTATTTAACGGTGCTGCTTTTTTTTTTTTTAAGGTAATTTGAGATGGGATTTTTATTTAACAGTTTTTACAGTACTTAACGTATAGTGGAGAATATTGTTTTGTAAATATTATAATATTATTTAAATAAAATATTAAATTATACGACATAAATTGTAAATGCAGAAAATAGGATTTTCGTACTTGTCAGGAAAGTGACGAATGAGATTATGTAATAGTGTTAGTTTATGTAAGGGATTCCCATAAATAATATTGCTTAAAAAGGAGGAAATTTGCTTGTGAAATTTTTTTAAAAGTGGATATACCTTCTTGTCCTCTTTGTCGTGTCATTAGCATTTTTTGTATTTTATACGTATGCTTGAAAAGCATAAATCAACTGGTTTGATCATAAAATAGTGTGTTATTAATAAAATGAATAATTCTTTACCATGAGTATAAAATCCTAATTAAAAGCATTATATTATTAGGAAATAATTGATCGAAAATAAAATGTCCCAATTAATCATTAAAATCTAGACTTTTACTCCTAGAATTAAAAAAAATTGTTATCCAACATTGTTTAAGTTTGCGCAATAGGTAACTTGGGGTGTTTGCTTTACTCCTCCAAAATACCCATTCTACAAAAGCAACATATAAAATACTTCTGCTTTTCAATCTGATGTGCATTCGCGTATCATAATTATATTTATCAATATATCCAGCAATGAATAGGAAACGTCCTAAAAATAAAACTAAATAATTATTATAAATCCACTAAAACTAATTACAAAAAAAGAAATTACTAACAATACAGAAGAAAATAATTTTTTAATGTCATCATTTTTGTTTTGTACGAGACCATGACGTCGTATTACAAATGCAAATATCTTTTGAAAAAAATTACAGTATTCTATTATATACATAATCTCTCTAATACAACAGCAGGTCTCGATAGAAGATTTTTCGATGTATGTATTCTCTGTGTGCCCAAGAGAAGGGAATAATAATTTCCAATGTGTACCTGAACGGGTGTACATGGTGCGGAGAAGTGTCAGTCAGTCAGTCAGTCAGTCAGTCAGCCAGTTCGTAGCTCAGAGGGTGAATCCGTAATGAAGTACAAGCTGCGGCGAGGAGAAGAGAATTACGTCGCCTACGGAAGCTTACACGTCTGTCTGTCTGTCTGACGATGATCCGTATATAAGAGCGCCGAGTGTATATAGCAGAAGCAAACGCTCTTCGCTTTTCATCCCTTCCAGCACAATCCCCTCCTTATTTGCCGTGTGATTCGGTGGCGCGCGTAAGGCACAACCCTCCAGCAACAACTATTTGGCTTATTTGGCCAAACTGTCGGCAAGCCAAACCAAGAGGATGACACCCCGTGTAAATAGAGATCGACTGGAGCACTGCGGATCTCTCAGCGAGGGTTTTGTGATGAGCCGCACACCCCTCGCATTAGAAAACGATGCTACATAGACACAAAATGCGTGTATATATATATATATGGGGCATTCCATTGCAACTGTAACAACCCGTGACCCTCTCGGATTTGTTCCATTATTTTTTCTATGATTACATTGAGTCGAAAACATAGCTTTCATTCTTTCAGATTTAAAAAAAAATATTAAAAAAAGGAAAGAAGTTCCATATTTTTATAAATATGAAGAAAATAATTATAAATAATTCAGTGACTGCGCAAAATGTGCTCACACTATTTCCGACTTTTTCCAAATTTTTCCCAAAGTTTAAAGCGTGTAAAACATAGGGAATGAGAATCTCCCAACGATGGGTGATAGTTTAAAATGTCCCACATATAATCACGGATTTTCTTAAATAATACGGGCTGTTTGGATAAATCTATAATTTTCTTTTTAAACTTGGCGTCGGGTCGCTGTCGCGACTTTAGGAAAAAAAATTGAAGGTCCCTTTTGGACTCAATACAATCATAGAAAAAATAATGAGCAAATCCTGAGAGAGATTCACTGGTTCATATACTTGGAATGGAATGCCCCATATATATATATAGCAGTCCCTCCATTATTGTTATATCTCTTCTCTACTGATGCGATGTAATACGTTCCATAGCACGGGTTTATTTAAGCGAGAGCAATCTGTGTCTATAATACTGTATTAGATACAGCAGGCACAAAACGCGCATGTAATTTCGTCACTGATCGGGCCGCGGGACACCTCGAACGTAAACGTATAAGCCGATTTCCTTTTGCTACGGACTGGGGATTAAATTGGCAACACACGCGCTGTGGGGTTGGTTTAAACCACAAGGGTCGAAGAATTTGTAGAAGACTTATGCACTCTGGGTGCAACACTTTACCGATTTATCTAGTCAGGCAACCCACGCGCTAATTTTCATTCCTAATCTATCTTGCTGATGTTATATTTTAGGGGAGTGTTGCCTAACTTGTAACATTATGATATTTTGAGTGTGAATATGACCACTGGCATATTTTTTTCCCTCAGGAACAATAAAGCAATTTTTTTTTCGTACTTTTCATGTCAGGACACTCAGAATGATCCAAAACGTCGAGAAAACTTTGCAATTTTCGAAAAATGTCTGTACGCGCTCTAGCTGCCGCACATTTTAAGTTATCGAGCTAAATAGTTACTTTATCATTGCAGTGTATTATTAAAGGTCGATCGGTACTGCGTTTAAGCCGAATTCATGATTTATTAAAGATTAATAATAATTTCTTAGAGCATAATCGATAGAAAATATCTTATCAGAATAGCAATAATACAATATTCCCCATCAAATAATTAATATTTAAATATTTATTATTATATTTGGTACGACTAACGTACCAAATTTTGTATTCCAACCTTTTTCCGTGGAGATACGAAGATAAAGGTTGTATATCGAGCATAACCAACCTATAATTCAAGTGCATTTTTAAAAAAATGATACTGTCGAAGAGAATGATTTCCACCTTACGACTAGATTATTCTCTCGGCGGGTGGAGAGTCAGGCACTCCCGCATCCTTCATCAAAGCCTGAGCGAGTATAGAAGCGAAACAGTGAAGGCACTTTTCATCCTAAGCGAGGCCACAGCACGTCCTAAACAGATCTACGATAGGAGAGACAGCGAAGAAGTAGAGAACGCGAGCAAGCCAAGGATATTACGCGTCCTCGAGGCACCTGCGCGCCGAACTCGTGAAGATGATGATCTTGTCGCGGTTATATGCAGAGAGCAGATGCTAGGGCACGATCTGTCGGCGGACACCTTTCGATCTTTCCTCTGCGCTTTTACGCCTCTACGAAATATTCAACGCGCGCCGTATATGCATAATAGAACGATATAGTGGACAGCCCGTTTAGCTTTTCATGTCAGCCAACCACCACCGCACCTACCCTCTTTATGAAGTCAAGATCGACGAGCTGGTATACATCAGCTAACAAATCGGATTAGCGTTTCGACGAAGCATACACATGCTGCTTAAACTTAGAGATTAACACACGAAGTAAAATCTACAGCTAACATAACTTATGTCTATTTGTGTATAAAGGAGTGATGCTTATATTAAATCACCTAAGTGTAATCTTCTCTAAGAGTCGAAATTTTGGACTTAAGTTTGTTCTTCAGATCGAACTTAAGTTTTAACTTAAGATCGAATTTGGATTCCCATTTTTTATCATATCTGAAAAGATCATCGATTTTTCGTTGATATACACAACATCACGAACATGAAACATTTTTCACAACAGAAGAAAATTATTTTAGCGTTTTGCTATTTTAATTCACCGAGTTCCTAAAAATATTAAACGTTTCTAAGACTCCAACGATATCTGTAATCCCGCACTACAGCAAATTACTAATAACGAAAAAACTCTATATTTCAAAAACTATTTTAAAAAATCAAAATTTCGTTCGAAGCGTCATCAATTGAACCGTTTTATAGCTGAGTCATACACAAAACCCTCGCGTTGAATTCTCAATTCTCGAGGAGGAATTTTGTCTCTTCGATCTAGTCATGAGAGGGTCGGACGAAAGTATCGATTTAGTATGTATATAGTATGAATGAGCCAAGGAAGCCTGAAGAATTTTTTTATTTGAATGAGAATGAGAGTGCTGCGAGTGAATTGAGAAAAAAAAAAAAAGTGGAAGAAAAGAAGTTGGTCTTGTCGCGACATTGAAGCCGACGAGTCCTGAGAGAGGAAAATGGACATTTGAGTCTGTGTGTGTATATATACATAGTATTTATGTATCTATAATAATGTACAGTGATCTCTAGCTGACAGAGAGGATGACTTGTCGAAGCGAGTATATAACTCCGGAGACAGAGTTTCACCTGGGCCACCACTGCACAGACTCCCAAACGAGAGAGGATCAGGGCATCAACTGTTAGTGGAAGCCCCGATGGACGGTCGAGCGCGATCGATCGAAGAGCGCGATATATCCGCGTCCGTCGCTCCGATTGACACGTCGGCCTCGTAACGACCAAACGTTAAGCATTATTGCGGGGTCACGCGGGCTTGCCATCAGCCCTACGGAGATCTCGACCCCGTCTCGATAACGTCTCTACAACGCCCCGGTACATATATATTACAACTATTGCCCCACCGGTCCAGAGAGCTACCGAACTTATTTCAATGGAATCGACGATCATCCGAAAAAAAAGCATTTTGTTGATTTACGCTTTTTTAAACTTAAGATAGTCCTTGCAGTCAAGTTAATCAGGTATTAGTAAGATTGGAAAATAAAATTGATATTGATTTAATTTTATTGGTAATTTTATTAGTATTTTTTTAGTATTTTTTTAGTCTTATAAGTGTGATTAAAAAATAAGATTGCAAACGAAAAATCGATTCAACGAGCACTTCATTGAATTTAGCATAACATTTTTTAAGCTTAATTTATAGCTTTAATTAGTACGATTTATATTATTTAAAATCAATTGTTTGCAATTATATTGTCAGAATAATTAAATTTAATATTTATTAATATTGGTATTATTTTATTTAATTTTTTTTAAATCCAACCCTGGGATACAACAATAATGGCTTTTTGATGATTGCTCTGTCAAGTGAATATTTCTGTCAAAATTTGAGCTCAAAGTGCATTCAAAAGAGACAAGAAATTTTGATTTTTTTCGTCACATCCGGCAATTTTTGGCCATGTCATAATTAAACTAAAATAAAATGAACTAACGTTAAACGAAACGTAATTTATTTTAACCAGTGACACTATAATGGTCGGCCCGGTCGATACTACTGATTTATTCTCAATCATACAAAATTAATAATAATTTGGATAATTCATTCGCAATTGTTTTGACAGAATTGAAATATGAATGCTCCATCATACCAATTGATTACCACCAATGGATAAATGTATTTTTAATTACAATAATTAAATATTAACTGATACCAATATTTTATTACAATATTTATCTCAGTATGTCGATCAAACATCATTATTTTCTTACTCATTCGATGCTTCAGCAAAACTGCCATAATTAAAGT
The DNA here is from genome assembly GCA_964016905.1 of Perithous albicinctus. Classification (NCBI taxonomy): domain Eukaryota; kingdom Metazoa; phylum Arthropoda; class Insecta; order Hymenoptera; family Ichneumonidae; genus Perithous; species Perithous albicinctus. The sequence goes on from OZ024699.1 coordinate 11,590,877, forward strand.
ACCTGCAATACGATCGATTAATAGTTATAATTAATGGATGTAATTTGGTGTATTTTATTTTTGGGATGCAACATTGTGAAATGTTTTGAACCAACAGATACAGGTTTTGCCAACTTAAATAAAAGGGACTCTCGACGAACTCGTTCCCCTCAAATGATCCTTGCACGCCATACCATACTTAAATATAGGAAGGCCAAACGACTTCATTAACGAGGCAAGCGTTCGCGAGTATACAGATGACACAGCGAAATAATTAATGCCTTCGCTTTATACAAGCCTTCCCTTTAACCAGTGTGGTTCTCAACCCTTTCCCTTCTACATCCGCTTCTTGATCGTTCGCCAATCAAGCGTGTTGCAATTATAATCGAGGTGCAGAGAGTCGCTATACGGAATGCCATTGATTAACGCGAGATTAATATAGCATTCTCTTATACAATTGGAGAGGACATAAAGCTTTCGCGATATGTGCAGTCAAGTGCGTTTGATATGTGAATAAATTCTACCAGAGTCGTTAAACAGCGATTCGTTTTCGTCGCCTCGATATTATAACCGAGCTATTTCTCCGTCTCTCTTTTTCTCTCTTCATTCCAAGTGAGCAATTAAAAATCCGCAGTTACCTGCCTGTATGTACATAGTCCAAAAGGCTATCGGAGCATCTGCAACAAAAATGAGAAAAAGAAAAAATATATATACATTGAATTATTGAGAGAGAGAGACAGAGTCGTTCGAATGCCAGAGTATAAAATAACAGTGCAATTATTTTTATGTGGGAATCGAGGATAGTCTCGGCGCTTTTGTAGATACAGCTTTCCCATGCGACTGTTCTTATATATACGACGTAAATTGCTTGGGGAATATTCCTAAGATACCTAACGCTCGCTCCATCTGTAGTTGTACTTTGAAACTACGTGTTCGGATTCTTCGCAATGTCGATTATTAAAGGAAACACGTACGAATAGATCGCTGGAAAAATACGAAGAGTTTCAGCAATTTTTGTCTTCTTATCTATTTGTTTAATACGATTGTAAACATTTTTTCTTACAATCGGAGTTTTTAAAGTAACAAAACACGTTCTGTTAATCTGACAGCATTTTTTTATTTCACGGAATATTATTTTTTTATAAATTGAAAAAGTAGCAAAAAGTTTTTCAAGATTTCCATAATTACAATTATTTTTACTTTTAATTAGAAACGACATGAATCATCGTTGAATTTACAAGTATTTATTTGCTGATGAATCAAAAATGTTACGTGCAAAAATATGGAGAATCTTAGGAACTTTTATCGTCTTAAGTATTTTTAATTCGGTTGCAGATTTTTTTAATTTCTGTTGTACACAATAAAAACATTTTTTGTACAATCGGAGTGTCAGTTTTTAAAGCAACAAAACACATTTTATTAATTTGACAGAATCTTTTTTGTATTTCACGGACATTTTTTTTTCACGAAAAAAAGGCCTACAGCAACATTTGTGTATGACGAATTAAATAAAAGAGCTAATTCAGGGTCAAGTTGACATGCCAGCATGTCCTCCGAAAGGATAGTCAGCATGTCCTCCCCCAAACCTAATTTTTTTTCAATGTAAAACGAACGAAAAACATTGACGAATACGGCGTGCAGGGGAGTCCGGGGGCGCAGCCCCCGGCGCGATCGACTAGCAGAGCCCCACGGCGGTGTCGAGGGGCGAAGCCCCCGTTAGGGTTGGGGGAAGCACCCCCATCTACGACACAACCTTTTTCAATATATAATTTGTAGATAATTATTCAAAATATTTTTATATTCGTTTGTTTCGGTCACTTTTTAGCATACTCTATTCCATCGCCTTTTTTTGCTCCGACATTTTTTTCTAGATCGATTTTGTTCTCAGGTAAAACAGATTTTTTTATAAGTAACCAGAATAATTATGAGAGTACTATAATTTTGGTGTATAATCGTAATAATTATACGGTGCACTGATAATAATTCTGGTATATATCAGAATCTTTGAATAGGAAGTGCTCACTGTACTTAAACACCATAATTATTTCAGGAACGTTCTGAATTATTCTGGTATAAACCAGAATAATTTGCGTTTATATTCACTCTCCTTTAAACATTGGAATTTCTTGACACCGTCACGAACCTTTTACGTTGAGGAAGCAAAACTGTAAAAATGACGATTACCTAAAAAAAAAAAAGTAACATTTTCAAGGAATTATTCTTGACGTTTCGTTTAATTTTTTTTATTTCATGATTTTTAAAACTGCGAGAAAGAACAATTTCCAACATCATTGTCCCAAAATTTGAAGTAAATCGGTCGATTAACTTTCAAGATATCAGTTTCAATATAATCCACTTCTAAAGTTGGTAAAACATTTACATAATCATGGCTCATTCGTTGCATTTAATGAAACTTAAATTTTTTACACTTTCAACATAACATTTACACACAATAATCTCTGTACCAACAACTTGAAACAAAACAACAAAAATATCGAATCTTCGAAAAATCTGACGTCGGTCAGTCGTTAAAAAAAACCTCCAATAAATCACAATTTTTATCGACACTATATATTTCTAATTATTCCATAAAATCTAAACGATAAAATCAAACCATAAAAAAACAAAGAAAATCCATACAGACAGAAACAAGAGTCGTAAAATTTGTTGAAATTTCACAAAAATTACAAATAGGACAGATGCGATCGTTCATATATTCCGCGCAAACGAAATTCCGTTTTCCTTATCTGCCTTCGTGTCCCAACCGCTCTCTGGAATGCCTCGGAATCGCCAAAGCGATGGTACAAATGGTAATTTTGATAAATACACGAGGATTCGAAGCCAACAAAGAATGTTGGTTTAGCGTATATAGTGGGCGTATTATGTTTGTTATTTTGATGAGGTATAATGGGATGGATCTTGGGTGTTGATGCATGGTTGCGTAGCGGGGTGCCGAGGATCGTGAAACCCCGTACGCCGAGGCCAAAAGTTGGTCCTCTCATTTTCTGTTGGGCCCAGTTTGCCTTGCTTCTTCAGAGACCCCCGTAGACAGGGGCCCGCTAGACGTCCATCACACGTCACGCTTATGTATTTAGACATATCTCACGGCATCAACCTCTTCCTTCGATACTCGTTTCTCCTCCTCTTTCTCGCACTCGTCAATCTTCAATTCCACAGCAAAATCTTCTCTCTCACTTTCCTTCTGTCTCGTCCTTCCTGCTGTTGGCTTATCATTCACCGGCTCTCGCGCATATTTCAACATTAATTTCTCGAATGATGATGCATAGACCCGTGTCAATGGCCGGGTATCAGCGTGAGGTCCCATCATCATTCGTATTCGTATACAGTCCAAGTAGGATCGTTGCCTCGTTTTTCTTTTTCCTTTTTTTTTTTTTTTCGAAATAATCGAGCTCATGCTTCAGCGACTGTTGCTCGATTACAGCTCGTTAATATCACGCAGTGTCCCGCCGGTAGTCGCATGTACAATTATAACGCGTAACGCATATAAATTTATATATAGCGATCGTCTCCGAGAGACCTCAAAACTCTCGTCTCCTCTTGTTCAAGATTGATACTTTTTCCTAGTCGTCAAAAAATTAATGTGTCTCAGTCAGTATCCGCATTATTTCTCGTCGTCACGGCGTGATACCCTTTTCCAACTCTAATATGACAAATTTTTCATTCACTCGCGTTGTCTAACATGGCAACTTACGTATCACATTTTTTTAAACTAAAAAAATATATTATGTAATATAAATATTTGATGATGTATAATAAATATATATCCGATTGAGTGATTCTCGAATTCTATGCGCAACTTTGGCTTTTTAAATAATGACGATATAGAAAATAAAGATAATGGCACGTATAAGTAAAATTCGATTATGTTCTAGGGGATTTCGTTTTCGCTGCTTTCGTCGGAGGCTGGTTTAATCATGAAATTTATAAAACCATCCACGTCCTCGAGATCCTTGGAGTAAAATTTCGCTGCGATTGTTGCTCTTCCTGGTAATTTTGGAGTCATTGAGAATGTGCAGAAGGCATCCTCGCCGGGTTCCACGTTTTCGGACAGTTTTATCTTCAGTTGCTCGTCCAGGCCGGGTCCTTCGATCAGGAATTTTCCTTTTCTTAGTGCGATTGGCAGTGGATTCGTGAATCGTGCTGATGCTTCGAACTTTTCACCGACTTTTACACCCTCTTCGTGCTGTTAAAAAAAGAAAGTTTGTTATTATTTTTTCTGTCTTTGTATCATATAAAATATTATAATTTCCTGTTGACTTAAACGGAGATGATATACATTTTGTAAAAGTTGTTTAGAATCTCAGGAACATCCACAATTTATTTAATACTTTTAAATTCACAGTTTACCCAGAATTGAAACTCGACTTTTTTCGTGTATATTGAAAAGGAAGAAAAGAAATGTCTGTTGTTTAAGATAAAATCTCGGTTTTTGCGGATATTTTGTATTTAAAATATTTTACAGTCGCCCTGAATAAATTTCATATATTTTTGAGACATATAAAGGAATTATATATTTTTCACTATGAGCCATCATCTTGATTTTATACTGAAACTTCACAGAGTTCTCGTTATTATGCTTACAAACTACGAAAAATTGGCACAATTGATATCTGTATGTAGTCGGATTATTTAATATTTAATAAACATAAACAAAAAAAAATAGTTTTTTTTATCTCACGCAGTTAAGGCAAGTTAAATGAGTATTAAAAAAAATTCTAATAAATGTAAACAATGACTAAGAAAACATTTTAATATTGGTAAACTATAACTAATAATATTAATAAAAAAATAGCTAAGAACAGATAAATAAATATTTTTTATAATTTATTATGATTAGATTGACTATATTTTTAAATTGAATAACCCAACCAAAACTATCGAAGATGGATTAACATTTCTACAGTTTGTACAAAGTTTGGAAGAAAATGAAAATCCTTCAAAATGAAATAAAAATATAATTATTTTATTCTTCTAAAAAATGTATGAAATTGCTTCTGCTCTAGTATAGAACACAAATTATTTTCATTATAGACCGAACAAAAAAAAATCGAGTTTTTAATAGTGAATGAAATACAAGATTAAAAAAAGTGAAATAATTTGTAGGTACACTTGATACTGTGAGCGACTTAAAAAAATGGTATGTTCCCTTTTTGAGTCAGCTCAAAACTGCTCACTTCTCATAAAACAGTAATTACGCACGTTTAAATACACACTTTTTGTTTATTCGCCTTAAAATGAATGTATAATTGAATAAAATAAAAGTAACAATATTTCACAATGAAGATCATGAAAAAGAATTGTAAAAAGCAAATTTAGCTAGTAAAAATTAAATATCAGTTATAATATTAATGTCTATTACATTTTTCATGAAATTCATTTTTTTAAATGTGTTCAAAGGACTTCGCATAAACTTATAATCCATAGTTGTATAACGCTAAGATTTATTAAATATTGAATAATAAATAAATAATAGTACAAATAAACAAAAACTGTGTATTTGAAAATAGCGAAAGGTGCCATCAATCTCTCAGCTACTATAATTTCTTCATGCGAACATTGGCCCTGTAAATAAACAGTAGCCGATTGCTGTAGACTTTTTGAAAAATAGACACACACATTGACGTAGATTTATTGAAGATGAATCTACCTCACGTAATATATATATATCTATACTAATAAAATATGTTAAAATTATAATAATTACATGTCATCAATCAGAGCGACGGAAATGTGGGCGATTCAAGTCTTACCTTGATCTTTATGTCAGGTTTTCTCACTCGGAAGTCGTCCTGCGCAAAGTATTCAAAGTTGGTGTCCTTGACGGTGGCGAGACAGGCGATATTGAAGGCGCACTGGTTCAAGAGCCTTGGACCGTATTCTTCCCAGGAAAGTTCGAGACGCACCTCCTCTACGTCACCTGGTTTAATCAATCGATCCGTTTCCGATCTTTTCACCGGATCGCCGACTCTACCAGTGTACAATACAACTTCCACTCGCAGAATTACCGACACTCGATATTCCGCTTCGCTGCTTCGATTTTTCATCAGTAGCACGACACTGAGACAGAGCAGAGAGACAAAAAAAAAAAAATTCGTCAGCTATCTCTAAGAACGGATTCGATCGGTTCGATTAAACGAGCTCGCTTCTTCTTACCTGAAAGGTTCACCTATCACGATATCGTCGAGTAACTCGAAGTTGAACATAACGTCGTTGAATTCCTCGTTGAGATAGTAACGACTGAAGAGGGACTCGCTTTGCCGTAGCGCCTTCAACATGGCAGCCCGCTCTTCATCCGACTCTGCAGTAGTAAAGGCACGTCATGCGTCAGGCGCAGTTTTAAAGGTTTTTGTATTTTTAATACGATTTTACGAGAAATCGTTACTCACTCTCGGGATATTTGTACATGTGAGTTATATCCTCGCGTTTCCACTCGCCTACAGCTTTGGTACTGATCAACTGGCCAATACTGAAAAAAATGTTCATGTACAATACGTGTATATAAAAAGACAAAATATTGCTATCATGAAATTTTTTTTCCAAATTAAACAGATTCAAATAAAAATTGTAATGGACTTAGAAAGAGTGTTCGAATCCTATCAATTTTGTCTAGAATGCTCCATAGAAATTATATATCTTCTCGCATATATTATTTTAATGAAGATAATGAAACAATTGTACTTACCCGTACATATCCTTTCTAATTAGTTTTAGAGGCTGCGTTGGACCGTTGTATCGCCAAAATACTTTGTCGGCATTGACTTCGGCGAAGAGAAAACCGTTGTCGTAAGGACGAAGTACTTCGCCATTTTTAACAGCTGCTATTGAAGCTGGACCGCAACGATAAGCGTCCTCACTTAGTTCCTGAGGGGTTGCATCGATTGCTTGCCATCCAGCGCACTCTGGTCCCAAATCTGGTCGCTTCATCCAGACCTCATTCCACACATGGAAATTCCTGTGTATGTAGAACATGAATGATATATTTTTTATCAAAATTTTACAAAAATTTATGTGTCCTTTGGCACAAATTAACTGTGCTCAAACGTTTCATATATTCAATGCTAACTCGATTGATCAATAATCATTCGTGGCATTTTGTATCTTATTGTGCGTTATTTTTTGGCATTGTGTTATTTCGACATGTGTTAATTAATTTAACATTTTATTTATTGACGAATATTATTTTTTCCAGAGTTCTTCTGATTGTTATCTTCACAGCAACGCAGTTTTTCCTTTCAGGAAGTCAGAATTGGTCAATATACTTCTATATACAGGTGACATTATGAAAAAATGGGAAATTATTTATTTTGCATCCTATTTCTTATGCATAAATCGTATATGAAGTTACACATTCTTTTTTAAACACTTTTAAGTGTATGAATATTTAGAGTTATAAATCTTACCAAATTGAATCGCTATTAAGTTCCTCCATGATTTTTCCCTCAGCATCGACGAAGTAATCGACAGTAAGACTACTCTGTGTATCATGAGCACTCGCATAATTCGTAACAACTCGACAGGGAATACCGAGAGCTCTGCAGACGGTTGCTAGTACTCCAGAAAATACCCAACATTGTCCGTACTTAACGGGCTTTTTTGTCTTGTAAAATTGTTGAAGAATCTTCTGTGATCCAATCCACTTTGTTGGAGCGGTACCACCGCCAAAATCATTCGACCAGTTTCCCATTACGGCGCCGTTGTCGTCCGGTGAATTCACCTGAAAATATAATACCCTTTGTTTTAACGTTTGATCCTTGAATTCTATTTTAAAAGGAGATATTATTCAATACTCACAGCTGCCGAAAGCACACGACATATGACGACGGGATCGTTTCGCGCGGTGGCTCGAGTCTTTCCAACTTCGTTCATCATATATAGAGCGCAGTCGAGAATATCTCGCTCGAATTGCGAATATTTCCACACCGTTGGTCTCAATCTGTTGTAACTTCCGCGCCATATGAGACCAGCGTCTGTCATCACGTATTCCTGACGTCCTTCCTCACCGTCCAAATAGACGCTGTCATCTGCAACATATCAGAAATGTGTCAGCTACTTTAAATTTTAATTATAAATATCTTTTACATATTCAACAGAAAATTAAATAGAAACTTTATTTCTATTTCCAGATGTGACGTCCTCCATCAAATTTTTTCGAAAATTCGGCCACTTTTTTTTACCCTTTCGAATCTGTTCCATAATTGGAGCTGTGAATTTTTTCCGATTTTTAAATTCGAACGAAAAAAGCTATGTTTTTCTGATATCTATATTTTGATCGGACATATATGAGATTTTCACATTATCTCAGTCGTTGTTTAGGCAAGCTTAATTTGAAAGTGCATTTTGTTCCAAAACGTGGAAGAAAATATTTTTAAAAAAGAGGAAACCCACGAAAACGTAAATTAAGGAAGCTATTTCTTATTTTTATGGTTTTGGATTCACGTTTCAAGATTAAACGAACACTGAAATTTCTCTCAGCTTAAAAATTGTCTTAATGTGAAACACCGAATATGTCGTCGACATAAAATCATGCGATAAAAGTATAAATATTTCATATCTGCATCAATAATAATTGAAAAAAGATTATTCACATAAAATATGTCTTGTACAGCTATTATTATTGATTCTCTCATTGATCGATAATTTATTGAAATTAAATCAATATTATTTTTATAAGATCAATTGTAATATTTATATGACATACCTTCGCACCAGGGATTAAAAATGATGTAAAAAGGTTCCTGCACAGCGAAGCTCACCGCACCCTCGGAATTTTTCCGTTTACTGTCGATATCGATCTTCCATTTGCCGATCAAAGTGTCGGCTGGCGCGACAATCTGATAAAAAAGATAAATTGTCCCATTCGTTACGTTGATTACGCCACGACGATTAGTCACTATCTCACCTTTATCCTGATTGAATTAACGTCCAATGAATCTATAGTTGCCTGCCAGGATCCTTGGGAGACATCACCAGGATTCAACAACGGTATGACGACGAAAGTTCCGTGTCCGTATTGTGGTTTCTTGATGCCATCGAGAGTGAAAACGACGGAGAGTCCATCAAAGGTCGGATCGTAATCACGAGACAGCGTGAGATTTATATAAAATTCTTGACCCCGACGAACAACTAATCTGGAGTCTCCATTGGGCCGATTCATGATCTCGTACCTCGAGGTACGATGAGCGTATCCATTTTCCTTGAAGCATGGATCGACGCTGATTATCGTGAGTACTGGAATACCATAGTCTTCCCCTGTAAAACAAAAAAAAATAAATAAACTTTTTTTATCTCTTCTAAAGCACGAAGACTCAGTAAAGAAGGCTGCAAAGTAGGACCTTGCACACCCTCATTATTTTTCACCTAGAGAATTGTTTTTTTATATAGAGGAAGCTTTGTGAATAAAAAGATCGGATATTCAAGAAAAAATTAATTACTTAACTTTGTGTGTTCAATGTATTATGAGTTTTTTTTTTAAAACCATAACTTTAAAGCCTCATAATCTATTTTGGTCCAATCGAGTTTCTCAATAATAAAATACAAAATTCTCTGAAATATGAACTCCTTGTTGGATCCTCACTAAATTCAGTATCAAACAACGACACATTCTATTCAAGTTTTATGCAAAATTTTAGACCATTTTAGATCATCAAATCTGCAAAGCATTCTTTTGGGTTTACACCTAAAGACATGCTTTTGAAATGAATTAAAAATGTCGTATCTTTTCGTGATTTTTTATTAATACTTACAAAGATGTCTTCAAAAAAATGGCTTTTTTACAAAAGTATCAAATATGCAAATAAATGTTAGCATCTGAAGTATTAATAAAAAATCATAAACGACAAAATGACATTTTGTTGAATTAACACACGAAAATATTACAAATTCAAAAAAATTATTTTCACATAATGTTGCACTCCAATTTAACAAACTATTATCTTCTAAATTAACACACAAAAAATGTAAAGACTTTCTTACTTATTTAACAAAATTATTTATCACGAACACGGTATTCCATTTTTTTTAAATGATGGTATATGTAAATAACACTCACAATGAAATCTAAATGGAAAGGACCGAAATCGACGATCATTGAAGGCCCGATAGCGATCATAAAATCTATAATACATATTTCTCGTCGATAACTATGTATTCGGAATAATGAATAAAGCTATGAGACCCGTGGGCGTTATTGACAATTGCACAAAGAAGGCTAAACTCCAAATGAAGACAAATCGAAGATCTACGAAATTCGCGAGGAAGAAGCTCAACACTCCGGCGTCTTGTCTGAACAAACACGTCCGTATTCACTGACGAAGCTCAGCAATGGAGTCTAGATTTTAGATAGACACGTCGACGAAGCCGGGTGGTGGATTGCACCTGTGGAAAGCCCGGGATAGCTGGCTCATAAGGATCTCGAAAGATCCTTCAAGAATCGAGGGAGTGAGAGTGAGCTATTGACAAACTACAGAATAAAATCATTCAAGGTTCCTATATTCCACGTGCTGTTCTCCGCGTATGCGACCATACTTGGCACCTAGAATTCCATTCTGCTAAGTCGATGCTGCGAAATGGAAGGTGGGAGCATTATAATCCTCAGAAGCGTCACCCACTTCATTCTCATAAATAAATTAATCGTTCGACTGCGACGGAAAAAAAAAAAGGAGGCGCGCCACTGATGCTGAATGACTGCATTTTCATGCGAGTTAGCTTTTAGCACTGATATGGCAATATTAACTACGTTGGATTTACCCTCGGGAGTGCTAACGTGATCCTTCTGTCAGGACAGGAGTCCCATGAATCTCGTGCTAAATATGGTGCGTGGAAAAGGGAATTTACCTCAATCACACGTTCTCGCAGCCTCATTCCCTGTCATTTAGTGTATTTTCTGGTTTAATTGGGCAAAGACGGATCAGACGAACCGCTGTTCTTGCCGATTTCTGACTGCAACCTGTATATTCCAACTTAACGGGCATCTCCGTCGTGAAAAGCTGCACGGAGGAATGACATTAAGGATTGCACAAAGTAGACCGCTGACATATCTATGAAGGTAGGCTGAATTTGAAAAAAAAAGTTTCACCATGCAATGGCTCATAAAATATCGTGACGTAAATTAGTCACGAAACATTACTCTAGAAAGATTAGTCGGGGTTTACTGTCCTCAGAACGAATGGTGAAGGAAAAAATTCAATATGTGAATTAAAAAAAAAAAGTGGTCGTTTCCGAAACTTTTTCTCGAATTTTTGGTTCCGATAATCGATCAAAAAATGTTGGTCTCGAAAAATACCTCTAAAAAGATTTGTCGAACGTACTATCAGTGCGGAATTATACCATTACAATGATCGTGCTTGTTCCAATTGAATCATCAAATTAAAACAAAATAAATGATCCCAGTGAAGCTGTAATACAAATCATTCTCTTCTACCATTATTAAGTGCACTTAGAAAACGATTAATACAGATACGAAGCACTATGATTTGACTAAGTGCAAAGCATTGCAACCTCCTTATATTAATCTTACAGTTATTCAACGAAGTGTAAATAATGCTCGTATGTTGAGTTGGAGTAAATGGATATCACGTAGCACGTCCGCAATTTGCGCTCTATGCGCAATGCAATGTAATCGCGTCTCAAAAGTATGGGCGTTGAGCGCCACGTTTCTCCGAGGCGTACTACACACATTATAAATTAAATACAACGATTTAATCCGACGAGACGAAGACGTACGTGGGACGACGTTAGAGAATAATCCTTTTTTTATAATACTGAAACGTTCGAAGTTATATTATATTTCTTCTCGCGTGTTGGAAATACAATTTTCGATAATAATTCTTTCACGGTAGCTTCTATAATTGATGTAATATATACAGGTGAAACTCTCGTAGTTGGAAGTACTAACGACCGGATTGCTAAGTGAGAGAGAGAGAGAGAGAGGGGCTCATTATCGTTACATAGTATTATATTGTACGATGCGCGCTTCGAGATGTTCACCTGCAGAACACTCGCACTTTCTGAGTCTCCACAAGAGCTTTAATATGTTCCAATTATGAATGAACTACTGTCTGAGAGGCCATTTACCGTTGCTCGCGAATTAATAGACTCTCATAGATTACACGGGTTCATTAATAATTGTTATTATGCATAAATTCCTTGCTGATGAATCGAGCGCACTCGAGAACCGATTGCAACGATCTGGAAAATTCTGGGAATACTTTTTTACTTTACATTGAGAAAAAAAAAGTGGTTTATTTATTTGGCCATTTGTTATTTGTGTCGATATTAAGTGCTGCTTAATATTGAGGCAATACACGAATATTATAGACATTACAATTTTTTTATTTGATTTAATGTCTTTTTTTTACGTACGCTGTTAGTGAGTGCTAAGAGTACTAGATATATCAATAACAACAACAACAAATTAACTGGATTGTAAAAGTGTCATACATTTTTTTTATACCGACAAAAATTGATTTGATATCAATTTGTGTACTGTATTAATGCAGGAGAAAAATGTAAAAAAAAATCTACATCATTCATCTTGGATAATAATAAATAATTATGTTAAAAGCATGCAAAGTAGAACTTTGCATAATGTTTTTTTTTTCATTATTTTTGAATTTTTACAAAGATACTTCTATGAGAATTTATGTTTATCAATTTTGGCTTCCTGATAAGAGGGATCTTCGTGAAAGATGAACAATTATGAGGAAGCTACTTTGCCATTTTTTACATTTTTTTTTATTTTCAAAAAGTATTCACTGTTTTATTTGCGTACCAAATTGTAAATGTATTGCTCAAGTGTCTATTTTTTTAAGTAATAGCCATGTCAAGATTCTTAACTTGAATCTAATATAACATTTAAATATCATTCATCGATTTTGACGAAATTTTATGTTGAACACTCCTTAATGTTATTACGTTTGTACAAAAAAATGTAAGCTCATTGTTCAATATTTTCGTAATTTACATCTATGGAAAATTGAAATATTAAAAATCCTCTAGAATCTAAACCAGATTACAGATAGTGATGAAACCAATCTTTGCCGAAAAGTAGAAAATTATAAGATACTAATTGTATTAAATTGTCCATTAAAAAGACTAACTCAGCTGTACGTTAATCCACTTTTCTCTTTAAAATATTTTTTTTACACAACAAGGACGTCGAGTTCCGCGATGTCAATTTTTTAATATATTCCGGATACATTGCTAAAAAAACCAGTAAAATCTACAGTGAAATTAAAAGTGTCGCATTGAAAGAAAAAGTATATTATTAATTTTTTTCGCTGAAAGGCTATTTGCCTTCTTGCCTTCAAAATATAACACATATTGCATTAAGTTGGAAAAACATAACTTTTTTTTACATTTTTTTTGCCCGACTTGAATCTTTCATAATATTAAAAAAAAAAACCATTTCCCGAACAAGTGAATAAAAAAATCTGAAAAAATTCACAAAACAGATCCGAGAGCAAAGAAAAAAAGTCGCAGTATTGGTGATAATACTTCATATCCGTATTATCGTATCCCAGAGGACATTTCTCTATATTCGTATGTGAATCAATTAAGACTGTTTCAGTCGTGACGCATCGACAGGTCTTTTCAGTGTCGTGACCATTCACGTGGCTAATAACAGTTTGTCTCGAGAAACGAGTGCGCGAATTGTTTTATTGCACTGCACAGTCTCGTTGATGTACGCATTATTAAAAATAACTTGCTCGACTCTAATCGCCCACTCGTCATTGCAGAGCTCACAAATTAATTTGCATTCAACGCAAACATATTTGGGAGTGTGAATCAACAGTTTAAAGCCTCCGTTACGAGGAACTATGATTTCATCGAAGAAAAAAAAAAAAAAATGAATTATGATTTATGCACTTCTCGGAGAAATTATAACGTGCAATTGTCGACTCCTGTTAGTTTAACACTTTGCTGCATTATCTATGAATTAATTTCACGATCAATCGTCTACGTTATAATACGTGACATACCATCGATCAACCAGATTGTGCAACTTGTTCGACAGCGACCTTCGGCTTCACTGGAGGCTTGCCGGCACAGTCAGTGCTAATTTGAAGTGCACTTGCCGACAGAAAAACTATAGACATTTAACTGTTGGTTACTGTATATGGTTGTTGAAGCAATCGAGAGAGTTTACACACATTTTACGTGGTGAATCGTGTAATGAATATTCATGTTGCACCGAGTGGGATTGAAGAATTTCCTTTTCCATTGGTTTAGCTGTTTTCGACACTTTAAGTTATTGGGAACGACGCCCAACAGTTTCATTCATGCAAACATATTCTTTTCAATTTTTCTTTTTATACTCGTTGCTGCAACCATCCTTTCTCTTCAAACCCACATTTCAGAAAATATAGGATTAAAAAAAAATTATAAGTAATTTATAGATTATGCATATTAAATGCATATAGTTAAAAAAAAAATTAATAAATGAAATTGTATACTAAACGAAAAATTCCTGATTTTTTTTACAAATTCTTTCCGAAAAAAATGGCTTTTACAATTCATCACCCATCAGTCAGTCTCCAAAAATGCGCGACGAAAAAAATTCAACAAAATTTCAAAGATTATTTATCGTTTGAAGAAAGCTCACTTTTATTTAGTGTTTTTCAAATTTTGCTTAAACTTAACAAAATATTTCAGCATTAATGCGGATTCAAATAATAAAAATTGTCAGCATTACGGCGCTCAACGTTCCGGAGTAAAAAAAAAGTAAATTATGCCAAATTGTATGGAATTGATCATAAGAAAGTATAAGTTACTTATGACAAATCCTATATTTTAAGTTCATTTTTTTTTTATTGTGTTATTATGTTATTTTGTCTGTTGCGAGTATAATGTTATAATTATTTATAATTTCCGGCAATTACAATATTTTCAGCAGAATAATAATCACAATTTAATACGATCTCCCACACGATTATAATCGCTTTACTCTGGAAAGCCGATAAATTAATTTCAGAAATAATTAATTTTGCATAGGTGCATAATAAATCTTCATGTCACGTCCGTCACAATCCTAGCGATTTTCGACATTCTCAACTATTTGAAACGCGTTGTCTAACATTGTCATTAATGCAAGCACATTGTTTTCAATGTTTTATACGTCCATGTAATGCACCGACAGATCAATTTGATATTACCGCACGATTGCGTAATTTTACTTTCATTAATCGGTAACCCAGATAAAAATCGTCAGAGTTGCGCCCCTCAAAGTTTCTGAGTAAAAAAAAAGTGAATCATGTCAAATTATATAAAATTGATATAATTGCTTGCCACGCTAAAATTTTTTCTTTTCTTTCTTCAAAAATCTTGTTGCAAAGTTTTCATCGTAGGAAACTATAACTTAATCTAAATCCTACGTTTGAAATTAAATTATTTTTATTATTTCATGTTTTTTGTTATGTTTGCAAAAAAAATGTAATAATTATTTGAAATTCTCGGCAATTAAAATATTTTTATTGTTAACTACATTAATATTTTACAATTGTTAATATTTATTATTAAAATAATAGTGCCAATTTAATTGGACTTTCCATAATTATAATATTTTTCTCCGGAAAGTCGATAAATTAATTTCGGAGATTAATTAACGTAAATAATAAATCTTCATGTCCACTTCGAGTGGGATTGAAGAATTTCCTTTTGTATAAACCTATAGCGGTTTTCAATATTCTCAACTATTTGGAACACGTCGCCCAACATTGTCATTGATGCAAACACATTCTGCTTAATGTTTTATACGTCCGTGGTATGCTGGATGTATAATGTATACAACATTACCGCACAAAACACCGGCTGATCAATCGGATGCTGGACGCAATGAGCGTCGCGGAGTGAATGTGATATCATCGCGGAATTGCGTAATTTTACTTTCATTCACCGCTTATCCGGAGTCCTCGAGGCTATATACTGGAATCGCGAGGCGACGTAGAAAAGTATGAGAGAGAATTTAAGCGGGCGTTAGTTGCTTTCATGCATCAAGCGGAAGATGAGGATACTTCCCATATGTTCGAATAGGTCAGCAGCTTATTTTCGTTGCTTGAGCTAAGCGGGCCTAGATCTCGTAAGAATAATAAATAAACGTGCCTCAGACTCACAACGAACCTCTATGTTATGATTCGCATAGGCACGCGAGGGATATTATATACAAAGCTGTGAAAATTTAATGCTGCTTTTAATTCTTTGGCACAAGTAGTCGATTCTTTATTCGAATTCTTTGAGGCGTTTTAATTATATAGCTCTGATATGGAAGAGAAGATTATATACGAACCGCGAAGTAAACTTTTTTTTTTATTCCATAAATGCCAGATTCAAAGTAGCAAACATGGTTTTGTTAAATTCACGGATAATCCTTTTGTAGTGTACGGATGTTTTTATTAAATTTAAAATCTGACAGGAACAATTTATAAGTTTGGCAAATTTACTGATATTTTTTTGCAAAATTACAAGGAACAGAAAAAAAATTGTTAAATAGGCAATAAACCAAAAATGGTTTAGAAAAGCGTGCCTGCGTTAATTAATTTTTTTCTATTAAGATAACAAAAAATATTTAGTAAAATGAAAATACCAAATTTCTAACAAATAATCTTATTTTAAAATTAAATTTTTAATCATTTTTTTTGTAAAAACATAAATTGACAATAAAATTTGTGTCAAATTTACAAGAAATTTCTGTGGACGTTTGCAGACGATTTTCAGTTAAAACTTCGCAAATGTCTATTTACTTTTTATTGGGCATTCGACAGGTCGATTAAGGTGTGTGACGTGTGCGTGTGAGTTGAGTCGTTCGACACGCGTGAGATTTTCTTTCCAGTCGAGAGAATGTTGTGCAAGTAACAAGCAATGCACCTCGCATCTATTCTCGGCAAACTGGTCAAGGCGACCATGCGGATTGTATGCATTTTGAGTTACGCGCAAGGCGTTTCTACTTGAAATTTTAGGACTATGAGTATTCGTGAGCGTCGAAAAGTGTGGGAACGGTGGACAAATTATTACGGTAAAGGACGTGTGCTGTTTGGTTTTGTGTCTCGAGGTCCCAGAAGCCAGACCTTCGTGAAGATGATGTCACGAACTTTTACTGGCGTCGCACTTCTTTTGAACAGGAAGTGTGTATCCAGGTGTCCCTGAACGTCGGATATTGGCTCATTTAAAGACTGGTTACTATTATTCTTCTTGTCGCAATTGCTCGCATCGCTGAGTTCACGCGCTATATATTTTGTACTATAACGGCATCCTATGAATTTAATACGTCATTGAGGAAATTTCTTTTGCAATTCTTTCCTAATTTATGAGAGAATTGCAATTCAATTTGTCATAAATCCTTCAGTCACGGGAAAATCCCGAAAAATTAATCAGCCTGTCTTGGGAATCACTTTTAGCGTGAATACAGTTTTCCCAATCGGACTTCCGGTGATGACACAACCAGAGAAAGGTTTATTTAAATCTGATGTGAAAATTTATTTGAATCGACTGAAACTTTATTTAAATCAAATCAAAATTTTGTTTCTATTAAATAAATAGTGTTAGGTCGGCATTTTAATTAATAACTTTTTTTTAAATGGAATGATAAGAATTATTCGATTCAAATAAACACAATCCCCCACTTTTCTCTGTATGTATTTTATGAACCAAACAAATAATGAATTTTTATGAATTTAAACAAAAATTGAGGTTTTCCTGGCCAATTCCGTACATTTTTTACCCTGACCCTTTTCGATTTCAACCGATATCTTTTATGAAAGAAACACTTCGATTTTTTCTATAGACATTCTTTTAGTATAATAACACATTTTTGATGACTTACAACTTTTTCTGATTTTCTAAACGAACATTTTCAAATGCTTATATCTTCTAAGACATACATTGTGTATTGTGAAAATAAGTACTTTTGTTCATCTTAAACTATACTTTCATGTGAGTATAGCAAAAAAATTGTTAAAGTCATCTTTTCCAGAAGTGACGAATTTGTATTTAAAAAAAAATCTCTAAAGTACTACTCTTAAATACCAATATTTTAAGCATAGGCAGGAAGTGTGATGATTATATCCGATATTTTAGGAACGCTCGACATTTTTCTAAAAGTTCTTATTTTTTTTAACATCCAGGCAACATTTTTTTGTTAATTCGTTATGTATTCGAAAATATCATTAAAAATTTACAAAAAATAATAACTCCCCATTCACTCAGGAGAATAAAAAAAATGAAATGAAAACTACTTCGTTTATATTTATACTTTAAGTTCGTGCACTAGACAAAATATCTACCACCATGTAATTCTCAAAAGATTTTAGCCCTTTTAGAATTAACTTTGTTTTAAACACAGAAAATATAATTTTCCAATTTTACGTAATAACCATCTTATTTTATGAATTTTAAACTCATATATAAATTTCCTGTATATATTATTACTGTACTAGAAAGTATATCAACCACAATATAAATACGGAAACCATCATCACAATCATATTGCAAATTATCGCGTGGTTAAAATAAAAAATGCATATTTGGCTTTATAAAAACATAAAAAATACTTTTTGTCACACAAAATTAAATCTATGCAACCTAAGAATTAAAAATAGAAACAATCAAAAATACCGGAGAGTTCTCAAATGGCAAAAAGTTACGATAAAATTATAATTTGGAGAAATTTTTTTTCCAGAAATAAATTTAAAAAAACGTTTCACGAATCTCATTTAGACCTTTAAAAGTGCAATAAAAAAAAATTGCAGTGGTTTAAATTTTAATATCCACGTGACTGTAAAACATCCTAACGATTTGAAGTTTTGCTAATTGTTTATGTCCTCGAACATAATGCAGCGTTAAATCGACTAGGTGAATAAATTTCTCCAAACATACCGAGTTGAAATAGATCTTTTACTCAAACGCATAGCCCATTAACCCCTTTTAATGGTAAGGTCAAGCACGCAGGGCGAGGGCTCGTGCCGTGAATTCCAACTTCATAAATATATATGCTGGGGATTGCACGCTGTGAAATTAATTCGACGCTGGCACGTGCTGCTCCATTATACACCTTGAACCCAAGACATAAGGAAAATTGGGAAAATCTTCAATCATTGCCAACCGAAAGTTTCGTTCCATTAGAATTTTCGCACTTTGAGACGAGAGCGAGAAATATGATGAAAAAAAAATCGACGTGATAGATGATAATAGAAAGAAAGATTATGAACGAAAATAATGATAATTCCAAAAAGTTGTTAGCAAATAAGTTTTGAAAATCATGTTTAGCAAATTCGATAGAATTTTTTAATGTGACATGAATTCTATGATTGTTCCAAATACATATAATTTTCTTTAAATTATTTTTTTTTGCCATTGTTCAATATTCCTTTTTCCAGATTTACTTTAAGACTGTTTTTATGAAACTGTTTGTTCCATGTTCTTAAAACTTAAAACTAGGAAAATATATCAAAAATTGCAATTAATCAACTATAAAATAATACAAATATTAAGGACTAAAGAAAAAATGTGTTAAAAAAGATCAGAGAATTAAATATATTTAAAAAAAAAGTTTTCTATCGAAAATGTTGAACAAATTTCTTCGAATTTATTAATAACTTATTGGCATAATTTTTCTTGTCTGAAAGGTCTGAAAGGTCTGAATTTCTATTCAAGACAAACTTTTGCTTAAGAGTTAATGTATAATAATTCCTTAAGGATACCGAGTGACCTAAAGAAGCCATTAAAAAGCCATGGGAATTATTAGTAATCTATTATTCAGCCAGTTTGAACAAAAAATTCAATTATAATAGAAAACTTTGTCGTACAAACCACAAAAAATCCTTATTATTATCTATCACTTTGATAAAAAAAGCTGTGTGACAGATAAAAAATATTGGATTTTATCTCACAGCAACTATGTAACACTACAAAGTCATAAATGTATAGATTTTGATACAGATTATATAAGACTTTAGTGCCAGTTTTTACTAATCAATAGCTTCCTAAAAAAAATGATCATGCATTTTTAGGCGATCCAGGGCACTTAATAATTTTTTTTAACATTATTCAAAATTACTATTCTTGGATACTTTCAATGACGTTGATTATCTTTTCTTATTTTTTTTTCTCTCAACTCAAAATGTTCAAATGTAAATCAAATCCAAACGTTTCGTTGGAAATTTATGTGTAATGCATCCTTAAAATTCCGCTGTTCGATCATCACCTAAGAAAGTAGTATATATTTTACTTGTTATACATGCACAACAGAATGTGAATATATATCCTGCAGCGACGAGGGTAAATTTTCCTTACTCATCCTCTCTTAACTCACAGCGAACTATCCAAGTTTAAATGCCGTCTTCGCGGTCTTTAAAACGTTAATCGTTTTCACGTGCGTTGAAAGACGATGAATATATGTGCGAACGTCAGTGTACATCGAATATTACATCCCTCACCATTGAAATAATTTCTGTACAGGCGCATTCTTAAGAAATTCCAACAATCCAAATTATACAGCCGGTAGGATAATAAAGTATTCTATTTAATTTACCAGGTGTACGAAGGTGAATAAATCAATGATAAGCGTACCGATAGAAACATACAGGCTTAAGATTAGTTTTCTACATATAAGAAGGAAACCGATCTTAAGTCTGTATTTAATCCCACAATTTTCCATCCAACTGTTTAAAACTCTTATAAATACTTGAGAAATCCCATTACTATAATTTCGGTATCTTAAAACATACATATTTTACGTTTCACCTTGAACACGTGATTTTTTTTTGTTGCTTATTTTATCATAATTTTCTTTTTAAATCATATAAATTTGAACGAATATTCTTTTTACAGACCATTAATAAAGGACATTTTCATTTTTTATAAATCATAGATAGCGTAAACTGTTTTCGAGATTTTAAATGTTTTAGTGAAAAGTAACAAATAATTCAAATGCCCACCCCAACAAATTTTTTAAAATTTCGAAATTTGGTGTAGCTGTTCGAATTATATCATCTGATTTTTAGACATTTTTTGGCAATTTTTTTTTTTTTTCCTGTGTGGTTGAATATATATGGTATGTCTCGCATACACTTTTATTTACCAAGTTTTATGAAATTAAGTAAACAAATAATAATCATACCAGTGATAGAAACCCTTGGTGGTCGGGGTAAACACTCAGGTCTCGTGCAAACAGGCTTAAGATCAGTTCCTTCCTCATTTGGCCGAAAAACTGCTCTAAATCTCGAACAGTATGAACAACAATTTCCCATTTTTCCGTCCAATTGGCTTTAAAACACTTGTATATATCTCACAATCCTGATCACTATAATCTTGGTAGCTCAAGTCTTGCGTCTGACTTGCACGGAACGAAACTACTTTTCATATCGCTCAACACTAAAGTTTCAAACGCGCTTGAAAGTCCACTGCACCGAAGATGAATGGACCGACACTTTCCCCTTCTTAAAGAAACGCTAGACACTTAACATGCTTTATGTGAAAATAAAAAAAAAACAGAAATGCCTTCATGAGGATAATTAATAAGACTCGTTGATTACAACCGGCTCGCCAGTACGTGAGCGACTGTCATCGAAGAATCGGTGTATCGAACCGTCAGATACTATCTCCCTACTTCGAGCAACTTTTGGCGCCTCCCGAGAGAACAGCAAGGCCCTCCTATTGCGTTATACCGATTTACACCACGAGGAAAATCTTACTCCTACCTCTGCGAAGCGACTCCGACACTTCGGAGATGGCATGAGTAATGTATATATATCTCGGTTATACTGGCTCGATGACCATTCAGTGTCTCTTTTGCTTCGTTATGTACGTAAGATTCGTTGAACTATCATGCATTCCATATCACGCGAATGGTAGACTCATTTTTAGAATTAACTCATTAGTAGTCATTGTCTACTTTTGTATTCACACTTGATGCTGATTTAACGAGGCATCATCCGTTTATCTTATGAACTGGCGCCGGTTATTGTGTTTATGAGTAACTGACCGAGTTGTATTGTATTAGCTGTAAAATAAGTTAATTAAGGAAGATAGAAGTTGCGAAAAAATCAGACAATATGATATTGTGATTGGCCTTCTGACGCAGTGGCTTTTTATTAAACGTGACTAATAAAGAATAAAAAGAGTGAGGTTTTTATAAAAACTAAATAATAGTTTGTTGAATTAGATTTAATTAAATGAAAATTATTCTTAGTTTGTAATTATTCAGACTAACTTAATCATTTTATTGACTCAAAAACCGTACGAAAATGAGGAAAATTTAAACGACGTATCATTAAGAACACGTTGAAATTCCACACTAAAGAACAATTATTCCTTACAGTTTCATAATATTTTACCAGGTCTTTTTTTTAGTGCATGATTTCAGTGAGGAGTTTATTTTATACAGTTTTTGAAGCTAGTACGAAATTAATGTTCAGACTAAATTGTAATAGATATAAGGCGAGGTGGAACTTTGTACCTTTGTCGATATAATTTTTTAGCATTTTCTTAAAAATTAGAGCAATGAACATCTGTAAAAGTATCCAATTTGACATTATTTTTTTTTTGGAAATGTGATTTTTTAAGTGGTTATATCTACTTGTGTTGGAGAAGATGAAGAGATTTTTATGTTTTTTTTTAAAGCCATGTCAACAAAATGTTATTGCAATACACTATAGAGTATCGATTAGTACATGTTCCATGGTACTTGTATAATTTTTTTATGAGAAAATCTTAACAACTGGGGAAATACGGTCGTTGCCCCAAAACACTTATTGAAGCCAAAACGTGTGAGAAAACAATATAATACGATATGGTAATTAAATGTCTGCAGTGGTAACATGCTAGTTTTGTTGCACTTAGCGTGCAGCGACGCTGTTTCCACTGTAAGCGTCAGACACGTTTTATAAAGCGACGTGACAATGGACCGCGTCTATTTCCGTACTTGAATGGCCAGATACGATCCATCGCATGCTAAGGCGATCTGATATAAACCTTCGACGATCAGCTACTTGACGAGAAATTGTCTTGCTCAATTTATACATAACAAACGTTATTGAATAAAGATCTATTATGCTTATTGCAGCAGCTAGCTCGACGACCCCTTGGAAGAGGATTTATGGGGCAAAGTGACTTTAAGAATCCGGTCATGACCTCGAGAATTATAGAAGATAAATTGACACATCAAAGCTTTTAATTCATTTGACCTATTTATGTTCCCTTCGAATGGAAGAGTCGGCGGAAATCAGTCGGTTCTCTAGTCACGAAGCTTAAATTATCTATTGAATATCTGATTAAATGTATATCCGTATAATTTTAATATCCTTAAAAAATACAAATCAGCTATTGAAGATTGTTTCTGTTTTATCTTAAGTTTTCCGTCTGCGAAAAACCTGTGAATATACATTTACGTAACACTGGGAGAACGGAAATTGGAATTACAAATTAGAAATAATGTTCGAATGATTAAATCGCATTTTCTAATCAGTAATTATCTCTCTAACTATGTCGTGATTTGTAATTACTCAAAGGAATAACTATAAGTCGCAGAGATTCGGTAATAATTTTTTTTTTTTATTAAATTAAAAATCTCTCAACAATTGATGCATGAAAGTAAATGACGGAGTTAAGATGATAATCTACAATGTCAATTATTAAAAGATAATATCGAGAGACTTAAGCGAGGATTTTTAAAAAAGTTTTACGACAGCGAGAGCATGGGCGTGTTATTTAAATTGTTATTCAGCCCTTCAGAGCCTCTGTTGTCTTCGAGAACGATGACTGATCGAGCAAAGTTTTCCAGCTGTACAAACAAATATCTGTACACGTAGTCGCCAGATTCGTTCTGAAAAAGAGCAGCATAATGCAGAGAATGTTCGAGCTTCGTTAAAAGTTGAAAAAAAAATCTTGCGGTACTCACTTCTTGCATTTCTAGATGAACGGTGCCGCGATTACGAATTCCCTGGATATAAAATTGCATTCTCATGTGATTGACACCATTCTGAGTATACAAGTTGTGCCTAACGTGACCGCGTCTTCCCCGTCGAGTTTCTTCACCAAAGGCTTTTATGGGCTCCCCCAGAGCATCCTTAACCCTGGGATCCTCCGTGCATCTTTCCGCTGCTTTGGTGTAGACACTGTTTGGACTTTTGCCGGAAAACAGCTCTCTAAATATAGCGTAAAACATCAGAGCTGTGACTCCAACTCCAGCAACTATGACGCTCATGTACCAGGCTGATTTTGTATTTTCCTTGACTGTGGATTAAGGAAGAAAAAAAAATACTAATCTGTAATTGCGATGATGTGTTCATATTGAACAGCGACAAAAAAAATATCGACAAAATAAATTTTACGAAAATATCTGCAAAAATAATACGACGGTTTAAAAAAAATCACGTTTTGATACTAACACGTTTTAAATAACATTTTAAATAACACTGTCTTGAAGATTATATTATAGACATTTTTAAATTGTTTATCTTAAAATTGTCTAACCCACAATTTTTATTATTTTTATGCATGTCATTGATTATTGGGCTCGCTCGACCTTTGCACTTAATTAAATGTACTGTAGAGACTGATATACGTAAAAAATAAAAATTAATATTCTTTCATTAAGAAAAAAGCTATTTTGGAATTCGAAGTTTTTTGATACTGAAATATTTCATAGAACTTCGAGTTTCTGTTTTCTAGATCTTCTGGGAATCAAAGATTTGTTCATTGTTTCATTAATGAGAGAATAATTTTTAAAAATTCTGAAGATTGGTGTGTTTTGACAATTTAAGTGTCTCGATTTGTAATTAATTATTTAAATGAATCGACAAGATATCATTGTGACACAGTGTTTAAATTGTGATATATCTGATCATTGTGAAATTTTAATGAATGACCATTATTAGTAGGAAAAAAAAGTCTGCAGACTAAAACAGAAGTATTTCATAAATTAAAAATTTTCACCATAAAAGGAACAACTTCAAAATTAATTATAAGAAAAAAATAAATCTTGCCTTTAGAAATTAGTTTTTGGCATGTAAAGTTGTACTTTTCATAATGCACCTTGATAATCTGAATAAATAATTTTCTTAAGCTGTAGGTTCTAACTATTTAAGTAAATGGAAAAAACTTAGATAAACTGAATACAGTATAACATGTTTAATATAATATTGTATAGCAGGCTGTAAGACCTTGGTTGATGGCCTCGCAAATCCCAACACACACACACAGTCCACTTACACACAAAAACATGTGTAAAAAAAAAGGGAACTACTAAATATATTATTATTATTATAATTATATAGCTGACTGAATAATTCTAGTATTGCTTTTGCTTAAGGTCAGCTTCATAATTCTAATACAGAACACTTTTTGACAAAACTTTCTTCGTGTACCAATTGTTAAGCCAATATAGGCAAATAATCACATTTGTCAATACAACATTTTCTTCATTAAATCGCATGCATTTTCCAAATTAGATCATTTTCGAGTAAATTCTTTTCCAACAGAATTTATTCTCTTGATTTAATTCCCAAATTATTTTTGTCAGACATTTTGCGTTTAAATCTCAAACAAAATATAGTCATTATTCCATATTCTTTGATTTTAAAAGTTGTAAGAAAATTATCTTGAAAAAAAATTACCTACTTCCGCAAAGCCAGTCTGCAATTGGCCTCCAGCGTCATTGCGTTCCACCTTCGTAACAGATTTCTGACTAGAATACCACTGATTCTGACTCTGCGAGACATTGGGGTAACAAGATGGTGATAAAATGGGAATGCTCGGCAACATAGGAGTCCGTCTACGAAGGAGATGATTGATTGCTCTTGTCGAAGCCATAATCTGAAAGTAAATCGTACTTCAAATTTTATTGATAAACATTCGCCTTATCTAAAAAAAAAAAAACAAAAATGCAATATCCAAAAAAAAGAAGAAAAACCAGCTAGCGAAAGAAATACTCTCAAGTTACATAACATCAAAAGCTTGACCGCTAAATTTTCGATCACAATTTGTTAAATGACAATAAAAGAAATACTCAAATGAATTTGTAAGAGAAGAGAAACATAAAGCAACTCACAAACTTCACCGTTAATTCGATGACCAACAATCTATATGTATATCGTCAATTGCTTTGTTCCAACCCACGCACAATAATCGTACGTATGATTGTGGATCAGCTGTGGGGTTACACTTCAACACCTTCTATTAGCCGGTATTCGTTATTTCGCCCCTCCGACCAATCAGACGAACTATCGGCCACTTACAGTTGTTAATATGCGATAACTAAAGTAGACGACGAAATGACGAAGAGACAGGTTTCTAACTGCATTTGCCTGAATGCGAATCCATTGTGCTACGACTAAAAAAACATGGAACGTGGCGCGTTGTGCACAAAAATTTAACGCCGAGTGTTTTTATTTTGTATTTTTTTTTTTTAAGGTTGGAACGACAACAATGGCTGTTTTTAGCAGTGTCCGCTATCGTATTTTCTTCTCCGATGAACGGCGATAATTCGAGGATATTTGACTTTTTTTTTTCTTCATTGAGCAACAGAGAGTGAATCATCGACGATATGACACCTTCTGTTATCGGTGTAACATAACCTGAGGTCCTCGACTTAGAGAAGAATTTTTTGTTTTTTTTTTATCAACATTTTTATGTGATGCACGAGGCATCAGATAGTTCGGCAATATTAGCATAATTTATTGAATTTATTGAGTGGGTATTAAAAATGTCGGAATCATACGAGGAATTGACTTTTGGAGATGTAGCCGGATATATCGCTGCTGGAGCAATGATTTTTGGTGGTGTCGTACCTTATATACCGCAGTACAGAGAAATCAAACGCAAGGAGGATGCAGAGGGCTTCTCCTTGTATGTCTGTCTGGCGTTACTCGTTGCCAATACACTTCGTATACACTTCTGGTTAGTATATCTAATTGTTTGAAAAAAACATCAGCTGCAAGATACTGAGAGAACATTTTGGATTGAATGTTCTAATTACTTGTTTAATTGCTTGCTAATTACACAACTTTTTCAGTTTATTGCTTGAAGTATTGTTCTACTTATTACTGTCTGTTAGATATTGAAGTAATTAAAGTCATTCTCAATGTTTTTTTTTAGAGGCAGAAGACAATTTTACAAAATTCATATAGAGTATAAATTATAATAAATAAAATATCGTAAATATATAAAATTTAGTATTTAAAAAAATGTGAAATTTTTATCTGAAGAACAATTATCTATAAAAGTATTGAACAATTTATTGAAGATCTATTGAAAAATACACAGATGCTCACAGGGTTGGTAATTATTCAATTCAGCTAATTATTCTATCTATTGTTGCCTGCTAGATATGAATTGCAGTAATCAAAGTAACTCTCAGAGTAATATCAAAATACTCTAAAATTCAACATTAAAGAACAATTATCTATAAAAGTATTAAATAATTTCTTGAAAATCTATTGAAAATCACACAGATGTTCATAGGCTTGGTAATAGATGTTATGTAACTGCAAGATATGAATTGCAGTAATTAAAGTAATTCTTAATCTATTTTAAAGAAGCAGACAAAAAACTGGAAAATCTATACAGAGCACTATCAAAATACTTTGAAATTACACATTAAAGAACAATTACCTATAAAAGTAATTAAACATTTTTTAAAAGTTCATTGAAAAATCACACAGATACTCACATGCTTTGTATTTATTCAATTCAGCTGCTGACATACTGATTTCATTGAGTAAATAATTGTTGTATCAATCATTGCATGCTAAATATGATTGCTGTAATTAAATTAATTCTCAATCTATTTTCAAGAGACAGCACAAAATTGTGCACAATGTTCACAAATTTCTATCAAGACATTTTGAAATTCTACACTAAAGAAAAAGATTGCTTCATAATCTATCAGAACTCTTTCTCAGTCCATGTTTTCACAAATATTTATTTTTCCAATTTCAGGTTTGGAAAGTACTATGAGATACCATTGTTGCTGCAAAGTATTTTGATGATTATGACAATGCTCTTGATGATTAAAGTCTGTGTGGATATACGCAATAAAAATCAAATAATAAGATCCAGGGAAAGAGTCTTCACAGGTGAGATGAATTTCTTGTTCTCCAATTTTTTCTTCCAGTAGACTAATTTGTGTATCCTTTACTCCTACAATGTGTTTAATTATTTATTTACCACAGTCCCCATTTAACAATAATTCTGATAGATTTGGACACTAAATACTTTTGGAAATGGACAGACTTCCAGTCCTATCTGGAATTTATATTACTTTTTGGAGTACTGGGCGGAATACTCATGTATTTCCTGGTGGACTATCCCATATTCGTTGAAGCAGTGGGACTCTTAGCAGTATTGACAGAAGCAATGTTGGGCGTGCCTCAGTTTCTGCAAAATCTCCACAATAAGTCGACATATGGAATGAGGTGAGGCAATGAGAAATGACCCTAAATATAGATGCATTAAAAAAAATTAAACCTGTCTCACGATGTAACGCCCTTAATATTAATCGTACGGGAGTCGACGTGGATTCACTTTCTTCATCTTTATATACTCTGGGGCCATTTACGTTAACAAATTAATTAAAATATTTTAATGAAAATTATGAAAAAAAACGATAATCGGTATTTTTGCATCTATAATGCGCAATTTTGAATTTATGAATCTTGAGATTTAATTTGTAATATTTAACTGAATCCGAAACATCTCAAATTTTTGTGCCGTATACAGTACAATTTACAGAGAACAAAAAAAAAGAGCAAAAAAAATATATGCAGCAGTAGAAATATAGCGGCAACCTTGCGCGGATATTTGAATCCAAAGCTGGCTAATACCGTTATAAAGTCGGTAAAAATTGCAACAATACGCGTACCCATCAAATACCAAGACAAACAAAATGCACCTCCGCGGACTTGTACGATGAAAATTAAGGGCGTTACGTTGTGCCTAAGATTTCATTTTTTTTAATGCGGATATCTTTAGGATCATCAATGGCAAAGAATAACAGAAGAAGCAATTGCAAAAAAAATGTATATATTTGATGTATTGTAATTTTTAATTGCAGCATAGCCATGGTGACAATGTGGACAGTTGGAGATACATTCAAAACCTGCTATTTTATACACCGAGAAGCTCCGATTCAATTTTCGATATGCGGAGGTCTTCAAGTATTCATAGACTTAGCAATACTTCTACAAGTGTACATTTATCAGACAAACAATAATTCACCGCGAAATTCGATTGCTCGAACTGACTAAAATATACTAATCAAAATCAGTGAAATCTGAATCTTCCTTTTTATGTAATTAACTCTCGAAACTAGTATTGTACAGATCTATTTTTATCTACATAGCTATAACATATTTATGATTGATAAAGTCAAAGGCTGATGATACACAAAATATTCATAGGACTCAGAGAAGCAATCCAAACAATCAAAAAACTATCATAGGAATCTCTGTTTAACAATAATCTCTAGAAACTAACATTGTACAGATCTATTTTCATCACTGTAAGATATTTGTGACTTTGATAAAGAACGCTGAACATTTTTGTAAGACAATTATTTATAAACCATAATGACAATAAAATATGCAGATTCGTTTTATTGCAATTAAGGTAGTTTAGCTCGAGTATGAAATTCAAAGTCGCCCACATTTAATAAAATATATTTTAATAATTAAATCATAGAAGTAACTTTCGTTTTGCAAAGGGGATCCTTAGTTTTCATTATTATATGAAAAAAATACCATAGGGCAAAATTTGTATGGATCTACTGCAAAACTACCTTAAAATAATTTCTAAATTACCGTCATTGCAATCGAAAGTCTGCCGCAAGAACTGCATTCATTGGTTCTGCGAGATTAGTGGAGAGTAGAGGCGGGAATCGTATCGCGTATCTCCTAATTGAAGATGGAAAAATACCGTTATCTGACCAACTTTTTTCTTGAAACGTTGTGAAATTAGGGTGGCGTCATATGGAGCGTAGGTTTCATATCGCGTAATTTGCTCCGGCAAATCATAAATCATCGTTAACTTTCCGATAGATAGCAAAACGGAATTGGGGGTTCGCGATTGGCTGCGCAAATTACGCGATACATCCGGTTAATAAACCGCGGTTATTTATTCAATTTTACTTGCGGTCGAATATACTTCAATAGGTACTGAACAATTAAAACGAAACAGAATTTTTTGTAGCTTCATCGAAATTTGTGAACAAACGTACAAAAATGTTTTTATTATTTTTTACAAAATTATCGTGAGTGTCCTTCAAGTAAATAAAACGCGTATATTATTTCTTTTCATACTATAAGTGCGGTAGTTAAACGATTTGCAATTTTTCGAATTTAAATTGAGATTTTGATTTTTGTGTTGTAGACTTTTTACCAAAATTACTTTTAAAAAATTGGTAAATAACATAATTTACCGGTAAATTTACAACACCAACAAATACGGTAAACTTACCGATCAACTCGACTACGAACCTTATTAAGAGAGCAAAAGTCGCTGTTATCAGAGACGTAAACATCTCTGAATAATAATTATAATAAGTAGCGTAGTAGCACAATTAAACATTTAAAAAAATGAAAACTGCACCGCATCAACGTTTGGTAATGGTCGGCGATCGCGATGGGTAAGTAATTTCTTCCTTAAGGATTCATGAGCTCTGAAAACTACATTGAAAGCTACAAGAGGTTATGACCCTTGTTTTTTATTTTTGTTTTCGTAGATTGAAAGAATTGCTACGTCGTCGACTAGTCGAGTGCGGATGGCGAGATCAAGTGAAGATCATCTGCAAAGAACTCATAAAGGAAAACGGCCACGATGTTACATACGATACATTGTTGTCTATGGTAACAAGCAGAGCAAGAAGTCTCGTTCCAGATTCTGTGAAGAAAGAGTTACTGCAAAAAATCAAGAGCCAACTTCTGGCGCAAGAGGAGAAATTGAAGATGTGATAGGACAAGCTGATAAATAAAGACTGGCGTACCTTAATATTATTTGATTTTGCAATGTACAAATTGGAATTATGTCTGCTAGGAATTAAGAAGACTCTGTGTTTAACATTTCATATTGAACATTCTCATCTCATTTGTTTTATAATGATGTAATAAATAATTCATACTGTTTATAATTGAGTGTGTACTTATTCTAGTTTTAGCCCTGTGATCATTTTGAGTCTGATCCTCAATCTTCAAGGCAATTTGAGTGCTTTATACAAAATTGTGCATACAATGTTTGTTATTCTTTCAGCAAAGTTCTATGCATTAAGTAATGAATAGCAGAGAATGATTTGTGTTATAATATATGTACTTAATTCAAAGATATATTAATGGTGAAAGATTTACAAAAATATGAACAAATTAAAGTTGATTCCTCAAAAAATATATTTGTGTTTAGTTTTATTTCAAATAAACAGCGGAGGATGTTTCTACAAACAGAAATTTTATGGAAAGATTCTCTTCAAATTAATGAGTTATGATTTGAAAAATTATAGCCTACTTATTCAGAGAAAAAATTATTTCCAAAAGCAATGCCTATAATTATTAAACAGTTAACATACTATTAAATTTCTAGGTGATATATTTAAAGAGCATCTTTTAAGAAACAGAAGGAGGACTTATAAAAGTCAATAAAAAATGAGGGATTACTCTTGGACAGAGTTGTAACCAATTTCTTTCGTACTTATTGTTTATTGCACAAGTAATTTAATACTAATAATTTTTGTACTATATCCCACAATACTTATTCATAAAATATATAAAATGTTATGCAAGGATCTTCCATAAAAATTTCAGTAGCAAATACAATGAAAATCACATCAACACAGTAAATTATAAGCCATTAATTTACACATTAATTTCTTTTTTGTAGCATTTTTAAACAAAACAAAGTCAATCTGTGTTTATTTTTCTTAATAAAATGTTTATACACTTGTTTACCAATATAGTAGAATATTTAAAAAAAAAATCAATATCAAAATATTTACGGATTAAATAGGTAATTAATGACCAATTAATGTGCCTGGAATTAATGAATATTAATTATAGCAATTTCAAAAATAGATTCACAACAAAGTTTCACAACAAATTACTTTTTTTCTCGATAAAAAAAATCCCACTATTCAGTGTCATATTGAAAATGCTCTTTTAAAATTTATAAACTGGGAATCGGAAGTAACGCTCGCAGTTTCCATTTCCGGCCACAGGTGGAGCTACGAGCGTCGACAAATAAAAATCACGATAGTTTTCGGCACAAATTCGCGACATACGAATGTGGCGCAAGCACTTGCAATCGTGCGTCTGAGGTACGACAGTTCATCAATAGTCTGTAATAATTAGTTAAAGAGTTAACCAAAAATTGTACAAATATGTTGATCAAAGTGAAGGTAAGTAATTGAACGATATTTGTAGTGCTAAAATTGAATACACTTTAAACCGGCAAATTATATATATATATACAATTTTTTTTGCAGACGCTCACCGGAAAAGAGGCAAGTATTCGGCGATGACACAGAGTTATAAAAAAAAAAAAAAACAAGCCGGTAATCTCGTGCAACGCAAGCTCGCAATTTGCTAGCTCATTCAATATTTCGATTGCAGATTGAGATTGACATAGAACCGACCGACAAAGTGGAAAGGATCAAAGAGAGGGTGGAGGAGAAGGAGGGAATTCCACCACAGCAGCAGAGACTTATCTTCTCCGGTAAACAAATGTCAGTATCAGCTCATTATTTATTAATACATTTTCATTTTATGATTAACGGATCAGTTATGTTGTTACCGCAAATATGACTTTTATTTTGTTATCTTGTGCTCAGGAATGATGAAAAAACAGCGCAGGATTACAAAGTTCAAGGTGGCTCCGTACTTCATTTGGTCCTTGCGTTAAGAGGCGGCCTCTAGTACAACATTCCTCGTAGACTGAAGGATATTTTGTGAAAACTGCCGAATGAAGGGAGAAGAAACAAAAAAAAATATGCAAGGAGGAAAGAAAACGTCCTTGTCTAAACGTTTGACGTTCGGGAGAACCCACTGTGGGTACTAACGCTATTAAGAGAGTACATTTGTATTTCATTGAATATATAATAAAATAATTTAATTGTAGATTTACGACTTTAGATAATGCGCTCTAGGATAATTTCTGATTATTCATGTTAGAAAAAAAAAAAGAAAAAAAAAAAAAAAGATTTATCGCATCGCAGAGTCAATGCTCGGAGTCACTTATAATTATAACTAATTAATATGAGATTTAAATAAATACAGTTTGATACTGTGTAGAATCACAAAAAAAAATAGATGTTCAAGTTACTTTACACGTACATGATTGTTATTTTATACAGAGTAGGAATACTGGGGAATCAGCACACAAATATGATCTACCGTCATAATATCCTGGAAATGGTAGCATGTCTAAGTAACTTTGACAAATGATTTTTTGAAAAATCACTTGAAAAAAAGAACTTTGACAATAATTATCTGGTGATAACACAATTTCAACAAAAATACCATTGACAAAAAAAAACTACATAAAATTGTCTACTGTTATATTATTGTATATCATTTTTCCTTGTACAATTATATACAGTATTTACAGTCTTTTTATTAAAACTGTCCGTAGTGCTTATGTTTAATAAGAGGAGACAGCCGATAACGAAGGGGATGTTCCCGGGGGTAAAGCTCCCGATGTTGATTTGGGCGAAGACTCCCATTTCAGAATAATGGAGGTTTCTGAATATTCAAATTATTTGAATTCAATCGTGATTTTACGTTTGCATTTTAAGTGAATTAAATTTGAATAATCGATTTTTAAATACAAATCTTTCTTCCAGAAGAAAGGATTAAATTTAAATAATTTAATCATGATTTTGGTCGTAAATTTTATTAAATTTATTAATTAAAAAGAATGTTCTTCTTTAGTGATAATAAAAATACCGGTAAGTTCTTATGCCGAAAATACTACGAATCATTTTAATAAAACACTGTAAATACTTGCGCAATTGTAAAAAAATAAGTGTAACAATAAATTAGACAATTTTATGCAAAGTTATTGCTGTCGATGGTATTTTTTTAAAAGTTCTTTTGTCATAAATTTATTTTCGTTAAAAAATCATTTGTCCAAATTATTAAGACATGGAGCTCCTGAAAATATCTCGCGACAGAATAACCCGGTCAAAAATACAAAATAACTTGCGTCAGAATGTTTAAGAACAAAAATATTTTACGCCGAAATAACTTCAAAATAATTATCCACCTGACGAAAAAGCTTGACGAAGCTCGTTTTCCATTGAATTCTTACGGCCAACTCACTTTAACGTCATACAAAAATATCTTGTGCCAAAATAACTTATTATTATTAATGCCAATGTAATATTTCGTTTTATTATTTATTGTAGTGGGGAGGCTGGTATGTAATATGATAATTAAATTATCATATTTCATACCTCTAGAGTTAATAAATAACGTTATCGCATTTTAACAGTTACAAACGAGTAACATAATAAACTATTTTACATTTTACCTTCGGTACTTTTATTGATAGACTAAAATAATAATTATTATATTTATTCCCGAACGGATCATCGTTCAATAAATCATTGAAATCATATATCAGGGCAATTTCACCAAGTTATTTTGTTGCAAGATACTATTTTCAAGATATTTTGGCATAAGATATATATTTTTTTAAATAATTTGACCGAGTTATTTTGTCGCAAGACACTATTTCCAGAATACTTTGTCGGTAAACCCAGAAATATAACGTTTCTTTACTTTGAACTCACTGTTTATTGATTCCAGTAACAAAATGTTTAATCAAAATCAAGAAGAGACTTTCTTCATAAAAAATGCATTAAAAAGTGCTTCAAAAATCGAAGTAATAATGAATATCCATTTTTCTAATGTTGTTTTTAAACGAACCTATGCAAAAAAAATTGCACCGTTCTTGTTTGTAATTAAACGTTTTTTACATTCTTTCACAAAAATGGATATTCTATAAAAGAAAAAAAGAATTCGGGTTGAGTAAACAGCGAGTACAAAAATGAAAAGTAATTGTTACACTTCTGTATTAGAGTGAATTGTTGCTTTGATAAAATTTGAACGAGCCTAGAATAATGAATAAACCTAAGTTCTGTGATATCTGCTGTTGTGCGTCGCTCGACTCCACTTGGTTTTGAAGAATCGTTGACAAATATCGCAATAGGCCGCAGCTTCTGGTGTGGATTCGTGTTTCGAAGCGATGTGTCGTACTAGGGCATGTTGAGTTGTAAATGTAACGCCGCACTGATTGCAGTACAAATTACGTGAACGGATTCCACCTTGCGAAGGGTCTGTCGTCTCTGGATGCTCTACAAATTTACGTCTCACATTGTAGCGTTATAACACTAACATCTGTGAGCGAGTCGCAATCGCAGAGTTACACTAGAGTCGGAGAATTAAACCGTAAACCGAATGCCAGTACTGCGACCATACATTTTGGTACAAAATTGAATATTTTTTTTTTCAAGACGATTGAAGACAAGGGAATAATATACCACATTGATATCATTTTATTTGGATTAACACCGCTGAAACAATGCGAAGCACAGCTTTTTTTTCTCTATATTGTACTTATTCTCATCTCACATATATCGTATATTTGTAATACATTCAATACTTTTTTTTTTCTAAAGTACATACTGCGTGAAAACAACGATATCGGTCCTGTGTGATGCCTTTCCTCGCAATTCATACGATGTACAAAATTGTTGTTTCTCTAGTTGGGACTAACAAGTTGTACTTGTTACAGGATGCATCTATTTAGATTTAAACTGGACCATTTACCAATTGTTTCAGTAGCTTTATTCTTTTTTTTTCTTTTTTGTGCTTTAACCGATCGATCGAGTGGATTATTTATGCGTTTATCATACTTCAAACATATCAAGCTCTTAATGCAAGCAGTTATATTCAATCTAAAAATCGTAAACTTAGACAATCGCGTTTAACTTTACATATCTGGGAAAAGCTTAATTTTTTTTTTTTTTTTTTTTTCGACAAAGAGAACTATTTTCTCGCGTACACATATTTTCGGAGGGCCAATACGCGAATGGTAATTCATGCTTCAAGATTTTTTTTGGTTTTTTCTTTTATCTTCGACGGGTGCGATAGTTTGCTGATTAAAGGTATTTCGAGTATAGTACAACGTTAGTGATAGTGCAGTGTAATTAAAAGATGAGTAATCGCCTTTAACTTCAACTTCTTTCTTTTCTTTTTTTTTTTTTTTTTTTTCTTTTTCTTGCATTGTATGGACGGACTAAAAGATTTATCTGCGTAGTTTATTTCTTTTCGTGTATGTACAATCGAATTCATATTATATCAGAATGACCACACTTAGCATAGATCTCACAATGATAACAGGGAAAACATAATTGCTATTTCGTATTACGTTTATATAGTGACAACATTGCAAAATACTGTATGACCATGACTAGAGTATGTGCATCTATATTTGTTAATTTCATTTGGGATATCGTTCTCTCGTATATATTCATATATATTTGTTCACCTAGCTATGGTCTACTTCGATACGTAATCAATTCTAAGCGTCAGAATCAATAGATCAGCTCTAGTAGGAAAAAGAATACGTGAAGATCAATCTTCGTCGATAACTTTAGCATCTTGACTCTATATATCCATAAAAATATGCTGAAGCTCAGTATGAATTCGCAGATGATATTTTATAGCGATCTCCTTTTTTTTTTTTTTTTCTTTTTCATTTTTTTTTTATCACGAAAATTACCTTCTGGATATCTGACATCGCGTTGATAAATCCTCTATCGGTACACCTAAGCGTACACATAGTTTTAAGTACCTTGTCTGCACGTGAAAGGCGTTTTAAATGTTATGAGGAATTGTGGTGGACGTTGTTTACAGGATAGCCGAAATCTCGAAAAATGTTGGGACTTTTTGTGTTCGCCGGTACTTTTTTTTTGTTTTTTTTCTTTTTTTTTTTTTTGTTCTCTCGTCGGTTTAAGAATTCAATGCCTTTTTAGGAGCTCGGTGCCTCTGGATCGTCTTTTGCCATTGCATATTATGTTTTAATCGCATATGACGACGCAGGTCGGTTCTACGACTGAGAGTGGTGTGACATAGGATGCAGGTTGTCTGGTTCCGATGCACTTCGAGGTGCTGGGTCAGCGAAGCGAGGTGCTTGTAAACACTTCCGCAGAGACTGCATGAAAAACGCCCTGGACCCTGCATCACCACCTGACCAGTTGTATCGCCAACATGCCTCCGTTTCCGTCCCACCCCCCCTGCAACACATTAACAGCCTCGTGACCCCGATTCCTCATTACAAAACCGAGACGACTATGCTCTAATGAATTAAATGAAAGATACACACATCATCCTTCTTCAAACGATATTATTATTTTTTTTTTTTTTTTTTTTCTTTTTTTTTCAGCAGCATCGTGAGATATTTTCGTATCTTCTTTCTCCGCGTCACTCGGGGAGTATATCGAGAAGAAGCCTGTGCGATTATGCTATTTTCTGTGCCGACACTTTATTATTATTTTTTTTTTTTACATTGATAATTTATTGAGGGGAGCGAGTCAGGCCAAATTCATAGATCTTCAAATATTAATATCTCGGTGCTAATATTATTTTGATAAAAAAGTTCTGTTGGACTATCAAAGAAAGATTGCCAAGTGGCAAAAGCATACGGGGAATGCGGGTCACTTATAACCATTTTTTTTTGTTTTCACACTCCGCATACGTTTTAAAGAGAACCAGTACATTTTTTCAAATAGTTTTCGGGTAAATTTGAGATAAGCCCTTACGACAAGAGTGTAGCTTTAAATATGACGAAAATATAATTTATTTAAGAAAATAATCTTTTAAATAACCATTCAAATTTATGGCATTGCTTCAAGTTTATCTCTATCTCGAATCACAACACACCGGAATAACTAATTTCAAGCACAACTGAGAATTATTTGGCCTGTTGGTTCTCTTTGAAAATGGTGCAGAGGGTAGAAAAAAATTATTGTAAGTGACCCCCATTACACGCATTCTTTTGCCACCTGGCAAAAAAAAAAAAAAATTATTTTTCAAAAATAAAAAACTAGCGGCTAAGTTAGATTAGTCTTTGAATATCCGTTAATTTGACCTTACTCCCTTCCCTTAAATCAGAATTGTATGATGTTTCATTGATGTTCGTTTGCTTCATATAAACAATACATTTGATATAATATTCGATCACTTTCGCAACTTATTTAGTCTGAGTGATCGTGTTGTTTCGTGCAGAGCGGTGCCAATGAACAATGCTCACGAAATCATGCGAAACGACATAAAATATATAGTATAGTTTATATATACACTTGATAATTTTGTTTTCTTATGTTTTGTAGTTATATTTGCCACTGTCGTGAGAGTTAAGAAGTTATAAAAAAAAAAAAAAAAAAAAAATAAGGTGAGTCTTAATAGCTACCGTCACCTTAGTCTTAACACCTAATGCATCGATAAAATTAATGAACATAAATGATAATGATCTTCGCAATAGCTGAAATGTAAAGCCCAATTATGTTAATTAGATAAACGATAGAACTTTCGATGTTACTTGCGATGGGAAAGGATATACGTTTGATTAATTTACATTTTAAAACTTTATTCACACAGAATGTTCACTTACATCATTATTTATTTTTTAAATTTTTTCTTGCCTGCTATAAGCCAAACATAGGGTTACGTAATACCATATATTATATAGACGTATCTTCCTTTTTTTTTTTCATAAATAATTAACTAAAGAAATATCAATTTTCTTGATACTAAATTAATAATTGGCAATCTTGTACTTATTGTATTGTGTTGTTTTTTTTTCCTTTTTTTTTTTGGTTGTTCTGAGGAATGTGCACATTCGTTGGGTTTTTGTTTTTATAACAAAATAACATCATGTGTTCTAATTCCAGGGTTAATATACAAGTATGAAATATATTTATTTTCATTTGTACGTTTCCACCCGGTGGGTTTTCGTAAACTATATAACTCGGTAGGCAAATTCATTAGAAGACCTTACTACGGCGGAAAAGTTATATCTAAAAATGATGCTATCTCCAAGTAAGTGATGCTCACAGCAATCATCGAAACATGGAAAATTTGTATAATTTTAGCTACGCTTTAGTGTATTCAATTAAAAGGAAATTTATATTAAACGATATCTTAGATTCGAGATACAAGCTACGCTTTGGTAATTTTTATTACACACGTAAAACAAAAAAAATAAAAATAAAATGAAAAAAAAAAAAAAAAAAAAAAAAAACAACAGAGATCATGACGCTATCCTGATCGCGATCTCTGTCAATTGCCACGGTTACTTCTTCGGTAAATTGCACAGAATATAAATCAGTCGAACTAGCATTATTCGTGAAACTCGAGCTCG
This sequence comes from Perithous albicinctus, assembly GCA_964016905.1. NCBI lineage: Eukaryota > Metazoa > Arthropoda > Insecta > Hymenoptera > Ichneumonidae > Perithous > Perithous albicinctus. The sequence goes on from OZ024699.1 coordinate 11,630,270, forward strand.
ACGATTAGGAACAGAACTCAAATAATAAAATAATGTTTAAATGGCAACAAAAATCGCAATAACACAAAAATCAGTAAATCATGCTATTCGTTTTTAAATCCTCTCTTAGAGAACGGATAAATTAAATAATTAGATTATATAATTCCCAAAGTTTGGCAAGTTCGTGAGCTTAGTGTAATAATCAATGAGTATATGTAATATCATAGGCGTCACTTTTCTTAGTCAATATAAAATACTAAAAAAAAAAAAAAATTCTCCTTTCTTTGGAGCCCAGTCATAAAATTTGGCAAGATAATAAAGAATTCGCTACAAAAATTAAACAAAAAAAAAAAGGGGAACAGAAAAAATTCGTCTATTACATTTCCCAAGCTCGTGTGATGTTTAACAAAAAAAAAAAAAAAAAAAAGGAAAAAAAATCAGTGAACGATTAGTACGAAACTTCAATATGATCATTCGTGAAATGAAACGACGTTCCGGTCAATCGAGTTTGGCAGTTTACAAGACTAGTATGGAGTTTATTTTCTTATTTTTCTCTAGAATGATTCAAAATCAACTATCATATACCTTCACGCACATTTAGAAGAAAAAAAAAATGCACATTCCTCCTTACACTATTAAGTACTGAAATAAACTGACTAGATAAAATAATTCGCCCATTCGATCGCGTATATATATATCTTTGGTTACAAAAAAATGTCTGTATATGCGCGTTATGGCAAAACTTTCGTGGTATGTTTCTTATTTTTTTTTTTTTTTTTTTTCCTGTGTAGTAATTGAATTATACACATATACATACATACACATACCCATAAGTATATTTAGTAATAGCGGTACTTATATACATATGTGTACGAATGACTAGTGCGAGAAGTTTTTTTTTCTTTTTCTTCTTCTTTTTTTTTTTTTTTTTTTTTTATCAAGACAGGCATCGGGTAATAAGATATATCTTCTTTGGTGGCAATTCACACTAAGGAATAGGACTAGAGGTGATTCGCTCGACACTGCTCTCCCTAATGCGTATCGTAGTAAACGTAGCATCGGTTTCTAGGCTCGGGGCGGCATTTGCATTCCGCTGGGCAATAGTTCCAGTAGCTACGGGTAATTGGCTCGCGTTACGAACGTTCCCCGTGCCAGTTCCGAATCCCAACCAGCCGTGGCGATTCTTTAAATGACGCTTCATGTGCGTTGTTCGGCTGAGCACTTTGTGGCAAACCGGACACTGGGTAGTTCCCTTATGCATGTTCATGTGTTTATACATAGAGTCCCGATTCCAAAATGATTTACCGCAGAGTTTGCACGAATGCGACGGTTGTTCGATGACCACTGTACGTGAATCTAAATCAAATAAACAATCATGCTACAAATTTGTTTCTTTTTCTTTTTTTTAGAGACTACCATCAGGCCTGATCGTTTTGTCCTTAATAATCCTCCGTTTCTTCTCAACTCTACACGGTTACTTTTTTTTTTTTTTTTTTTCTTTTTTCCTCTTGATTTCACTCACTCTCACCAAGTCACACATACAGAATTGCTCCTCTTTTTTTGTTTTCTTTCTTTTTAGCTGAACAAAAACAGACAGATAATAACAATGAATTCAAACAACATTGATAATCTAAGAGAAATAGAAACAAATAATTAAATTAAAAAAAACAAAAAAAAAAAAAAGAAATGTGCGACGGCACGCTCACTCATTTACGGCAATCATGCTGTACACAAACTTGTGGGCGGGATTGATTTTTTTTTTTTTTTTGCTGGCATTTAATAATATTATAAATAAATGCTTATACGAACGGAGTTATATATCATTAGTTTTCATGCAAAATAACTGCAAACATCGTCGTCGATTTCTCGGACGTCGCTTTTTTTTTTTTTCAAGTAAACAAATAAAAATATTTTTAAAAAAACGATAAACAAAAACCACAAGCGTTAAAAATACATAATCTCGCGGTTACGTAGCCACGAGCAACGTCCGCACTGGCACTCGATTTATCTTTTTTGTTTTGTTTTGTTTTGTTTTTTTTTTTGACAATTTATATTTACAGTGAACCGACAATCATGTATTCCTTTAATTTCTATGTGTTTACGACTATAAAATTCCTACAGCAGTTTTCATAATGGGTGAATTGGATCCGGGTGATTATACATATAGTTGTTTCTTTCACTCGGTATTCTCTGACAACGCTTATATGAAATGAGTTAATGTCGATAAAACTGCTGTCTCTAGAAGCATATTTTTTTTTATTCACAGTTACAATAGTATGTCGTATTACAATACGAGTCAATCATCATTGAGTCCGATATACGGCTTAGATAGTACATAGAATTTACCGAATTCGCGGCAGAACAGAATCTGTCGTGCGGCATTACTTTTTTGGAATAATAAAAATTTCATTTCGACTTGTGTGTTAAATTCATTCGTATACGGTGTATATTTTAAGAGGGGTCGTCGCAATATAGTTTTACAGATCAAAATGTGCTTCGGTAAAATGACATCAAGTAGCAAAAAATATCGTGTATCCACGTTATAAGAAAGAGCTATTCGTTCACAATCCTTCGTCAAAATCGTCTGTATGCACAGAATCATGTAGACATGTATCAAAAATGGTACTATGGAATACAGTATTAAAAAAAAATTAATTAACGGTAGAAAAAAGCGAACATTCAGTGGAGGTAGACCTCGAAACAATACTGATATTGGAAAATGTTCTGGATATTAAAAAAAGAAAAAAAAAAAAAAAGAAAAATCGTCACTGACTGCCAACCGGTGCTTAAAAATTCTGATACAAAATAGTTGTAGATCTCTGTAATTCCATAATATTTTATACAGTTTTTTGAACCACCGAGGAGCAGCCAATGATAAATCGAAGCAAATAATGCAATAAGTACTCTAGTTAATTCTTAATCGAGTTTTTTTTTTTTTTTTTTTTTCACGCGACCTCAAATAATGAACCCGAGTTAATGATAGGCGTACAATATTTGCGCGGTTTACGTGCGTTCCTTCTAGTTTGAACCTAATGTACAATATGTATAAGAAATGAGTTTGTACCGTCGAGGCAAGATGTAATGAACGATTCCGACAGAGATTTTCTTTTTTTCTTTTTTTTTTTACTTTTTAGTTATCATTTTTTTTTTTTTGCTTTTTTTCCAGATAGAGACACAAGTTGAACACCTAAACGGATCATTTGACGATCGCGCTTGTCTTGAAGAGTCTAGAAGCAGCCTGAGGATGATCTAGAACACTTGCCGCGTAATTATTGAATTTCGGTATAGCAATAGATCAATTCCATGGCAATGTACTAAGTTCGAGGGGGGAAGTCTCGTCAGCTCTTGGATTACTTGACTCCATGCACATTAACCATGTGACAGCGCATAGTGTACTTGCGAGTGAAGACGGCTTGACATATCGGGCAGATCGTGTCGCCTCTGTGTATACTGCGATGATGGGCAAGGGAGTCTCCGCGATTGTAGGTTTTTCCGCAAACATCGCAAACCCACCGACCGCTTTCATCGTGAAGTGGCCGCGATCTTCGCCTGGCCTCAACTCTGGTTGTTATCAGTAGTAGTGGGTCCCCAACAGGCGGAACGTACTTTGATTCTGCGCACACAATCCAAAGTGTTTCCCATTCACACACAACAGCTCATAAGTTTTCCTTCTCTTAGCTCATATCTCCCATTCGTATCTACCATACAGTTGTGTATGTAGTTGACGAATAGAAAAGGAAACAAAAAAAAAAAAATAAAAAATAAAAAAATAGTTATAGGCAATGCGTAATTGCATACAACGAATACGTTTCTATGTTAAAAAATTCATGACCATTGTGAGTACCCAAAAACCATCCCCCAACTAAGCCTTCAACCACAGAACAGGATTCTCTCCGCATATTCGAGAATTTACTTTTTTTCTTTTTTTTTTTTTTTTTTTTTTTTTTTTAGTACGAATAAATCAAGGGAACGTTGATAGCAAATTCTCAGAGCATTTTTTGGAGTATCAATAATTATACGAAAATTACTTTACATTATTTTTATTTAGTGTAATCAACCAACTTTTGGATGATCTCTTTTTTTTTTTCGGGCTCATTTTCAACGGTATTTTTAAAGCAGTTTTTCGAGTATAAAATTGCATATAACATAAACGTAATAATTTACATGTTTGTTTTTTAAACGGAACGCGCGAAATATAACGTAATTTTGTGTACGTGTCTAAAACTAAAGTAAAAATCAGTTCACAGAACTATCGATTGAAATATGAGTCACAAACGCAGACTAATACTTAGTGTGCTTGAAAACGCCAGTTTACGTGCACGTGTGTCTCTCGGTTAATTTGATCTTTTTTTTTTTTCTTTTTGTTTTTCTTTTTAACGCTTGTTTAACGTTGTGCGCAACATTACATTTCCGTAACGCAAGAGAGGTAACACAACACGATATTACTAGCGAATCACATTATCGTTAATCACCGGTATTCGGATATATTAATAATAAGATCGTCAATGAGGTAGTATGATCGTATCATACTTATATCCTATAGCGTATCGATATTTATCCAACGATTAGAAACACCTTGAGCTTTTAACTTAACAAGGCGATTAAAAAATTTACTGCAAAATATTGTACTACAATGACAACGTAATTCGGAACACAAATTTTCTCAGAGAGACTAATTATTATTCCTTTATTATTATTATTTTTTTTTTTTTTTGCAAGAATAGTACCGTGTCGTCTATCTACATATTTACGGTAATTATAAATCCGTGTATCACAAGTGTCCGCGACATGCGGCTTAAGAGTTTCGTACGGAAAATCCGAGAAAAGAATAAAAAACAAAAAAAAAAAAAACAAAAAGAACGCAGAGGTTTGTGATTGAGTTTTATGGCACGACTCGTTGTATGCAAGAAAATCCTAACGCAGTGCGCCTCACTTCTCCAATTTGAAATTCGCATCGAGACCGAGAGTGTACTTATGGATACGCAGCAAGTGTATTCTCATGTCGTAGATTCGACTAAAAATTCGCTGACAAATGGGGCATCGGGTTTGTCCCGTATGTAAATCCTTATGAAGAGTCAAAGACATCGGATGCTTAAAACCTTTCCAACAAATTCTACAGCGAAACATTAATTCTGTATCCGAGGATTGACCGCAATCATCGTCTACTGACGAACTCAAATCTGCCTTGGGACCAGTATTACCGCTTCCAGTATCTTCTCCACGTTCTACAAATAAACATAAAGAACCACCTCTATAATTGCGTGAGAAAAGGTATTTGTAGCTATAGCTTGAGTGTCGCAAAAAATAAAAAAAAAAATAAAAAAAATACTGAGATAGTAAAAGCTAAGAAGAGAAAAGCCCGATTTGACAAAGGAGAATAACAAGAACAGCGTCGGATATTCCAACTTAAGCAGTACACCCACACTATTTGCCAAAGTAACCGACAGTCCCCGAAACCGTTAACCGCAAGATACACTAATTTTCTATGTAATTTACACACTAACGTAGTTTCTATCGCGGCTGAGTATTATGTCATTTGTATAAAAGTATGGATATCTTTTTTTTTTTTTTGTAAAGAGTGCCGCAACCCTCCCGAACAAAAAAATATAACTAAGCCTGAACAGAATTTACATTGATTTTTACAATTTCTTTAGGGTGCCTGCTGTTTCAGCACCGGTGAGAAAAATAAATTGTCTTTGTCAAGTCGTGAGACGCTTCACGTTGTGTTTTTAGCTTAAAGTAAAATATTAATTTAAAATTTAATATGCCCTACATGATTAAGAATATACGGCGTGTAGGTTTTGTCGTTCCTCGGCTATAAAATATTCCGATTCAGTCTATGTGTGAATAAAAAATAAGAAAAGAAAGCATCTACATTAATAATACGTTGATTTGCCTGCGAGGTACGGAGTTTTATCGCAGGTAACGTTCATCCTTGTTAAAATGTTATAACCCCTTAAGTACCAGCGCCGTTAAAATATACAATCGCTGTCTTGTGATAGTAGTGACATTTTTAACTATTCGTTTAATTTCTAAATGTGTTTGAATAATTTTTTGTGCATTGCGAAATACTCTTAAGGCTGTTATAAACAAAATTGGACAATGCTAGTAATTACCAGTAGAAAGTTCCGGTACCTAAGGAGTCAACGAGTATCGATACACTTATTTTGTACTTAAATTTTGCTTAATACAAAAATAGAGTATGATGTAACATTGAGTTTTCGTGTTTTTCTTTTCTTTATAAAAATTCTTACTAACGATCTAAATAAATATTGCAACAGTAATTGATTCTCATTATTGTACATTAGATGCAACGTTGTCCAAGCGATTTTTATCACTGTCTCTTACACGAAAACAAATGCGACAATGGACAAGTTTTTTTGTCGGGTAAATACGTCCCGTTACTGAGATTCGATTGATTAAATTACAAGTTATTGATAAAAAAAATATGAACTGTTCTACGTTTGAGTCGACGTTATTCTAGACATAATTATGCTTTACTCATTCGTACAAAGTAATCTGCACAGCAGACACAGTGTTTTTTTTTTTTTTTTTAATCTCGATTGTCCGACGAGCAACGCACTCGATCGCATCATCGACTAAGCATTATTGTGGGTATTAGTTAAGTATTTTTTTTGTTTTTCTTTTCCTAAACTTAGTTTGCGGCATTGAGGGCAGATTGGTGCTATGGAGGAGGAATATGAGGAATAGCTCGTAGTTCGTGAAATTCCGCGAAACATGGCCAGCGGCACAAACAGGTATTGCAGGCCCAACATTTGAAGCGTGTCTGTCTGAGCTTTCCACGCGACGTGAGTATTCCTCGCCGCTTGCAGTGTACACATACTTTTCCATGACCATTTGCTTTGCTGAGGCTATGCGGTTGACCAGATACGTACGTAATTCCTCCTGGAGAAAATTGGCCAAATCTTCGGTTAGTCATATCTTAGAATCTTATGTGCACATGCAGGCAACCATTAGTAACTTTGTGTATAGGGGGGTTTTTTTTTGTGTGTGACCAATCCCAGCACCAACCCGTAGCCGTAAGCCAGTCTAGAAACGAGCGACCAATACCCACAATATAGCATTGCCAGGTGCTAGTTTTCAATGTGATCGCCTAGATTACTTTTATTATATTCTTATAATGTGTTATGGAAGGTCCTATCGTCGCCTTCCTTCTCCCGGATCTTCTAAATTTCCCGTTTACTTTTTGTTCCGATTTTTTTGTTTGTTTTTGTTTATCCCTTTCTTGAAATCTTCATTCTCTTGGACTTCTTGATTCTTCGATTTATCTCAAATCTGCGATCCTCCGTCGGAGGAACACGCCGCGGTAGCCGAGCTCCTCTGTTTTATTTCATCTTAATTTTGCGATGCTGCTCTCGAGCCTTCTTTTTACTTTTTTTTTTTTAATTTATTTTCTTTATTTTTTTTTTAGTGAGTTGTCTCGTTTACGAAGCTTATCGGCTATCCTTATTATACCTGTGCCTGTCCGATTGGGAGACTACGCAGCTTCGTGGATCAATCTTGTCATCCGGATCACTTCTCGATCCTCAATTACAAATTATTATTTCGACCAGTAGCTCAGCTAGTCTCTCTTCACCTTTTTATTTATCATTTATCAATGATATTTGCATACACACGCACGCACTCGGAGCTGAAGTTTAGTGTGTCTTTGATGAGGTTTTGTTGACGAGAATTTTGGGCATTAAGCACGATTGGCTTCACTCACGAGATTTCGTAAGAAGTTTAAACGAGAAAAATAGTGGCTCCCTTAATATTCCTTAATATATGGTACGCAGTGCAATTCCAGATTTGGGGTTCGGTTTACAGTTTTACTTCCGTCGGTGTGTTTTCTTTTTCCGCTCTAAGAAACTCAAGTTTTTTTTGTTTTTCTTTTCTTTTTTTTTAAATAAGAACTAAGGAGTTCATGCTTCGATTAAATTCGTCGTTACGATCGTTACTTACCTACGCGAATTCAAAAGTATCTGTCTTGAAAATCTTATGAGATATAATATAACAGAATGGTTAAGAGAATTGTTTGGCTGGAAGGTATGATATAGATCGTTCTTTTTTTTTTACATGCCAGTGTCGATACTACACCCACCGCACGCCGCCACCATCTTCACCACCACCAGAACCTAATTTGCAATAGTTCTCATTAATTGAGATTCAACAATTTTATAATTGATAATCTATTGCACAGGCCTAAAGGGCTCTCTTTGAATACTCCAAAGAAAATAGTGATTTTGCTCCAGCGTGAAGTCAAAATAGACTTAATTGTTAGTATAATGTGGAAAAAGAGAAAAAAAAAGAGAGAAAGAGAGAGAGAGAAAAAAATAAAATAAAGTGGTGGCTCTAATCAAGTTATTAAAGGAACATAGATGATTGTCGGCACACATACAGCACTTGGCAATGCTTACTAGTTTCTACAGCTCAACCTACACCCGAGTGCCTGTATACCGCACGCTGCATACAAAAAACCATGCACGCTTTACACTAAAATGCGTCTTCAACGATCAATGGAAAGAGAAGAGTTTTTTTTTGTTTGTTTCAAATACAAGAAAGAATCACCTTGATGTATCCAGCACATTCTCACATTCATGAATTTATGTATCGAGCATTTTGCGAATTGGACAAAAATTATCCCTTTTTTTTTTTAGATCGTTACTAAAAATTGTGGATATTCAGATTTATGTTCATTTCAATGGTTAGATTTTTCGTCAAATTCGCAAAACATCGGCGTTAGGGTTTTTCCTTCTCAAGACCATTTAATATTTTGTGCATCTCAATTGTAATCATTGGCGTCAGTATATTATTGCCACCTTTCACCCAAGTATCGCATAGTTATAACTCTTATGCGTGTATGAATAATGCAAAGCTGCACAGGCTACTGCGCCGTTAAAGATACGTTTTTTTAATAGATGAGTTTTCGCTAAATATCCCCTTAAACTGCCGGCTTATCAAGGCCTTGAAACTCGTTACCGTTATTAAGTGGCAAACCTTGTCTCGTAGGAACAAAAGAGAAGATTTTTTTTCTCGTTTATCCTTTTTTCTTTTTAAATATTGCGAAGAAAAGATGATAGTGGTTCTGTACCCAACATGCACAACTTTCCTCAAATATCAAGAGTTTCGATTAAGATTACTGAAGAGTCCCATGAAAAAATCAATAACGTGCATTCCCGATTATGCAATTATTGGGTACAAAATCTGTGCCTGCCCGCCGAGCGCCAATCTCAATTTATTTCATTATTAATTACTTCATTGTTTCAAACTAATGTCTTGGTAAAATAACCAAAACAAAAAGTTCAGCGTCCCAGCGGCCAGTTGTGTATACTTATAGAAAAAAAATTAAGTGTTGTTTTTCACTTACCCTGACCTGCATCCTGCGCTAGTCTCTCTCCAGATGTACTTGGTTTTGCTAATAAGTGGCCTGTAACATAAAATAAAAGGTTACCATAGAAAATTGTTCACTTTCATGTGGACTGTTGAAAGAAGTTGGAAATTTACCGCAATGAAACTGAAAGTTTTTTTTATTTATAAACAGCTACATTCAATTTAATATACAAGAATACTTTTTATTTTTTGCTTCCTAACTGAGTTTTGTTCTTATAATTTCTTTCCCACCCTTGCATGCCAGGATACTCAAAATCGTCTACAACGTCGATAAAAATAGTTTAGAAAAAGATTGCAAAATTCAAATTACTATATTTAAAAATGGATTTATCAATACAGCTAAAATGTGTCACAGAAGCACAGCATTTATGCTCCTTTGTTTGTAATAATTTAGAAAATAATTGAAGAACGTGTTCAAATTTTATTAAGCAATTGTTGACACAAATTTCTGTGATCCAGCCGATGAAAATTGTCAAATCAAGCTTAATAAGTATTTGAAAATTAAACAACGTTAAAGAAAAATTAGTATTTCAGATTTTTCAGGATTTCGTATTTTTTTAAAATTGTAGTGGTTGCTCTAAATTGCGTTGACTTTAACTAGTTGAAATCCAGTATTCTAAAGGGACGAACTGATATTTTACGTGACTGCATATTCAATTTGGTTGAGATCCGCTGAAGGATTCGAATTTTATAACAACTGGAATCTGTTAAGTTTCCATCGCTTCTATTTTCAAAATATTTGACGATAGTAGCTGAACCTTCATACACGTCGGTAATTACATACAGGAATATTTGCTAATCAATTTAGTGAAAATCGGGGAGCGGTTTGAAACTTGTACCGATTTGAATTATTTACATTTCACAAAAAATATGTTGAGATAATTTACGGCACCAATTTTCTTTTCGAACTCGAAAATATGTTAAAACTATCCCTTTAAAAGTAGAAAGAATTAAAATTACACTATAGAAAAGTGCACATTGATTTTTCATATTCAACAGTACACAAAACTTCTATTCTGAGGAAGTAAAAATTGATCACCGGAATTTCAGGTAGAGGAGCTTGCAACTTTGTTTAGTACAGGCTATATTTATTTTTCATCACACTTATTATATTTAATGAAATAGTTTACGAATAAAAACTTCCACTACTATTAAATTCAAAGCAGATTTTCAGGAAAATACAGATTCAAAAAATGATAAGTATTTTTCAAATCTTTATCATCAATAACGTGAGATTATTCCAACAATGAAAGTTTTTTCAAAACTTTCCCATTAAATTTATTGTTTCTATTGACACAATCATGTGGCATTGTGATAAAAAAAAAAGGTCGACTTACCGAGATCCGACAATGAGCGTTTCGTGTCAAGCAAGTCTGACTGATTCGGTGAATAGAATGTCTGGCTGATGTCAGGTTTTTGTTCATGATCCGGTGTATTCGATGGCGTATCGTCTCCACCTAATTTGTTAGTCGAACTTTCTCCAATGCTCTGCTCCTCGTAACTACAACTACTTCCATCCTGCTCCAAGTACTCCGGCATTTCAAGTTTCAGATTTGGCATAAGTGGTATTATCTCGACAGGATCCGAACCCGACGTATTTGCTTGATTCTCCGACGTTTTTTCACTATCTTTCGCTGAATTTGCGTTATTATCGCGATGCAATTTATCGGCGTTAGCGGCATTTCTGTTATCGCGACATTTTCGTCTCTTCGTCGGTGGCGTTTCCGAGAGATCAACGGAGTGGAATGGCATCGGTGACGTCGGCGATTTGTTCCCTTTGCTGTTAGTTATAAGCTTGCCAGAGGCATTCTGAAGTTGTACTTCTGGCTCGTTGGGAACTTCAACATCGTCCTACAAAAATTGAAAAAAAGCTACGGTTTAACGATTATCCCTGATTAAAATCTCTGGTAATAAAGACTGTGAAAGTTTCAAAATACCTCTACTATACTATCGCTATCTTTTCCCGTGCCATCCGTCAAACCCTGCACCGCCAATAATTCAGCAGTCGTCAAAAAGCTAGCCAACTGTTCCTGAACTACATTGACTTCTCCTTGATACATGAAGTCCACCAATGCAGCCAGATCATCAAATTTTACATTGCGAAATATTATAACTGGATGTTGGCAAGGATTTTCCTAAAATAGAAAAAAATATATATTGCTAAAAAAAAATTCCTACCAAATATTTGTCACACTAGGGTCAAAGTGAAAAAAAAAGTATGTGAAGTAAAACTTTGCACATTTTGAAAATTTTTACAAAGTTTCCTTGTGAAAGTTCTAAAATAATGAGGAAATATCATTTCTACCTCACATCTTTATTTTTAAAGAATTGTGGAAACAGTCTTTTTTAAGACTTGTAAAAATTTTAAAATAATGAAGGAGCAATGTGCAAAGTTCACTTTGCATCCTTGTTTAAGACAAGGATACACATATTTAAAAAGTATGTTTTATTTATATATAATTTGTTTTTATTTAAAAAAAAAATTGTCTTCACACAATCTTTTTTAATAAAACATTTACTATTTCTCATCATTTTAAATTATAATACAACTGTGAATTACAAAAATGTAATGCTTAATAAAATTCAGACCACATTGCCAATTTTCACCAAATCATATACCAAATATCTGTGTATATTATTACAGATATGTCTGAAGTTTTAATTATTTTTGTTAGGTGTTTTAAAAGTAGATGCAGTTAAAACAACAACAAAAAAATCAAATTGCTATAAAATCTAAATACCTTCATTGATATATACTGAATTTGGTAGATAGCACTGCTAAATATATTTTTTTGTTTGCAGAACATTAATGTTGATTTGGTAGGAATCAACATGAGTTAGAGTAAAACATTCATTTTTTCCAAAAATGTACAATTCGATAAAAACCAAACCTATTTATAAATTTCACTCAAATTTAATATTGATCATCCTTTAAAACTGCTTTAATTGTAAAAAAAACTATTGAGCTTAATAGCAAACAATTTTCAGCAGCCAGAATTCATAGTTTTTGTTTAAAAAATTCAATATCAAATAAAATCTGAACAAGTGTTTCAAACCTTTTGAAAATTACTAGAAAGGAAGGTGTTCTTGAAATATGAAGGTTTGAGTTTTACAAGCCATCCACACAAATACACACACATGTACATGCATCCATCCATTTTATCTAAACTCCTTTTCTCAATGTTTCAGACCATTTAAAGTGTTCTCATAAGAAAATCTCAATTTTTAATTTTTTAATTTTTTTTAATAGAAAAACAAAACTTTCTCTATGAGTAAGTAAAAAAAAGAAAAATCACCTTAAATAAATCCCTAAAATATGTACTACAAGCTGAAAGTAGCATTTTGTGCGCCCTGATTCTCTTTCCCTCGCAGCTCAGTGTTACATCAACGAGATCTTCATCTGTGCGTAGAGTGTCAAAGGCGCAAGTTATGTGTTTAAGATAATTGTTCCACCTCAGAGAAAATTGTTGACTGGAACCCATACTGCTTTTCTGCAAAAATACAAAAACCGCAAAGATCAATCGTAAAATAATAAAACGAAGAAAAAAAAAAGGTCCGAACCTTGTTTGATAAAAGTGAAATTGGCCGGAGGGGGGAGGGGGGCGGGGTGGATATTGGAAAATTTCGGAAAATCTTACGTTATGGTGGAGTGTCTGAGTTTCCAAAGTGCGTCCAATGGGGCGCCCGTTGTTCGCGTTCACTCGTAAGTCGCAAAAGCACCGAAAGCACGCGTTAACGCAAATAGTCGTGAAATAATGAGGACGCGAATAATTTTAACGTTCTATCGTGGATCCTTTGGTCCTCATTCGTTTGACGAAAACTAAGGACTGTAAACAGTGGAGCTGCAGTAGGTTTTCATGGCACGCTTCGTGATACACTTGGTGATGCTTACACCGGGGCGTCTACACGTTTCAACACTATCATATTATATAATTGCACCGCATTACTTCGTCAGTCTCGTTTATTCGTGTAAGCGATGGGGGAACTTCGATGATTTGTTTTATAAATTACACTTTACGACCGAGTGACAGCTGGGAGCCATTTTCCTTCAGGAAAACGCGTAAGATGCGCAAAAGAAGCCCCACTTCCTGCACAAGCCACGCACGATGCGTGGGATATCTATAATGATGATTAGATGGAGTGGGGGACAACGTCACCACCGCCGCTGTGCTCCCAATGCTGTCGCTGCGTTGCTTGCTGCTGCCTTCTTCTTCTCTCCTTGACTCCAATGGCTATCGCCATCTAGGGACGGCATGTGCCATTTCGTAACCATCAGAGGAGTAGAATCAGTCGATATAAGAGTTTACATCGAATTAATAACTTGTATATATTTGTAAAAATATATATTTTTTGTTAGATGTTTTAAAAAAATGTAAATCAATTTTTTTTTTAAATTTAATATTTATATTATTATATTTAGTACAGTTTATATTCTTAGTAATTTTTTTCTTATAATAATAAGATGATATCTTAAGGGGATGCTGGAACAGATTTTTTTACCGACATTAGCGGGTAAGTATAGATTATTCAGCCATAATGAAAGAATTAATATTAGATTTTAGAGACTACTTAAAAATAGCCGACAATCATTACGGTCATGATTAGCCGCCAAATCAACGAATTCATTATCGAGAATTCCCACGTGAGAAGGAATCCACAGAAAAGAAACAACTTTAATCAAGGTTTAGAATGAACACAATTCTTCGATCCGAAATATGTAAGCATCATTTAGGATTCAATTCGGACTGACCGAGAGCTAAAGCTGTCGAAGGAGAATTGGTACAGATCAGAGAAAAAGGCGAATTATAACTCTTGAACAAGAATCCAGGGCAAGAATATATAATGGTGGATAACTCGGCTGCGTAAATAGAAGAATAGTTATTTAATCTTAAATACTGTACGCAATAATCTCTAATCCAACTCTAGGCGGATCAAAGGTCTGGAAACTATCAGCAGAGATGAAATCTCTGCTATATCGCTATCAATAAAAATTAGAACTTGAGATGAAAATGATGCTGCTGCTGCCTGTCTGTGTGGAGTGGTGGCGGCTGGCAACGATGATGCGCGATGCGTCCTTCTTCTTCTCGCCCTTCTCGCCGCGTCTCATTCGAGAATCGGTAGTTTCTCCGCACAACCGATTTTTTTGATCGATGTTTGATTTTTTAAATGATTATTTTGAATTTATATTTAATTAATAATTAACCATTTCTGTTCGAGGCTTTGTTATATTTTAAGTACGAACTAACATTTTTTTTTTAATTCCATATTTTTTAAAATTCCAATTTTTTTTTTTCATTGGTGGAAATTATCGTGATTATGCTTCAAATTTGACGGAATTATTATGTTTACAAACTCCGAAAAATGTCTGATTCATATTTTCAATAGGTTGAGTCCGGTTATTCGATAAAACTAAATTTAATTCTTTGACAATGAGTAAAAAAACTAGTGGCTCTCTTTGTTTACGTAGTCTTAAGTCTTTTCTGTTAAAAAATATTTCTTAAAAACTTGTTCATTTCAGTTTTTATTATTTACTGTTGACCACCTTTGTTTCGAGTCACAACAAAAAGATAATAAAATTTTTAATTAGTTTTTGAAATTAAGTTTCTGATAAAAGTTTGAGAACTTTAATGAAAATAAAAAAGATTTTTTTGAGAGAAATAAAGTAATACAATTTTTCCTTTGTGAAGGATGATTTTGATATTCCTTTAAATTTGGAAAAATTTTCGTTATTATGTTTACAAAGTACAAAAAATAGTATTTGTTAGAAAAAAAAGAGAAACGGAATTGAATTCTGCATGAATAATGAAATTAAAAAATCTTAAATAATTTGTAAACGTTCTTGACACTCTTGATAACTTGAATAAAATATTTATTCATTCTCTTATCAATGTGGTAAGGTTTTTGAATACAAAACTGCTTAGACGAAAATTATTTATGAAATAAATGTACAAATGGAGCATGCTTAAAAATTAAGGCTTGATCACAGCTCTGATTATTATTTTATTCATAATCTCACCCAAGAATTCTCTCCTATGTTATCATAAAAAAAAAGCTTCTCTAGTCTTGATTATTCGTTGTATGTCAAAATATTTACACATATATTTATAAAATACAAGTGGCTTAACATTATGCAAGACAACAATGCCTCTCAAACTAAACATTAATTAGTGGAACTTAAAAGATTGCGCAATTTTTTAAGTTCTTAAAAAAGTACACAATTTTTAAGAACTTGTTCTCTAAAACAATTAAAAAATTTTGTAATTTTTTAAATTCCTTAATCCTTAGGTTTCAAGAATTTTGGTCTCTTGTCCGTTGGCTCTTCTTCAGAAATTTTTTCTTTATGATTCTGCTGTGCTCTCTCTCTTCTGGATTTAAATTTATTCCCCAGAGTCGTTACATTTGAGGATTTCCATCGTTTGGCCATTTGTTCATCCGACACATCCGCTTCACACTTTGGCTTCATGTTAGCGATCTTTGCATTCTGCTCCAATTCCATGATTCTCTCTATTTCAGGATTCATACCCTGATAACTTACTCTTCCATCCCTCAACTTTTCACAAAAACGATAGCTGGGTTCGATGATAAATCTTCCTCTAAAATAGACAAAAATTAGAATTAATCAAAGACATAATTTCCTCTATGAGGAAGCCAAAATTGATTAGCATGCTTCTTCATAGAGGTGGCTTTGCCAAAGATACAAAATAACGAGGAAGCAATTTTCAAGTTTTTACTTTTTTCACATAGTTCCATCGCTGTAAAAGTAATGGATAATGTTTAAGAAGATAAATAATGTTCTATTATTCTTTACATTTTTGTGGTGCTCTTTAATGAACTTTTGTAAAATTTTGTTTTTTTTATGCATTTCCTTACTGATATGACATCCTTTAAAATAATGAATGTAAAGTCATTTATGAGCTAAATGAAAAGAATAATTTTGAAACTAAAAGAATGATTGTAACTCCATTTACAATATCATTTAAATTTCCTTACGATTCATTTTTCATTTGTGCTGTGAGTTGGCTCCCGAAATACTCTTCACCCTGCTCCTGATAAATTTGCTTCTCCACTTTTTCCTTTGTTTTTTTCATGAACTAAATAACAGTTACAAAAAAAAAATTAAATAACATATAAATAACAATTACAAAAAAACTTAACATATTTGAGCACATGTAAACTAAAATAAATAGCACGCTAACCTCTCTTGATTACCTTCATTTCTAAAATACTTTTTGATAGTTTCATCTTGTTTGCTTCCCTGCCTGACATTTTTATAAAAATTGTCAATAATTATATTTTATTGTATCCCGAATTACGAAACTTTATTTGAAAAAAAAAAAGAACAAAACTTTCGGGATATTGTCAAAAGGTTATGCACCGTGCACACCAGATATATTTAAAACGTCAATGTTGTGAAGTTAGCTCTTCCAGCTGATCGTAATTCGATTATTCGATGGTTCTCGAACGACTGGCGCCAATTTCATCGCGGCGCAGAGGGGACACCAGTCAAGAAGGAAAACGACGACGAGACTGTCGACGTTGTTTCGTCAGAAATTATATATAGTGAAAATTTACGAAGGAAATCCAAAAAGTGTCGTCCGAAACGTAAACGCCTAAAAGTATCGAGACTTTATCATCGACACTTCACGTGTGTATCGTAATATAAAAATAAAAGCAATACTATGATTTTAGACGTGTCTGTTGTCTTAACCTACAGGATTATTAATAATCTTTATGCGTATTTGCTTTAATGAAACAGAGGCTGCAGGTGGTAATGGGAGATAGAAACTCAATGGATTGGTGTCCTTTTGTCTACGGGGGGTTAGCTTCGATAATAGCAGAATTAGGTAATGAAAGAATTGCTAAAATCGCACATATTGCAGCGTTGATTTTGTCGGTAGAAATTTAATGTTATTTTTTGCAGGTACCTTCCCTCTCGACACAACTAAAACACGTCTGCAAGTTCAAGGACAAAAGTTTGACAAGAAATATGCGTCTCTACGATATTCCGGTATGACTGATGCATTGGTACAAATATCAAGACAGGAGGGCTTTAGATCGTTGTATTGCGGGTAAGCTGCCAAGTATTTTCTTTTTTATTGACAATTTACTTCACTATAAAATCTGCACAATTCGACTCTATACTAGGTTTTGTCAAAGAAAATATATATATTTTTTTTGTGCTCCAAGGACTTAAAAAATGTTCAGACATGACAAGTTTAACTCAGAGGTGGATCTATTGACTTTTGTATTTTTCAATAGTGAGTAGTGTAGTCTGAAGTTTAAGTGATTTTGGGGAAATACTTTTACAGGATTTTAGGGAAAGTAAAGAATTTTACTATTTTTTTTTTTCGGTCACTGTGTGCGAACCAGAGATGAAAATCTCTGTTACTTTCAGAAATAACATTAATGGTACAATTTGCTTTGTAATTATGGCTTCATAATAATAATATACAGAGATTTTTTTTTAATCTACATTATTTATAATACCATTATTTTTATTTATAGCTTATAAGATAAATTAGGATTAAGCCAAATCAGGACGGTAGTTGTAGTTCGAACAAACTTAGCCTGGGGCTGGTGCGACTTGCACAAGGGATTTGACAGTATTCAAAGAGCAAAGAGTCAATTAAAACAGTATCAGTGATGTAAACAATATTTATGTACTTAATGTGTATTTTCGAACATATGTGCATCCATTAATAAATTGCAATTGAATTCAATTGATTATGTGATTATGAGTAAAATTTTTAATAGCTACAAAAAAATATTGGATTTTAAAAATCAAATTTGGTGGTAAAGATTTTAAAAAAATGGAAATTGTGAAAGTAATCGAGGAATAATAAAGTAAGTAAATAAAGTAATGGAGGACTCTTCCAATTTTTTCACAATGTTGCCAAATATTTTTATTGAAATTGAGTTTTCTTTTTGCAGTTATTCAAAATGTTCACATATCATTTTACAATCACTGCAGGTTATTATAAAATCATGATTACAAAGTGAGTTGTATAGTAAGCTTTATTTCTTGATGTAATGTAGATTTATAACTGTGGTGCAGACCCTCTTCAGAAGTATGTTTATTCAAACTGTATATCACCTTGAATCAAAGCATGAACTTTGGGGAATTTCTAATGTTGTCCATGAGAATCATAGTAGAGATAACCATTAAGCATTGTTAAGCAAAGGCATCAACAGTGATTAGTTGCATTTGTTCAAGGATGATTATGTGACATAATTTTCACAGAGGACTGAGTTATATCCATTGCTGATAGGCAAATATTCCATTTTTCTGGACTTTGAAATAATTACTATATTGTGTAGTATGTAATGCTCATGTTGCTGAGTGTGAATGAAAAAACAGCTCTGAGAGGTAAATTTGTTACATGCTGTTGAGGTGATGGATGTTTAGTGAGTATTTTTCAGTTGACTCAGGAAGCATTTTATTGGCAATTGTACTGTAATACTACACTAATTGTTCTGCAAAAAATTAGTATGAAATTCTTGTACTAAGATGCTTCTACATCTGTGATCATCTTGTTTTTCACATAATATTACGTTATTGGAATCAGCAACCTTTAAGCCTGAAATATATTTTCTTGCAGCAAGGTTTGTGGTAAAAATTCAAAGCAATTCAAACTACAGAAATATTAAGGCTCAAACTTTTCTAACACAAGTCCCATAAGAACCCCCTGTATGAAGAAGAATACAAAAGTCGTTTGAACAAAATCTCAAAAACTATAACTACAGTACTTTTATTTTACAACAGTAAATTACATCTAAACCTGAATGTTACATGTCCTGGGAGCACAAACAATTTCTTTTCTACATGCCTTATTTTTTAATGTAAAATAATTCACAAAAGCACAGACAGAATCTAGCACACGTTGCTGCAAGAACACTTTTTACCCTTTGATTATTTAATGAAAAATTTGGTATTTCGCGATGGTGATGATGGTGGTGGTGGTGAGGGGTGCGACTTTGTCCTGCTGACTTCAAAGGCTTGTGCTGTGAAAATCACAGCTTAGTGTTGCCACTTAGCTTGAGAAAATGAAAAAGAATGAATTCAAAGAGGACTGGAAAATCCGTAATTTTTTATAGCTTCCATCATGGCTGAAATTTCTGCTCTCTCCCTGCATCTATTTATTGTGTGAATTTACTTCGAAAGTAAGTTTCCCCCGTTTCCATTGATTGCATAGCACTCGCACGTAGGTGCACTTTTAGGCATAGAAGCATCGATTGCAGAGATGCAAGTATTTTATGTTTTTGACTCTGAGGCAAGCGAGTTTGTTTTTCAAAAGACCTTTTTTTTCTCCTTATTTATAACAGGATCAGCTCGGCAATCCTGAGGCAGGCTACATACGGAACAATAAAATTTGGCACATACTACTCACTTAAGAAAGTGGCTACTGAAAAGTGGGGGACTGATGATTTAGTGCTTATAAATGTTGTGTGTGCAGCAGTAGCAGGAGCTATATCGAGCGCAATCGCTAATCCGACTGATGTGGTGAAAGTTCGTATGCAAGTCACTGGTGTTGAGGGAAACCTATCTTTAATCGGTTGCTTCCAAGATGTGTACCAACACGAAGGTGTACGCGGTTTGTGGAGGGTAAAATATGACTTTTTAAAATATTTCAGACGCACCTGGATCCTCGATCCGAATGTATATAGCTACATGTTAATGCTGAATGTAGTTAGAGACTAGAGCGCTAATTCACTCATTGTCAGTTTGTGCAAGGATTATTTTACTAAATGTTAGGTCTTTCACTCGACCCCCTCCGATTTTGCTGCTATTTAGTGAAAACTAGAAATCTTTTTTCCAGTTCCAGTTCTACAATTTACGCGCCCGTAAAAATGTGTTTCCGTATGAAAAAGTTTACAAACGTGGGATTTTAAAAAAAGAAAAGAATCAAGGAGTTTTAAAAAAGTTGCGGATGACCCTTTAAAATACTATTGTACAGAAAATATTGCATGTTTTTTAATAAAGCTGAGACTTTTTCATGTAGGAATGAATTTTTATTTTTAAAAAACCATCACAAGGTTTTCAACAGCTATAAAATTATAGAGAATGTTTTTCTTATGCCTGAGTTTTGGACCCGGAAAAAAGAATCTAAAAATGCATAAGATTACAATTAAACTGGAAGAGTTATTCCACAGCTGATTAAAATATGGTAGAATGAAAAATTGGTTCGGCCCTGCAGGAAATACGTCCTGATTTTTTAGAACCACCACTGTAGAACAATTCAATTTTGTTTTTAATGAATATAGGGTGTCGGACCCACTGCTCAGAGGGCTGCGGTCATCGCGGCGGTGGAATTGCCGATTTACGACTTCACCAAGAATAAGTTGACGCGACTTGTGGGTGACAGCGTCACTAACCATTTTATGTAAGTTGTACAATGTTTAATACAATAACATCAAATTATCTAATATCAAGCTTGAAACAAAAAATCTGCATGAGTTAATCTACCCGAGACGAATAGGCAGCCGTCCTATAACGATGAGACATCGGTCGAAAGATTAACGATGGGTACATCGACGTATGCTTGTCGAAGTCGGGAATTTTCTCATCGTAAAGTATCATATTATTTCAGGATAAACCGCATCATTTTCAACGCTAGCTGTACGTTACGAAGAACGCGTTCTCTAGGTCTCAATGGATCAACCCTTATCCGGGCAATTCTTTTGTCTATGCTGGTTTTTTTTATTGCATCGCTAAGCAAATAACAATATTGCATTGGCTTTTGGCGAATTGTAGTAATGTGTTGATCATACGATAAGAATATATTATACGGTGGTCCATTTTTAATTTTGTCTATTTTATTGGAACACTTGAGAATATTATGCAAAATGATTCATTTATTAGAATATTCAAATATTTTTAAACAAAGTATTTAAAATGCTCATTACCTACTTATGGTATACATTTTTTAATTTTTTCAATTTTTGCCAAACTTTATTGAAAACGTCTTTTATAGTTTGGTTTCACATGTTGGAGAATTTTCGATATTACATTTTGTACGTGAAAGTACGATAGTCCACAGATATTTAAAAACAATTTTTGATAATATTTTGAGACGTTGCATTAAAATAAAACAAAAATAAGTTAATAAATGGACGGCCTTAATATATCACCATACTACTTTTAGAGGCATTTGTATTTTTGCATGATTGATTTGACGTATTAAAAAAAAGTAATATTCTCGTTGCATTAATTGACATCACTGTTGTTCTTCTGGTGCGAATGATGCTGTTACTCTGACTATAAAGTACTCTGGAATCTCGTGCACACGAAACAAAAAACAAAACTGTTCTTATTCTTGGAAGAGGGAATTTCGGAATAGAATTTTACACTTTGGCCGGCGATATGCGTCAATAGGATAACATTGTCCTAAAGTGGATGTTTCTTTACAGGTTCATTGACTATGTTGTGCACACGGGCAAGCACAGAGTACACGGAGGTTGAGAAGACCGCAATAACATGACATAGAAGCAGTGTTCAATCCTCCCTGTTCTATATCGCAAAGAATCTCAAAGAATGTTCTCCAGATGAATGTACCTCTCTTCATCTGCTTCGTAGTTACGTCCTCGGTTAGCATTATCGTAATTATCGAATTTCCAATTTTAAATTGTCTCTAACACGATGCCCCCGATGCATTGTCTAAAGAAAACGGATTCCTCGATATCCTCGATCTCCGAAACAATCATTCACGACACCTTCGTTTGCATGCACTCTTTTTACGGCTAGCGTATTTTAATTTGAGTTTTTTCTTTTTTGGGCTCTCGTTATTTTATTTTATTTTTTGAATCATTAAGATTAGCAATTCTATCGATTACAGTTTATAGACGTTGTGTCGCGTAAATTGGTGGTGCCTGGATAAGGGTTAGTGGTCCGATCGGGGATATCCCCCGGTTATTTCTTGCGTTACATAAGTCGTTTATACGATAAATCTCTCGATGCCTACGAGAATCAGCATCACTACACAACGGATCATGGAATCTTCGTTCTGGACAGTTGCTCTATACATTTTTCCGTTCCAGCTCGAGTTTTGTAGCCAGCATGGGGAGTGCGGTAGCTTCCACGCCGATTGACGTCGTTCGAGTAAGTTTACACAATACAGTTTAGCTGCTCAATAGGGCGACACAAAATAAATCGGTGTATTTTATTTTTTGTTTATTAACACAAAATTCTTGATTTTTTTTTTACTCGGGAAACTATAAATTACTTTGTGTCTGTACTGAAAACATCTGACAATAAGTTCATTAAATTGTCAGAAGATACTTTCTGTTCATACTCAAATTCAGAGAAAGCGTGAACAAAATCATTGATTTATTACGTGATTTTGGAGTTTAGGTTTTGAATTGACTAATACATTGCGTATTTCTTTTTTATTTCAGACGCGGCTGATGAATCAAAGAAGGGTCCATACACCAAGCGGCACTCTACCACCTCACATTTATACCGGCAGCATAGACTGTTTCGTCCAAGTGAGTAAAAAAACACCACTATAATCTTTTCTCGTTAATTTCAATATCTTAAGTTTCTTTTGATATTCTCAGACGATTAAAAACGAGGGATTCTTCGCGCTATACAAGGGTTTCGTACCGACTTTCTTGAGGATGGGTCCTTGGAACATAATATTCTTCATCACTTATGAACAATTAAAAAAGTTCCGAAGTTTTTGAGGTGTCTCTGTACAAAATGTAAATGTGTGAATGGTTAATGTAAGATGTAAAATAATAAAATTCACATTAATAGTTGATATTTATATATTTTTTTTGATTTCTGGTTTAACCCTTCCGAGCTTCAGGAGTCATATATGTTCCATTAATTTTGAAAATCCATCATATATCCAACATATATAAAAAATCTGATATATGTTTTTTTTGCATACCCTACCACAAATACTTAGTATGTCGCAATCAGTTTCTTTCCAACACTCCCAGTAAAAAAATCAGGCACCAAAGGGTTCAAAGTGAATTAGCATAAGATTGGTATTCAACATATGTATTTCGTTTATTACAAACAATAGGACAATTTTCTCACTATCATTGGGATACTATGTCATATACTGATCAATTTTATTATCGACGATGTAATGTCGTCTCTACTTTTCAAGTAGTACCTGTAAACCTCTTTTATCGTTACAATATATATTCTTCTGCATTAACGTCATTATAAATTTCATACAATTATCGCAGCAATGCTCAAGGCGTTTTCACTGACAGTGCCATACAATAATTTTCTTGTCAACTCCACCGGTGAAAACTCGTTTTTGGTCCACTGTTGTCGTTATTGTTGTGAGCGTACCTGCGCCATTTAAGTCACAAGTTTTATAAGCTTTTCTATGGAAAATCCGTATTCAACTGTTATCGTAAATTACCTTCGTGACAGTGTAAAGTTGACAGGAAAACAGCACCTTGCGAATCCCACAAACTAAGCTTTCCGCGAGTGTCTCCAACAAGCAATATCGTGCCGTTCCAACTGAGGGACGTCGGTTCGTCGTCCATAGATGTGCTGTATATTTGAGTACTTGTCTGCACGTCGAAGACGTTAATAGTCATGTCGCTGGCGCAAGATATAATGTTCTTTGACTCAGAGTCAAATTTCGTCGCATTTATTCTACCGGTATGAGCTAATATGAGAAAAAGAAACGAAGCAACTCGTTATAGTAGTTATAACTCGACCATCTAACAATTTTATTAAAGGGACACGAGACACCATAAAAAAACATTAGAAAATAATTCATATTGATAATATTTCTAAAAAAAAAAAAATTAATTTTTATTAAGTACGTAAATTCTTCGGAAAATCCAAGCGTTATAAAATCCTTGTCCATAGATTCTGTTTCAATTTTCAAAAATGTTGAGTGAAATAAAAAATTGTGCAAACACTCAATACGATAGGTACAACACATAGTTATAATCAGTAGAGTGGTTTTAATGTTATAACGTATTAAGTTTTTGACTTCGAATTCGATTTTTAAATCAAAATCTTACAAATAAAGCTGCAAAGTAGAACTTTGCAAATTACGTCTTTTTTTTAGGCTGTCGATCAATAATCGATAAATGGATTTCGTCATAGTGGAACTGTGTGGGCGACAACCTAAAAGAATCAGGAAGCAATTTGCAAAGTTCTACTTTGCAGCTTTTTACCTTTAATGGTGTATGTTAAATCGTACGTATCTGTGTTCCATAAGAAAAGTTCACCGTCATCAGTACCGGACACCACCATGATTTCATTTCTGCAACAAGATTCGTCAGAGTTCTGAAGAATTCAAATAATAATTTTATATTTAAGCGTATGGCAATTTACCTCGAGACATCTACGGCTGTAACTTTGCAGTCATGATCCAATTGCGCAATGAGACGTTCGGCCGGTTTTACTTTCGATCCCAAATGATAACTGTGCCATACTTTGACAGTACAATCCCAGGAACCCGATACAATGATTTCACGCGAAGGGCACCAGGCTAAGCAAGAGACCGCGTCCTCGTGTCCGATTAAAGTATCGACAAGTCGACCGAATTCGACGTCGTAGAATATTCTGAAATAGTGTTTTTATTATCCACTGTTATGAAATCGTTAGCGATGAATATAAAAAATTGAAACTAACAGCGTATTATCCCACGAACCAGCAACAATTATGTTGCGTCCCATCGAAGACTGATATG
Organism: Perithous albicinctus; assembly: GCA_964016905.1. Classification (NCBI taxonomy): domain Eukaryota; kingdom Metazoa; phylum Arthropoda; class Insecta; order Hymenoptera; family Ichneumonidae; genus Perithous; species Perithous albicinctus. The sequence continues at coordinate 11,655,307 of OZ024699.1, forward strand.
AGATACAGGACGATAATGGCAAAGAGGAAAGGGAGACACTGCGCGTAGACTTTCCTGTTTTTACGGAATATAATTTTAGCACACCGTCGTGCCCAACCGATGCTATGTCGTCTCCCAAACCACCGTTCATCAAGCAAATGCTAGAAATTGCCTCTTTGTGTGATGGAAATACTGTCAACTGCTGTAATGTTTGAGTTTTGGGTGGACCTTCTCTTCCTGCAGCATAATGTGATTTACAAAGAAATTAAAACAATCTTATTATTAAAACTTAACAACTAAAAGAAATTAAAACAAATGTATTGCTTTAGTATTTCTTAAGGCAGAAGTCTTTTTTTTTTTTAACAATAGCAATATCAAGATTCTTAACTTAAATCTGATATAACATTTAAACCCTTTTGAGCTGAACATTCCTTAATGTTCTTAGGTGTGTACAAAAAAATGTTGGCTCATTATTTCAATATTTTCGGAACTTACAACTTTAGAAAACTGGTAAATTCAAAATCGTGTTGAATTTGAACCATATGTTACAGATTGAGACGAATCCTTTATGTAGAAAAAAAAAACATAGAAGCAAAACTTCTTCTTTGATGAAGCAAAAATAAATATTTTAAGAGAACTTTGCTGCATATGATTAAGTTTATTACTGATTGTCGTCGACTTTTGAGAAGCCAACAGCGTTTCATCCAAAGTAGGATTGGGCAAGGCAACTAAACGTCTTGGATGAGGAAGTGTAAAAACTTGTTTGGGAATTTGTCCAAACTCCATAATCTGTACTTCGAGCCCATGGCGATCATTAATGTCGTGAATTGTGTCCAAATCAACGGCTCCCTCGTAACACAGATGAAAAAATACTGTAACACACAAACGATTATTTGCAGTTACTAAATAATTCTGAAATTGCAATGTGTAATAATTATAAGTTAAATAATTACCGTTGTCAGCTTTCTCAGCTTCGCTTCCTCTCTGTTTGTACCCAAAAATCAAATCAATCCAATGATGAAGATTTTCAGAGACCCAATCACTTTCCAAAGCGTTTCGCAATTTTTGCACAAAGTCAGCGGGTCCTATAGGTAGACAGTGAAAAGAAATAATTCGAAGGAAAGTTAACGAACGTAGAAGCTACTTTTTTAATAAAGAAATTAATGTATTACCGTTAGCCCAAGGGGGCATTTGCACGTCACCAATTTTCGTACCGTCATGCCGGTATCCAAAATCAATGCCATAACTATTCACTAAAAAATCACCAGCGTTGCTCGTGTCATAAAATGCAGGGATCAGCTCTTTAAAGTCAGACATGTTCACCAATACATTTTTCCACACGTCGGCTACACTGTTAGGTTTTTTCTTGTTAAGGAGCATAACAATAAATCGATTCTGCAGAGTCGTTAAAGCAATGAAAAATATTGTAGATTCAGCTTAGAAGTGAATTCTTCTCTGTACAGATTCTCTAGCCATGAATTACGTGCATGCGAAGTGAGAAATAGAAAAAGCCATTAGGTTTTTTCGACAAACTTACTTGTTGAACATTCTGTCGGGATGATCGAATCTACCGTTTTGAAGACACAGCATATATTGAGGAAATTTTCTTACTAAATAGAACAATACGAAGCCTGGTGCGCTATAGTGAGATCCATATAAAAATTTGTTTTCCGACATTTCCTCGTATCGTTCCTGTGATAGAGTTACAGATTTCAGTCAGCGTGCGGATTATGTTAAATCATTTAGAAAGCGTGAAAGGTTATCTACTTTTAATCTTTCCAATCGATTCGGCTCTAATGCACCAACAGGCTTTGTGAGGTCTCTGTAAATGCTACGATCGTTGAGATCCAACGTTTGTGAAGAGTAATCCTGTATTATCCAAGGCATTACGGGATATTGGGTCAAATCGTGAAAAGTTCGATCTGCAAGACTGCACGGAAGGAAAATTACAATCGATATATCGCTTCAGGGAAACCGAATTTTTTGTTTATCGGTCCAACGAAAACTATTAAAAATTCCATGCGCTTAGATTTGTATAACGGATCGTGTACACAAATTCCCAAATCGGAATATAACAAAAATTATAGTAGTACCATTTTTTACCAATTTATTTTGCGTTTAGAAAAAATGGAACTCCTACAATTTTTTATATTCAAATCTGGGAATTTCTGTATATGACCAGAACACCGTTATGAACAACTGAGCTCCTGGTATTTCTAAGAATTATTTTCACTGATACAAAAAATGAATCATTGCTTTTTTATTAATACTAAAATCCGGGTTCTAATCTCTTAGTGACATTTATTGAGAAAAAAAACATCGATTATTCACCTGTTGATATACAAAAGATAATCATAGTTTGAGAGACCCCCATTTTGCCATTGCATCGTCATCTGATTCTGTGGAATTGTGTCCAATCGAAGAGCCGATTGACTCGTTAAACTCACGAACAGTTTATCTCTGTCCTCTTGATTTTTTACTGATAGAAAGAGGCATTCTAATTTATTGTCTGATTGACGACTCCACTTGATTTCCAATCCCTATAACATACAATTTATATAGCATTCATCGTTATTGTTTAATGTTTAAAACACTTACCACGTGTCTCAATAGGAATCGTCGTTTCAGTACACTTTTCACGCTTTTCAAATTTATCTTTAAGACTGGGTACTGAAAAAAAAATTATTAGTTTATGAAATCTCCAATCTTACTAAGTGATTGTATTAACTGGTCCTTACCTGATCCATGTTATTGTACGGTTGAAAATAAATTCTACTATTTGTCAGCAGTAACCTGCCTGGATTCACAACCAGAGGTAGAATTTTATTCGCCTGAATTTCTATTACCATCTGTTCATACAAATCTTCTAGCCAGGATGTATCAAAAGATACTCTGGATTGCCTCGAATGTATTATAGCTGTAATCTGCAAATTTTAATGTAAATTAGAAATCTCCCATTTAATTATTTATGGAGAATATTAAAAACAAATGCTTAAAAAAAGTTGACATACAAGTGACATGTAAAATTAAGATTTATACACAATATTTAAAAAATTAGGAAGTTTAATATGAAAATCTTGAATTTTAATTTCAATTGCGTATTAAATTTAATATACCAGCTGATCAATACAATTTCAAAGACTGACTTCAAAGTTAGCAAAGACTAATCTCACTTACGTGACTACTAATATTATTTTAAAAAATATGTTCCATTGATCTATCAAAAAAAGAATGTTTTGTTAGGTGTCAAAAACATGTGGGTTGTGCGGATCGCATACCACAATTTTTTATCTGTTTTTACTTGTGTCATGTCCGTGATTTTTAAAACTTTTCTTTGAAAGAAAAATTTGAAATGAAGTATGCATGAAAAGAAACTTGGTCTTGTTCCAATGTATATGGTCAGTCATATCAATATCTGATCATGTTTGTTGATGACCAATCATCATTTAAATCATATTTTGTGTGAACAAATCACATACACATGGTATGTGATATATTGCTTCCAATTATTTTGGCATTTATATTTTGGAGTCAGTTATTTTGTCATAGATCTTCCACATAGTATTGCTTTCAATTATTTTGATGTTTATATTTTGTCATCTGATATTTTACAATAGATATTGTGTATTTTGTTCAAATGTCACACACCCGTAGCAAATATTTTTGGCTACAGATCTATTATATTACCATGGCATTTTGCTCTGCAGTAGGTAGAGTAGCTGCTCTGAGCAGTTGCATTATATGTGGCTGACAATCATCGATATTCGCATAATTGAAACTGAACAGGAAACATGCACTCTTGTGAACAAATTTGTATGGCTCCAATCTATTGCCTTTTAGCATCTCCACATATTGTTTGCAGTGAACAGCCAAAACGTTGGATCTACATTTACCATAAAAATTACAATAAATTAATAACAGAATTCGTAAGCAGCATCATATATACAAAGAAAAATATACAGACCCTTGTGAATTGTCATTTTTCGTACATCTTTCAACCTTCAAGGTCTCTTTGAGTTGTACTTTCACTAAAGGCAGATTAATATCTTTACTGACAAAAACCAATGATTTGCAGCACAATTTCAAACGTCCATCGACCCACTCATTTTTCGTAGAATTATCATTCTGCAGGCTCATTCGAACGCTGTAATCCTCAAAGAATATTTCTCCTGGCTCCAACAGAAGCATCGTAAATCTGTAAGATTGCAATTCTGACATTTATGCATTTAATGTAAATAAAAAATAATAATAATAAAAACAACTACTGTTCTGCTCGTAAATGTTTGAATGTGATTTTGACAGGAGTAGATTGGAAGTTATTGCTCAACACTTACCTCTCCTTCTCCATTGTTAATCAGTCATGTAAATAGATTAAATTAGTCGATAAATGTTCGACCACTTTGCAAACTACCGCACCTACACGTTATATCAACTATTTGATAATATGATTCACAACCGTGGTGAAAAATACGGTCATCAAACTAAACAGAAAATATCCGGATGGAAATAAGCAAAATGTCGGGAAATTTGGAGGTTAACAGTGTTCGAGAACTGTCATTGTCGGTATGTCAACCACGATCTTGCAAGACCGTGGTGTCAAAACAGAATTGAAACACCAGTTAGACCACTTACAGACATAACGGCGCTTTACGGAAGCGGACAAAAAAAATCAAAGGTGAATGAGTCATTCGAATAAGAAAAAAAGATGTACAGTAGAATCTCGCACATTTCTTTCTCATTAATTGTTTTCCACTGTTTTACAAAGTTACCTCTATGAGGAAGTTATGTTCATCGATTTTGGCTTCCTCGTAGAGAAAGTTTTGTAAAATAGTGAAAAATAATGAAGGAAGCAAGCAGATAAGGTTCTATAGAGCCTTTTTGATTTTTGAAAAAATTCGGAAACTATATATGCAATTCAGGAAAATTTTATTCGTCAACTAATTATAATTTAATGTAATTTAATATCTAAATGACTTCACAATTGGTATGAGAAATTTGTTATTTATTGCTCATGTCTTAAGATTGCCTATTATTTTTGACATGCCTTATATTTTCGCAAACTTCGACGATAATAAATGTAACATTATAGTTTATTATAAAAGTCGAAAGGCCTCTGTCTATATTTATCAAATTCTGTTTTAAATACCGCTTGAACATTAATAACGTAATAATTATTTCGTACGTGCCTAAAGGCTTTTTTTTGACGTAGTATGCGTAAAATCGTTACATGAGTTTTAAAAAAACCGTAATTCCTTAACGATTCTATACAATTTTTAATTTGAAAAATTAATCGCTTAAATATTTAAGTGTTGTTCCTTAAAAAAGGGCAACCTGTTGATTACCCGACAAAAAAAAATCGACATTAACGAACATCTAGAATTATTAAACGATTATAACTATCAAATATGTATGTAGCAAATTTTTAAGGTATATTTTAAGAAACAAAATGATCCAGGGCACTGTAAAAAAGATTTAAAAATTAGAAATTATTCTTGGAAAAGACTGAACAAGTATGTACATCTTGGAAAATTGCCGTTAATCAAGCATTTTTGTAGCCAGAAATATACATCGCCGGCTTTTAGACATAAGTGTTTTTAAATTAGTTATTCAACTTCTGTAAGGGAAAAAAATTTGCAACAATTCTAGAATAATAAATAAAAACTACAGTTCACAAATAATATATCACGACATTCTTTATTATTAGCAGGTCCTCTCGATTGTTTCGGAATTATTTTACACACCATTCATATAATTATCCTGTAACAATGTTCTATGAAAAAATATGAAACATGATTTTTTTTTTCGTACGTCACGGTAACGAGGTGATCTTTTCGCACGATTTTTTTTTAACATGCAACATTCGGCACAAGTTTTAAACTTGTATTTTATGCCGTGTAAACCTACATATTTACAGCTTGCGTTTCAAGATTTTTAAACGAAATGGACAGTCGATCTTAAAGCTTAAGCTAAACAAGTGAGTCTTCAGTGAATACAACCTTCTTACAAAATGAAAAGGAAAAAAGAACGACAATGTATAAGCGGTATTTCTGGTTAACTCTGTAGAAATTTAATCCTTTCCGATTTGACCCAATATTTTTTATGTTTATTATAGCTGCTAAAAAAACATAATGATTTTGTAAATTATATTTGATAACAGATTTTTTAAAAAATGTAAAGGTTTAAAAATGTAATTATTTCTCTAATTGAAAAATATGAAATAATCCTATAATCCTATAAAATCAAATAACAATATTTTTAGACCTATGCGAAAACTGGAGTAATACTTTTTTGTTTAATTTTTTATAGTTTTAAGTTGATTTTTATTTTTCATGATTGCTTTTTCTCGAGCAAATATCGCGTACAGCAGTTAAAACTTTGTATATAAATAAACTAACATTTGAAAAAAGAGCTATAAGAACAAGAGCTACCGACTGTACGAACAAAAATCAGCTGTGATATTTGTTATCGCTAATAAAGAACGAATCGAAAATCCTATGCGAGTGAATATTCCTAACGGTGTTTTGATCACATAAAAAAAAATCCCAAGTCCGCATATAAAAATGTTCTAGATCAATGTTGTTAATAAAATAAAAAAATACTTTAAAAAACGATACTGTAAAAAAGTGGAACTTCTTCTAGAGTTTGTTATATACGGATCAGGAAATTTTATTACACAATCACAATACCCTAACGAACAATTACTTTCATGTGTTGTTTCCATACGGTTCGTATTATTGATTTAAAAAAATCAAATCCCGTATTTTCGCACTAAACTGTAGATCTCCTCTTTTAATATTTTGTATTCTCGGACATTTGGACAAAGACATTTATTCATTGTTAGTTCATTTACATATAAAGTTTCAGATTAAGTACTCAAATTAAATTTTTTATAAACTAAATTTTGATATTTTAAATGGTTTAAAATTGAACAAAAAGAAGACTGTTGACTTTCTACATAGGTTTAAATTAGTACGAATGTTGCAATCACAGGAGTTAAGAAAAAGATTTTCCAACAAGTATTGTACAAAATTTTACGTCACAGGGTGTGAAGATGGACGTTTTACATTATCGCACCGAGTGAAGTAAATGTTGTTATCGCTCACATGATTTTACGGAATTTTTTCAGACTTTCATTTGGGGCAAAAATTTAGGAGTTTAAACAAATTTTGAAAGAGTGAGTGTTTCTTCAAGTATAATATAAAATATATTAGGTCAAATCGGAAGGCGTCAAGGTCAAAGGTTTACCGAGATGGTCAGCAACACCTCATAAATAATTCGAAGAATTAATTAAGATACGCGCTCGTAATGTACTCTATTATGTGACAATTTTTCTTTGATAAAATTAATCTAATTCAAGTTTCATCATCGGATTTCCCGTGTGGACCTTTGACATTCTCATCTTGTTGACTGACGTCACGAGATCGTCCATCATAATCGGACGAACGGCATCGTGATATTCTTCGTCATCGGTGTCCGTACCTCCGCTAGTAGTTTGCCTTGATGTCGAACTGCAATAACGATCAACATTTAATTCGTGAATTAACTATGAAAATTATATATATGCGGGAGAAAAATGCAATCTGTGTAGCTTTTTTTACAATTAAAATAAGAAAAAGATATCAGATAAACTCTTATTGCAATTAGGGCAACATTCGTGTTTTTAACATTTTTAATTACTAAATTATTAATTATTTAATTTTTCACACAAATATTCTTCTTCCGAAATATTAAAAATTACTTTCCATTTTAATGGTACTCATTGATTGCAATAACAATTTAACGATTAATTCCGCGAGTTAAAAAATACTGCAAATTATTTGTTGTCCCCAAAAGAACGTTTTGTGGTTTTTATTGCACTCACCATGAATGGTCGCGCAAGTAATCTCTGACTCGATATACTGAAGCATTCCGACAAAGTTCGTGAAGATCCGAACTCGAAAAACCGTCAGTCATTTTAGCCAATCTCAAAATATCGATGTCGTCCGCTACTGGCTCGTTCGCCAGTATCAATTTTAATACTTGTGTGCGTTGTATTACACTCTAAAAAAAGAAACGTACTACAATGGTTACTTTACTTAACGTCATTGTCTGAAAATACGAACGAAGAAGGGAGACTCACGGGCAGGCCAACGTGGAATGTCGCAGGCATTCGTCGTAGAATGGCTCTGTCCAAATCCTGCGGTCTGTTCGTAGCACCCATGACGATAACAGTACAAGCAGGGTCCGTGATTAATCCATCCCAGAGAGACATAAATTGCGCCTTCATCATAGCTGTTGCTTCATGATCGCCAGAACTTCGCGCTCTTAAAAACGAATCTGCGAAACAATGGATACGTCGAAAATCGAAATCACAGCCGCACATATTTTCGCCACTATTTATATCACACATTGTACAAATATTAATTAATTAAAAGGAGAATTTTATAAAAATGTAAAAAGGAGTATTTAGCAGAAATATGTCTAAGATCTGCATGTTTGGTGCTCTAGGATTTAGAAGAATGGAGCGGTTGCTGTAAAATGTTATGCATTAAATAACAGTAGCAAAAGGTGCTTTGGATTAAAAGATGTTAACTGATTGACGTTAATTTTATATCGTTTTTATGTTAATTATTTTAGTAACGTAATAATAATTATGTTACTTCATTTTTTTATTAAGTTAATTTTTTTTGTATTTGAAAGTAGAATTTCGGTAAAAAAAATTGATTGCTTAAATATTTCACAGTATTACTCCTTAAAAATTACAACCTGTTGTTTACCCGACAAAAAAATCCTACATAAACATACGTTTAGAATTATTGAGACAAACCACTTTAAAATGGATTTAAAAAATTGCAAAATATTCTTGGCAAAAATTGAAGTATGTATGAAACTTGCCATTTATTTGTTATTGGTTATTTGTATAGCTATAAATATATATTGTTATCTTTTGGACATAGCTATTGTTAAACACGTGAATTTCTGTACTGAAAATATTCTTAAAAAAATTACAGAATTATTTTAAAGCATCATTATTTCGATGGTGCAAAAAAGGAAATAAGTTACACTTGTCCATAAATAAATAAATAAAAATAGTTAAAAATAGGCTGGTGATTTCCAGCAGAAAGTCTCTGATTCCTGAAACGTCTATTTATTGATTAATCAACAAAAATATGAAAAAAAAAAAAAAACAATAGAAAAAATATACACTATTGTTTTGACTAGAGCAAAATGTTTGAACCTCCATAAAAACAAAAATGCTATCGATTTAAATGCCTACCAATCTCGTCTATGAAGATTATACAAGGCTGCAGTTTAACAGCCAAGGAGAATACGGCAGCTGTTAATTTCTGACTCTCTCCGTACCATTTGTCAGTCAGAATGCTCACATCCAAATTGATAAATCGAGTGTTGGTTTCTTTGGCCGTAGCTTTGGCGATCATAGTTTTACCGCAGCCTGGAGGTCCGTGCAACAGCACACCCTGAAAAAAAAAGAGAGAAATGCATTTTACGTCCATCTAAAAAACAAAAACCATACAACATATTTTTTAGTGCAAACCTTTGGCGCCTGTGTTAGCTGCGAATCTTCAAAAAGATCTTTCCTCTGAATAGGCAAAACAACAGTTTCTTTGAGCTCGGCGATGACAGACTCGAGACCTGCGATGCTGTCCCACGACACTGAAATATCACCAGGATTCACTAAGTGACTTGCTATCATCATTTCATAGTCCGACAATTGATCAGTGTCAACCGGTACACTTAGTGCACTATTTTTCACCATTTTTTTGAGCTGTTCCTCAGCCTGAAAAAAATTAATGCGACATTGACTATTAAAGAGCTTTTATCTTTCGTTTTTTTCTCTAGAGCTATAAGCAAAGAGGTTAAACGTGGAGTAAGTGTGAAAATTTGTATTGCCGCGTAGAAACTAGAAAATCGAGATACAAATGTTTTAAATGGAATTGAGAAGAATTACAAACCTTTTTCTTGGCTTTCTTTTTGGCTGCATTAGTCGGATCCATGTGAGCAACGATCCATCGCATGCTAAAATATCCTATAGCAGTTACGACACCAAGTCTCGCGACAAGTGATATTATTTCGTATCGGGAGAATCCAGCTCCGTTAGCGACGTTCATTATCATGAATGTAAAGTTTTGAAATTCGTCGTTTATTCGTTTTATACCCGGACTATCAAAGCCCAAAACACACACACGCGCTCGTTATATACCTTTTCGCTCCCAACAGTCACTGCACGAAAGATCCGCTTAAAGTTTCAACTTCGAGGATATCAACTCGGCATTTTCACGCAGAATCGTAAAGGGATCACATAGTGCATATGCGATTACAGCGACAATCGTTATTCGCAGACCGGCACCCCGGGAATCCCAAACTTTATTGGATAAAGCCCTTTCATCTCTGGGTTAAGTGGGTAAAGTCTAGATTTTTAGTAACTTTCGCTTGGGGTTGTCGTTATTTATTATGTTTATGGCACTGCGAAATCGAGAGACTTCCGGTGTATGCAGGAATCGATTCTAGTGTAGAGGCGAAACTTTCATAATGCTTGGACAAAATATTGTTCGTGTGTTTGACATTATACGTGTTATCCTAACTTCACGTAGGGTGATGTTAGTTTTTATTGTGAATAATCAAAATCTCTAGTGTTTTGGTGTATTGATAAGGAGATTACAAGGAGTTTAACAAGGTTGACAAGGAGATTGCAAGACCTTTTATATTCTACAGAGGGTTATCCTACATGTGCAATAAAAAGAATCGTACACCGAATTAATCTTTGCATAATGAATGTATCGTAATAATAATAATATCCTACAAAAGTATTAAATCCTTATAGCGTTGGCCGATACGTTTTTCAACCAGTGGCCAGCCTGGTATAGCCTTGGGAGTGGGTTTCAATGAAGAGGAAAGAAGAAGAAGTTATAAAATCCTACGGTGAAGCTGTCTTCGATGTAAAAACTTACACGCCTAAATATCCTTCATGAAATTACCGTCGCACTCTTATCGTAAGATTCTGCACGTATAATGCGAGTAAAATCCTACAATTAATGAATCATCTGTTAGGGTAGAGTTTTACCACAGTAAATGACTAGTTAAGTAGAGCGATTTGTTAATCATGGGTTTTTATAAAATGTAACCTTCACAGACCGTCTGTACATTTTTTACAGATAACCATCGGAATGTCGAATTGTGAGATGCAACTAAAAGAATATCGGATTTTCATCGCAAAATATATAAAAATAAAAACAAGAAGCGTAAAATCCAAAAACACCAGTAAATGAACGGGCCAATCTAATCTACACTTTTTGTCGAAAATAGGTTTCAGTAACAAAAAAATTGCCGTAGATAGATAAAAAAATAGACAAATGAAAAATTTAATGCTGAGCTAAATCGTCAGAATTTCTCATAAACTCTCAAAAAGCTGTTGTTCATTCACTGGTGACTGTTCTATTACTGGTACATCCATCCTATACTGAACTTTCACCGGGACTCAAATCGGACCGAAACGGGTCTGGGATTTGGAAAACCCATAAAAACAAAAATACTTAAAATTCGGCGATCACTCACAGACATTCCCGTTGACGAAATCCTTCTGTTTAAAAAAAATAAAAAATTTGTTGTTTTCGCAAAAAAATGTGGTCTGAAATTACACAATTAATTCTAAATACATTTTTTTTTGTTGACCACAGAAACCGCACATTTTCGTTTTTCAGTGATTTCGATACAGTTAATCGTTTTCGAGATATTACAGATTAAATGAAAAATGGAAAAATTTGTATATTCCAGCAACTATTTTTTTATTTTGAAATTTGGTGCATCTATTGATACCACTGAACCTGATTTTTAGACAAATTTTGAGAATTTTTTTTTTGGGTGATGTAATTCATATGGAATGCCTCATATGTGATACATATATAACCATTTTTTCCGGGAAATAAAAAGGTTGCAAAGTATAACCAGCATTAAACATTCCTAAAACATTTATTTCGCTCGCCATTCACAATGCTTCCTCTGACAAAAAATGTAGTTTCTCATACATGTGGTATTGATGTGGATAGCGGTCGGGAAAAAAATGAGGTAGCAATGTGCAAAGTTCTACTTTGCAAACTTTTTTTTCCGTGCATATATACCGGAAGTCTTACATCTGTAATGGAAGTGCAGTTAGAGGTAGACCACATTAAATTGATTTCAACAAAGTCGAGATTCTGTATATTGCGCTTATATATTATTCCATCTGAAAACAACGAAGATTACCTGTAGTAATAAGTGCATCCCTATTCTTCGTCTCGTCATTACTCTTTCACAAGATCAGTTGATTCCCCAAGGGTAAATCGTTGCGGATCGTATAATTCGTTCGGGAAATCCCGATGGTATGACGATAAATTCGAGTCAACGTTGGGACTGAGAAGGGTAACATTTTTTTAAAAGCGTTCCTCGAAAGAAACGTGAAGTAGGTCTGCTGGGATGAGATCCCAATCGGCAGAGTGCCCGGCGCGTCTCTTGTATCGATGGCTGGTGTTCCCATTGTGCTCTGCAATATATATACGGGAGTCGCGTAACTCTCGTCCGGCCATTGAAATTTCGCTTTCCATTCTATCGCAAATCCCCGAACACGCATATCGATTATTATTCGTCCCTGAACAATTTACGTCCTAAAAAAGTCATTTCGCTTTCACGTAGAGGAAGCTTTGTTTTCGTGACTTTTCTTTTTCTTCGTCATTTTTATATCAGGATAGGCTAAAAATTGTCTGCAATATCGATAAAATTGGTTTAAAATTTTTTTTTTTTATCATCTGATTACCAGTTTTTTAAGTAATAAATAAACTCATCTGTCTAATTTGATGAGTCCACAGAAATGATTTATTGAAATCAAACACCGGATTCATTTAAATGAAATAGGGTATTCAAATAAATCATATTAAATTTCTATCTAATATGATTTATTCAAATAAATCATATTAAATTTCTATCTAATATGATTCAATTAAATCATATTAAATTTCTATCTAATATGATTTATTTGAACCAAATAGAATTTATTCGATTTGACTAGAATCCTATTAAAACCGGCATTTGAAAAAAAAGACAAACATTTTATATAATGGAGAGTCTAAAAGGATTTTGATTGAAATATAAATTCTATTTGATTTAGATAAAATATCGTATTTTATTCAAATAAGCCAGTTTAACTAAATCGGGAATTTGATTTGAATATATCATGTCTGTGGGTTCACCACATTTTTTGTATTAGACGACTTTTTTTCTATTTTGTAAAGCAAAACTGACATTGAAAATTTCTATAATTTACTAATGTTTATTTGTTGAATTAGAAGTAAACAATTTTTTTATTTTGCGGAATTAAAAAAAATGTGTAAAATTAGAAGTGACAAAAAAATTTGTCAAAATTTACGAACAAAAAGCTGTTAAATCAGAAGTGATAAATATTTTTTGTCGTAGAAATGAAAAAAAGAAATTGTAAACGAAATATAAAAATTTTGTAAAAATAGTTTAGTTTTATTTTGAACAAAAATTGGCGCACTGTAACGACATTGAAATTAAAATCTCGAAAAAACATGTTTTTTCACAAAAAACTTGACAAGCAAGTCAAAATTGATGAAAACGTAATTTTTCATAGCATGCTTACTGCAGTCTACAAAAATGATGTATCAAGGTTCTATTTTACAACTTTTGTTCTTTTTTCAGAAAACTTTCAAGTGGCTGTGCTGCCAGTAGGACTGCAGAGTTAGCAATGGAAAATTCAGCTTTACTGGGCTAACACAAGCAGGTCACTCGTGTGGCTCTCTTTCTCTCTCTCTGGGTTATTGGAAACTATTCGTTACCGTCGACGTTGATAACGAATGAAGTTTCCAATAATTTATTATCGTCGAGAGAGGTTGCATCGAGGCTATGTGCAATGATGCCCTAGCAAGAGGGCTCACCGTCCAACCGCCTCTCTTGCGAACGGAATAAATCAAATCTAGGCGCGCTTTGCCTCTTCTTGGACTTTTTTTCATTACTATTTTTTTTTTTTTTTCATAAGCTTTTCGAGCCGGCGAGTTCTAGCGTCAAACGTAGTTTGATTTACCGCTAAAAGTTTAATATCGAATGGGTCGTTCACGATTTTAATATGCATCCTATACTTTGCTGTACTTCAGTGCGGTATGATGAGCAATTTCTTTGATTAGCTTACGTTTTCGCCTGACGCTAAAATCATCCCTAAAAAAAAAAAAAAGTAAAGAGACAGTCGGCTCAGCTGGTTTAAAGAGATTTTGGGATTTCGAAAGAAAACCTCTCGCCGCTCTCTCGGTTTTCAACTGGTGGGGAGAAGCTCGAGATATCGATTTGGAAAAGCTCACTCCATGAGAATCTCCAAGGGTAAATATACGAAAGGGCGGCTCGAGGGTTCTCGAAACAAAGCCGGGGAAAGTGCTTCTTATTTTTAAAGTCTTAAAACGCATAGTCCCCATATCTGTCCCGTTGGATGCTCTCTCATCCAAACGTCTTCTCACCCTATCTTTTTGGCTCTCCGCGTTTACTCACGATCTCTCTCACTATCCTGTATCTATCTCCTTGTCGACCCTCTCGACCCTCGACGAAATTTACTTTTCTCCCTCGTCCGCCGCACACGCACTTGCTGTGCGTACTTTTCGCTGAATCCTCTCGGCCCTCTTAGACAAGTTTGATACCAGATGTATATATATTTTTTGTCCGTATGGATCGATGTAGAAGCAGAGTGCATCGTGCCATTTCTTCTACATAAATGGACCCTCCATAAAACAAAAAAAACATATTCAATTTTCGGGTTTTGTCTCGTATGGAGATTCTTTTTTGTATACCCATAGATTTGATGTACTGCTAACACGTTCTTTCCATTTGCAGGTACTACAGACGTTCAGGAAACGATACTGAAGGCAAAGGAGGATGCACAGTAGAACCTCTTGCACATTGCTTTCTCATTATTTTCCATTTTTTTTGCTACAAAGCTGCTTTCTATCAGAATTATTATATATTATAAGTGTGGTAATAAATGTTGGTCTACTCAGAGAGGAAGCTGTGAGTAATTTGGAAAATATGAGGAAACATGGTGCAAGGTTGTATAGCGTGTCATTTTTGTTTGTTTTGAAAATACTAAAATAAACAAAATTTAACAAAATTTTTGATGTCGAGGAATATCATAAATTCAAAATATATTTTATCAATAATCAAAGCCCTTACAATCTTTTAAATCGCGAAACATCCTTACGACCGGTCGTATTTTACTGAAAATAGTTTCACAAAATCAGGATTGAAAAACTTCATAGCAACGTAATATGTTAAGGCGTTCTCGAGTTGGAGAAGTTTTACAATTTTTAAACACAAACATGCTGATTTTTTTGTTTAAAGTGATTTTCAGTTTTTTCTGTGAGCAAGGAATAAAAAAATGTTCAGTTACAGCACTTTTTATTTTTGCAAATTGCTGTTTTGTTGTGAATTTAAAGAAGCACGTAGACTGGGCGAAGCCTCAAGAAGTAATGATAGGAAATTATTTTTTTAATTATATAATTTTTTTTTAATGAAAAAAATCTTGAATTCTCAATATTTTTCTTTGCTTAAATCTGCTCTTAATCGTTTCTGCATTAGAAGATGTATCGAACCCTGACAAAGTATCGATAGCAAATAAATTTTTCATCTACATGTGACATTTTTGGTCCGATTCCTAATCTTCAACATCTTAGAATCTTTTCTCTGAGAAAAATTGTATTTTGTCTGGAACTTGAAAAAACAAAAAGTTACAAGAAAAAACACGCGTTTTATTTTTCAAAGAGATTCTTTTTCAATTTTAAAGATTTGATGTACCGCAAACACGTTATTTCCATTTGCTATTTTCAGGTGCTGAAGACGTTTGCAAAGCCATGGAGAAGAAGAAAAGAAGATAGGAAAAGGCGTGTTGAAAGGATGCAAAAAAAAAGAAGAGCCGGGGAGGCAAAGAGCGATGTGCCTTGAAGCCAAACCCTAAATGAAATATTAACGAACTTCAGTCTGGCGTATTTCCACTGGGAAGACGAGGCCCGTCTCGCCAAGAAGCTTCAAGAGTGATGGCCAAGCTTGAAAACTGTCCTTTTTATACGAAATACATTGGACATTAGCCGGAGTTTCATATTTTTGCTTCGGTAGTTTTCTCTTCTGTTTGCTTCTTTTACCGCAAAGAACGATTAGTCGACCTTGTACTCGTTCGTATTCATAAAGGACGCGCTAATGATGCATAATGGAGAGTAATACCCTTTTTTTAAGTAACGCTTCTTTTCGGGTTCACGCCGAGTTTCTTTCACAGAGCTCAGGAGCGAGTTACTTAATTCAATTCCACGCGCCAAGTGTATTCGGGTGTTGCACGCTCTTTTCAACTCTGAATATTAATGGATGGGAGAAATAAAAAAAAATACGTCCCTTTTCTTGCGGAGTGTTGCCACGCTGATCCTGTGAATGTTAGTAAGATGCAGGAAAAAGCAGGAATTGTTGGGTCAGAGAGAGGTAAGCCTCTTTTAAAGTCAAAAGTTCTGCACAGTACTTTTGCACTCGGAGGCGTGTTACTTATTCCGTTGAAATTATACAACTTTTGACATGGGTATTACGAAAGGAACCAAGTCTATACCAATAGCATTCAAAAAACTTTGGTGAACTCTATCAATAACAATTAGGTAAAGTACAACCAGGAATATATGTGAGATGTCGGTAATTATGAAGTTCGCAGGAGGAGATTAAAAATTCCTATTTAACGTTTCGACTCACCATCACTCTTTTAAATAACATTCTCATTCTTAACTGGGTCTAGTTTATTTTTATTTTTACATTTTTTGCTTCCTCACGTAATGGTGCAAACATTTTTTGTCCCGATTTTTGTGCCAGAGAATTTAAAAAGTCTCAAATAACCAGAAACTTATATTTTACAGAGAAAGGTGAATTAAGGTACACCCGAGTTCTTCCTTTCTTATTAATTATATTAATCCTATTATTTGAGAATATTTATGGCCTCTACTGGTTCTCTTTCAAAAGTGTGGGTAGTTTAAAGACGAGAAGAAAATTGTAGGTGACCAGCATTACCAGCATGGTTTTGCTACCTTGCCAAAAATTCTTTGTTCGATAAGTCAACAGAACTTTTTTTTTTTCAATAATACTAGTGGCACATAAGTGAGAATTAGACTTTGAATTTCCGTA
Source organism: Perithous albicinctus (assembly GCA_964016905.1). NCBI lineage: Eukaryota > Metazoa > Arthropoda > Insecta > Hymenoptera > Ichneumonidae > Perithous > Perithous albicinctus. The sequence goes on from OZ024699.1 coordinate 11,672,464, forward strand.
CATTTTATTTGAATGCTACCCCTTAACAAATACCTTCAATTTTAATTCAACATTTTTTTCTGAGTAAATCCGCATTTAGATAATCGAAGAAGAAACAAAATTGTTTATTACAAATTTTTTTTCGGAGCAATAGTTTAAAAGCTATAGCGAGCCAAAGTGTTAATTCATTAAAAAAGGCCTTAAAATTAGATCCCAAGATTCCCAACAGAAGGTGTGAAGGACTGGTTTTTTTTTTTCAAATCAATAGCTTCACGAAAAATCAAGTTTTATCATGTCCTTTTCAGATGACTCGGTCTTAAAGATGATAATAAAATGACGTTTTTTGTAATGGTGTAAATTTTAATATGTCCATAAATAAATAACTTTACTCTGATAAGATTTCTAAAATTCAAGTTACTTTATTAAAAAAAGTGTATGTCAATGGTGTGAGAAAATACTTGTTTGATTTAGATCATCTGAATAAATTTTAAACTACTGGTGAAGTCATCATTCAACCAAACTTTATGTGAGATTAACGTAAAAATATAATATACTTTATTCGATGACCTTACAGTATGAGAGGCAACATTAAACTGCATATTGTACATGATTAATCCATTATGTCGTAAGATTTACACAGAGGGGTCTCAGGTACTTCCGGTTGATGTGTTAGCGAGGACTTTACGTTAGAATGTTATAAACCCTATGTGCGCATACCAAGAGGCTCCTCAACTTCCGGCAAGCTGGAGACCAGCCTAATTAACCGCAGAGGGTCCAATGTAATAAGGAGCAAAGCGCAAAAGGGGTGAAAGGAAGGTACGCCTCACTCTCGTATCCCCAAAATTAAGTGAGGCTGGCCATGGAGCCAAGTAGCAACCCCAATAGCTCATGAAGCAAGAAATCGCAACGAGAGGAAAACTACCATCTCAGAGTGTCAGCTTGGCTTTCCCCGTTTGCAAAATAGCCAAGGCATTTGCTGTGGTCGTGTTAACGTCCAAACGAGCTGTAAAGCTTCGCTCTGTGAAGCATCTGAAACCAGGTGTGTATGGGGCATTCCACGGTAATTCACTTAGGATGAATAAATATTTTTACATAAATATTTTTAAATAGACAAACACGACTGAATATGATGTTTATCAATTTTTCTATTGTTTATAAATTAAACCACGTTACATGACGAGAAAATTAGCCATATTATTTATGTCCAAATTATGTTTTTAATTGGAGATAACATTTTTAATTGAATTTTTTTGTTAATTCAAGAACGGCGCATATTAAAATTGTTATAAAAATCATAGGTGCTTCTTTAAGTGATAATAACAACATAAAAAAATATAAGGGATATTGAAGGATCGGGTTTCGTCCAGTGTGAATTGCGATGAAATGTCCCATATATACTTGAACCTATACAATGGTCAAGATTCACACTAAAGATGTTCATAGTGTTGAAGAAAATTTGGCAAGCACTGAAGCCAGCAATGTGGCTGAGATGCGGTATTCTCGGCTGTTTATTAAAATTGGCAAAGTGGCCACCTGCAGAAATCTCGTTCGACACGTTGTCTTGATAGCATATATCACAGAGACAGTACTGGACGAGAGAAACAAAAAGTAGATGGTGCTTGGTAATATCTTGTGCTCGTATAAAAATGTACTTGCGGTAATAACAAACACCGCAAACACCGAGCCAACGACCACTTAAGAAACTCGAGACGTTATATATCGTTTGGCCGTGCGAAGAGGTACGTGCTAAATCAAAAGCTAAAGCAGGGAATAGCAGAGCGCATTCAGGAGCAACAGAGGCAGAAGCTCTTAATTATAACGTGTCTCAAGTAACGCCGGTGGTGCGCCACGTTGAGCAGAGAGGGGTTTGCCACCCTGTGTTCTCTATGCTTTTGGACGGTATATAGCAAACCAGGAGGTTTCCTCCTGTAATATATAGAGGGGCCTAAACAGCTTGATGGGCATTGTGTTTCGCGGTCTCTCTTGCACTATACTCGAGCATTAATAGTCTCGACGTATAGTCACATGACGTAATCAACTCTCGCGACCGCCGAATTTCCGGTATTAACATGATGTACATCGGTAGGGCTTGGCTTGGTAGCTGGAACCGTGGTACAGGGCTGCTGAAGGGATTGAATGCTGCAGCGGCAGCATTCGTTTCCGGTTCACGAGAGTGCTTCCCTCCTTGCGCTCTAGAAACTCACTATGGAATTCTTTAGCGATAATTGCAGAACAAGCAAAAGCACCCGGTGTTTTTACTCTCAAACTGAAGGAAAAAAAACGCCGCTGGCTATGTCAGCGGGACTCTTTGAAAAGAAGTAAAACTTCCGTGAACCCTTTACGATCAAAGTATATTTCTACGTCTGCGCAAATGCTACGACTAATCGGTTCTTGTGCAACGGTACACGTTATTGCTTACTCGTAAAAGATGGAAATAATGTGAATGATGGGGCATGTTAAAGTTTTTTTTTTAGTTATTAAAAAAGAGCTTGGGGAGTAAAATTGAACGATACTTGTCAATCTGTGATAATGTGTAAATGTTTATTTATAAAAAGTATCTATAAAATTTGTAGTATTTAACGATTGTACATAAATGCTACTAAATATGGATGGATTTTTATCAGCTAGAGAGTGTGTATACTAAGTATGGGCTTTATTAGAATAAAATTCATTCTAATTACTAGACTGACTACATCATATTGAATAGATTTCTAAAGAGATCTGAATAAGATGTTTTTAAGATCATTTCGAGATGTTACGTGGAGTAACATCTCGAAGTGCGATTAGTTCTTAATCAACCGAGAAAACAAATTTCCTTGAATCAACTAAAATACGTTCTAAATGAGCAAAATATTCAAGTAAAATCAACATTTAGTCGATTGAATAATTTTAACGTTATTTCATCTAAATTTTTGGTAAAAAAAATTGTTCATTTAACTGGGCAACTTAGTAACTAAATTAAAATTAGAAAACTTTTATATTTCAACAGTATACAAATTAACTGATTCCGGAGACGATTTCGCAGAATATTGGACAAAATTAATCTATTTTTGGATTATTCAATCATATTTAGTTGATTCAAAATTTTCTCTCTATCGACTCAGAATTGTTATTTCTATCTTTTTAGAAATACTCTTCAATAAAAAAATATTTATAATATGTCTGAACAATAATTTGAATTGTCTAGAATCCACACTGTTAAAAATATTAACAAATCTGTATTACCGGAATCTTCATTTATCAGCTGGTATATCAAATTGAATACAAAAGTGAACTAAAATCACAAAATTTGTAAATTAAAGCTTTCAATTTTCGAAATATTTACTGTAACTTTAATCTTACACCTTCAATTGTGTATTAAATTAAATATATCAGTTTATGTATAAAATCTTCCAGTATATGTAATTAGAACTTATAGTAAAATTTTGTTTAACAGTGTGAATGTTACTTAAGGTATACCATTAAATAAATGGACGGACACTCGCGATAATAATCTATGTACAAAATATCGGAGATTCGTACTAAAATGTTGAGATTCGATGATAAATGCTTGAACAACGGTAGAGACGAAGTTAAAGAGGGAATTGGATGGTGAGAGTGCCTCGCGCTCCGAGTGCCATGAATTCACCAAGTGGCTGAAGGCACTGTTGGCAGTTGAGGTTGTACGGAGCTTGAGAGAATCGCGGAGAGATGGTCTAACGAGCGTTTTAACGAGGGGTCATTGTCGGTGCCTAAAAGCACCCACGCGATTGCCACTCGAGTGAACTCATCGAGTTCTCAAAGACTCTCCTTCGCTTTTTTTGCGTGAATATAGTCACGGCTCTTTGCAGCCCTCTTTGCAAACGAACTGCAGAAGATGATTACAATTCACTTTCAAAATTCACGGTACTTTGATCAGCCGCTTATTCTTGTCTTATAATAAAACTCTATACGAGTTCATTGTCATTTAAAAAAAAATGAACGGAACAATTCCAATATCTCTGGAATATGCTTATAAACTTATCGAAATCTCCATTAATTTTTCAGGGCCCATTTTCAGCGGTGCCGACGACAGCTGCTATGGAATATTTGGATGATTCATGATCTTCTCTACGTCCACAAGAATATCGAGTAGACAACACCGAACGCTGTAACGAAGATCGTCGACGTGGCAAAGAGGCTAGATGCGTCGTTGCATTTATCGTCCGAGCACGAACACTCCTCCCAGTAGACGCCGTTTTCCTCAACGCCCCAATTGCACACACCGGTTACACCAGTGCTTGTGACGGACGCGCATCTTCGAATCACCTGACGCCACCTTCCATCCCCTTGGCAACAAAAAAAATCGAGCAAACGAATTATACTTGCAAATTTTAAGAGCCACTGAATCAATATAAAGCACACTGAGAAAATATATTGCTTAAATATTAAAAAGTCCGTTAATCTTAGGTATAATTAAAATTTGGTTAAACGAGGTCGAGTCAGGATAAAAATAAAAATTTGCTATGTCATATATTTGTTTTCCAGTCAACAGAATATAATATAAATATGATCAAAAGTCTATCAAGTGAGCATTGGAATGAAATTTTTTTATATTCGTGTCAGAATTAGTTTCGTCTACCAGATCTGAGCTTGTAACAATTTATTCTAATATGTCTCATTTTCTTCGCAATAACAGTGTACACCAAAATTACATTAATAGTATTTAAATCAATTGATAGTTTTGACCTGGGGAACTTAGTTTTTTCATTTTTAACAAATTAAACTTCTACTATTTGCTATATTCGGTTTTGGATTTTTCTTACAACATTATCGGAAATCCGTTGTGAACAATGAATTCATCAATATGAGATAAAAAGCGTGTTTTCTTTGTTCTTGCGATAAATAAAAATCGGAAGGGAAGTTTTGAGACGATTTTAACGTTCGAAAAACTTTTTTTACCCGTTTAAATATATTTTGACCGTTCTGCAAATTTTTCTACAGGTTTTCTAGATACCACGTCGAACTTTTACGAAAGATAGAGCGTTCATGTCCTGTTTCCGAAAAATCAAAAATTCTCTAAAGTCTATATATATGGATACACTTTGTAAAAAAATCATGGTAATTAAAAACGAGTAACAAAGCAGTTATGGATGATTGAATTTCCGACACTGGAAAGACACACACATACGTTTTTTCTAAACTACTTTTCTCAACGTTTTGGGTGATTCTAAGTGCGCTGACATGAAAGTCTCGAAAAAAGTTTTTTCATGAGAACAAGTCTTCTTTTGTGAGGAAGTAAATATATTATTCAAGTCATATTTGCTTTTGCTTCCTCATAGAGTAAGTTCAATTTTCATTGTAACGGCCCTTTTTAGTTCTCGCGAAGAATAATTTCTCGGTTCTAGCTGCGTCAGCGATTCACAGAGATTCAGCGAGACAATGGGACCAACCGCCACTCTGCTGCACTTTTTATTGTACCACCATCGAACTCACACCATATAATAATTATTACGATTAAAATACATTCAATATTCTGGACTCTCGTTTAATAATTTATCATCGGATATCCTGACTGATCACGAAAAAAATTTCTCCAAGATTTTCATGTCTGCATAGTCAAAATCACCGAAAGCGTCGAGAAAAATGCGGTGTGGAAAAAATGTCTGTATGAGAGTGTGTGTATGTGTTCCCAGCATCAAAAATTCAATCATTCACAACTCCCGAACGTTGCGAGGGTTCGAGCTCAGATTTTCTATATAGGTAAAGTACGAATTCCTCTTTTATTACTGTGATTCTTTTTTACAAAATGTATATGTATATATATACGTATATATAGAATTGTAGAATCTGTAATAAAAAAAAGATGTGATCATTCAAACTTTGGTAAAATTTCGACGATTCTGTGAAACAGTTCTTCATATCTGAAGATAAGTTCAATGTTTTTTGGTATTGAATTTCGACAATATTTTTTCAAAAAATTATGGTCTTTCAGTCTAACTTCCGCAAAATTTTAGCGAATAAGCAAAACTTATTAAATCATGAAAATATGACGCAAAACGATGTTTGCGACGACGTTTCGTAGTCGTGTGTAACGCGGTGTTTTTTTTAGATTCTACATTTTAAATTTTACAAAGTTTCCTCTAAGAAGCCAAAATAGATAAACACACTTCCTCACATCTTTGTAAAAATTCAAAAACACTGAGGAACCAATGTGGAAAGTTCTACTTTGCCTCCTTTTTTTTCTTTGTCACATGTCATAACATATTGTCTCTGTGCAATTAAAAAATGCTCTCACTTTTCCTCGAATTCCCTGACTTCCCAGACCAGTGACCATCATGTTTTAATCGCAACGATGAATAATTTTCTCCGTATAAAAAAAAATCGACACTCTCAAATACTTACAGATGAAACCACGTGGACTCTGTTTTGTGATTTTAACACAGAATGTACCGGGAGTCTTGGAATCCTGATGGCTGCATTCGATCGGTATATTTTTATAAGTGTCGAATTTGTTATAAGCACCGCATATATCCGTGCCATCGGGATCAGTGTCACTGCTGCACTGATAGCACCGAATAGCCTCGCATCCTGCAATCAAAATATCCTGATTACTCCGTGGATCCAATTAAATATTCGTATAAATCCTGTAATTAAAAGTCAACTTTGTGTTTACTTTCCACACCCCCCCCCCCCCCCCCATCCCCAAATGATGTTGAAAAACTCATAATTAACGAACTAGCTCGCGGGTTGGTGAGTAAACAGCTGAAAATTACGTTTTGTAGCGCGAAAATTCGTGGTTTGACCCAATTTCGCTCAAGCAGAGGTTGTTCATCATTTATGAATACACTAACTACTTTTTAATTTATTTGACCGAGTGACACATCTGCAAATGTATTCGTTATACGCAATTGTACACAATAATATAGAAGCGATTGTGAATAATCCAAGATGGAGGCGCCCAGTGGCTGTCTAAGGTGCGTCCCTGTTTCTTGTGTTATTTTATAGTTTTGTAATTTCACGTGGCTCACCTATTAAAGAACACAGCACAATCGTCACGAGTAAAGTTATTTTTTTGGTGGCTGAAGCCATCGTGCCCGGGAAATTGCAATTTCTTCTTCTTTTTTTACGATAATAAAATAAAGGGAAAGAGGGAGCAAATAGTAGTCTCGTCACTTGTTGTCCGAATACTAACGCCGTGCACACCTGACGTCATTCATTGGGCGTTGGTGACTCGACTCGGCTACGAGGCCTCCCCCACTTTCACTGAATGCAGCAGCTACGACGCAGGGCCGTATATGAGGCGTTCTTCACCGAATCAGTCTCTTTTTTTTTTAACGGTCTCGGATATGTTTCATAATTAGCCATACAGTTACTTGAAGGTACTCTCTGTGATTGTTTTTCAGATTAATCAATTCACTCGTTTTGGAAATGTGGTTTTTTTTTAAGCTCGTATATCATGGAAAATTGAGGACGGGCGAAAAAAAAGGTAAAAACAAAAATATTATTTTAAAGGTTATTTTAAAGAATCAAACAATGAAACAGGAGAAGCAAGATATCCGTGTTACATTTGTATTTTTTAAAAATGATTTATGGTCGCTTTAAAATATTTGTGATACAAAAGAAGTAGGTTTTTGTTTAGGGGAAATATAAAACAGAAGAAAACAAAATAAGAAACAACTAAAGAATTTATAAGAGTTTTTTTTTGAAGAACCTACTTTTGAAACACTGGCTTTTGATTTATATTCCCTTTAAGGATAAATCGTATTTTATTGTGTCGAAAAAAAAGTGCCAACCATGTAAAATTTAATGAAAGTAAATGAAAAATTGTGGATTACAATAAAAAAAAAAACAATTTGTTTACTATTTAAATTGCTGTTCATTTTTGTGGTCGCTGCTTTGGAATAAAAAATGTAATATATCCAAAATAGAAGATTCAATATAACCGGCGATCAAAATATTTATATATATTACTTCATATACCTATATACGTTGCAGGTATATATGTATTTAGTAAATATACGAAGCGACAGAATCTTTACATCAGAAATAAGCATTTTACATACAAGTTACATATAATAGTACATTATGATACGAGTGCGATTAAACTTTTTCTTGACGAGTGTGAGTTTGTAGCACGAGACGAAGACGAGTGTCGCAATCACACGAGTTGAGAAAAAGTTTCTCGCACGAGTTTCGTATACAACTTTATCGCACTAGTCACAATTTTTGGATATATTACAATCTGGGTGTATTTGTAATATATCCAAAACATACATTTTGAAAGGCAATTTCTGATATATAAACTGCCGAAATGTTCTATTCGATAGATATATATTTTTGAATATGTTTAGTTTTCTATGTCGACGGTATATTTGGTCTCAAAGGGACCTTTTGCTTTGCCACGGTCTCCCATAAATCGCGCGAGTACAATTAAATCCTATGCCCAGAGGAGCTGCAACACGATACAGCGTAAAAGTGTAGATAGCAAACTATAATCTTACGTTCCGTGGAGACTCGGTGTCGCTTGAAAATTCGCCGATAGAGTCTAGTTGGCAAGGCTGAGACGGTTGTACGTCATCGTAAAAGTTTTCCAGTTTAGATAAGAACCCGAGAGTCGGGGGTGCGGTGCGCCTTTGGGTGGTGGGGTGGGGTGGGGGGGGGGGTGGTTCGTCGTACTGGCACGTGTGCTCGCACTGCTATTCCGATAAACGGAAGTAAAACACGTTACGGTAGTTTAACTCGATCAGGCGGAAGGAGAGGATATTGCGATTTTCTTTGAGTGGACCCTCAGGCGAATTCATTGTAAACTTTTCAACCTTTTTTTTCTTCTTTTTATCTTCAAACTCTCCAAGATAACAATTTTTAAATATATTTGCAATTTTTCACCTTTTTATTTTTGTGTATTTTATAACACTCAAAAGTAATTATTTATTATTTTTATATTAAAATTATATTATATAAATATCATAATAATATTAAAAACGAACTAGTAGATTTAAAAAAAACCATCCAACATTACACTTTTGAGCTTAGTTTTTGAATTTTTCAAATGTACAGCTGCTCAGGCGAGCTCATTGAAAACTTTTCAACTTTTTTTTCTTCAAGTTCTCCAAGATGACAATATTTTAATACATTTGCAATTTTTCACTTTTTATTTTTGTGTATTTCATAACACTCAAAAGGTAATTATTAATGGTTTGCTATTTTTATAAAATTGTATTATATAAACATCATAATAATATTAAAAACGAACCAGTAGATGAAAAAAAACCGAACATTACACTTTTGAGCTTAGTTTTTGAATTTTTTAAATGTATAGCTGCTCAGGCGAGCTCATTGTAAACTTTTCAACTTTTTTTTTCTTCAAGCTCTCTAAGATGACAATTATTTAATAGATTTGCAATTTTTCATTTTTTATTTTCATGTGCTTCATAATACTCAAAAGGTTTATTACCTTTTATGAATTGCTCAATATATCTGCATTTGTATTAAAATTGTATTATATAAACATTATAATAATATTGAAAACGATGCAGTAGATAAAAAAACCTTTCAATATTACGTGCTTGAATTTAGTTAGGTATCCTTTTGAAACCAAGCTCTGTCAAAGTTACAAACTAACGAGGAAGCAATTTGCAATGTTTGTTTTTATATTGTATCAAAAATTGTTCATACCCAACAAATGTCTATATTTTAACTGATTACAAATACTTAGAAGAAAAATTGCATTTCATGTTAATCTCTTATTTTCGCATCAGGTTTGGAGGCTGCATCTTCATTCGATATTCAACGCAGAGGTATATAATCAACGTTTTGCCTGACTATTATCTTATCGAAGCTCTTTATTCTTCGAAGGAAGAAACGAGAATATAAAAGGGTCGATGGCTGCGAAACGCTTCGAGAAACTGGGCTAAGTCTTTTCTCTCAACGGAGTAAGAACCATCTGGCTTTATTGTGCTACAGTACGGCACGAGATAAGAACTTCCTGGGCCACTCTTCGTTGTACGGAAAGCACCGATGGGATGTACAATCGGCTGGTGTGCCTCGGTGAACTCTGAACAGCGAATATTCGCTTTAACGCTCTCGGCAAGAGGGACTCAACATCTATATCCAAAAACTGCGAATACGAAGTGAGCGCTCTGGCCATTGTTGCAACCGACCGTTCCACCCTCTCGTCTTTACTCTACGTAACTGCCTATTGTTCTCTCAACTACTTTGCGTAATTGGCTGTTTTTCTTAATTGCTCGACAAGTTTGCTGTACGAGTTGCAACCCCGACGGGAGATCTCCTAACACTGTATCCGCGTTATCACAACAGTGGTATAATTTTCCTTTCTATAACGAGTTCAATTGTAGAAGAAAAATCATTTCATCTCTCATACAAATTGCTTTGCATTGTTAAGTAAAAAGAAAGTGGTCTCCATTTATTGTACAGGAATTGAAATTTTTTAATGCATAAACCGTTTTGTAAAATCCAAGCTCTACGGCTTATTTAGAGTTTCGGTATAATAAGAAGAAGACATTTTTTTTTGTCACTACTGTGCAAGAAATCTTAGCTATAGTTTTAGATATAGTATGTACTTAAATTAAAAACTCAGTTGTGTTAAATGCTTTATTATAGTTTAAAATTTAATAAACGTAATATTGTCTTTGTTTCAACGAGGCATCCTTTAAAGTTGGTCGCCAGAGCCCTCGATTTGTAGAAAGTAGTCGTTAGTTACTTATAATTATACTTGGAGGATGAGAGACAAAATTTTACTTTTTATTCGTTTTTGATAACATTTTCTGTTGAATTTTCAAAAATTTGTGATACACCCTAATATTTAATCCAAACACGTCTCAACTCTCTTCTCCACAAGTCTTTGCAATCAATTTCTTCCTTAAATTCGCTGAACGGTAGATGAGTATTAAATTTCTTGCTTATGTTACTGTTATCGATAAACAAGAAAGAGAGAAAGGAAAACGTTATGTAATCAACTGGCCACTCCTGGCATCGATTCGTATCGCGTAGTCCAATAAAGCTCGACGAGAGTTATATCCATTGCGACCAAGAGGGTTGTGGTAGATGCAGAGAGGCAAATATATATCTATATATATATATGTATAGAAGGAAAGAGGACTTATATATACATACATATATATATAAGCCCTTTCGTGTTCTCTTTGGCTCGAGAGTAAGAGAAATGGAATATAAAAAAAAGAAAAAGCTCTGTGCCGTACCAGTGAGCGCGTGTCCGGTGCGGTGCTTTCCATGTAGCTCACGTTTTTATTGCGGAGCCATTTCCATCGATGCACGAGTTACGGGCTGACGAAGGGCACGCGAAATGCGATTGGAGCTGCGCTGGTGCTTCTAGGGCAGCGTGTAGGCGACACGGAGCAACGTTGATGCACCGATGTTGCAACTCTCGCTTCCGCTGTTAGGTATACTTCTGTCTACCGGGTAGCTCGCTAAATAAATATCCATCCGAGAGTGAGAGAGAGATAGAGAGAGAGAGAGAAGCCTCTGCATCGACGAGAAAAGCAGAGGAGAATATCTCTTACTCTCTCAGTTCACTCTTCCGAATCTCGCTATACCAGGTTTAAAAGGGTTTAATAAAAGTAATTGGATTTTATCGCTCGTAACGGTTCTCGTGGCGCGCGATGCCGTACATGCGAAATCGTGAATCGTGTCCAGCAATCGCAATGATTCATTATAACTCATATAGCTGGTATTTGTATAGATACTTTGAGTATTGATTTGCCCCAGGACATTGATTCAATTCTGCTACTAGTTGCTGAATGTTTAAATTCCCCAATCGAGAATTCGATGAGTAAACTTTGGGGGAAAAAGAATAAATAAATACCGAAGGGAGAGGAGTGCGTTTGAAAATTGCGAATATATTTATTTTATTGGAAATTGTATTGGAGCGAAGATATACAACGGTTTTGATGTTATACGTTGTGACTCTATGCTTGCAACGGAATTCCGTCCATTTGTTTCGAATCAAAGTTGCTTTGATTGATCGATTGATTTTGATGACTTTAATTGATCAATTGGTGTTGATTTTTGGATTGCTGATAGTCGGGTAGTTGAGATACGAACGTGACTCTCGGGTTTCTTGTTTACAGTTTTTTTTAAATTATTAAGAGAGTAGCTCAGTTCGAAATTGTGCTTTCCACAATTTTATTTATCTTGAGTGGAGTATGTAGATTTTTAATGAATAATATTACTGGTAAAAAATTTTGCGAAATTTCTGGCGTGTTTACTATATTGAGTTAAGTGAAAAGTTTATGAAAAGAAGTACATGAAATGAAAATTCATACACGACATTATTACGAATACGTAATCGTATGTTTGATTCATTGATTTGTGAAAAATATTTAAATTATTTCATAATATCCTGTTGTATGATACGACTACAAAATTATAGTGTTTCATACACATTTTATGAGGCTTAAATGCCAGTTTTTCTAGTCAATAGTTCTTGTTTTTTAATTTATCTTTTTTTTAGGTATGATTATGGCAAATAATATACTAAAAAGTAGCATGAACAAAGTTCGAACACAAATACCGAGTCGTTATTGCAAAATAGAAACATTGCATTATTCGTCTTAAAATCAAATATAAAAATGATTAAAGACTGAAAAAAAAGTATAAAATTGTCTTTTTATGCGAAAAAATACTAACCGGACTTAAGGCGACTCACCTAAAAATCATGATTTTCAAATGGTGCAGAAATGCACCATATAAAACATGCATATAAAAACTTGTACATTGATAAAAATAAGTACTGGACAAGCAAGAAAAAAATGATTGCTAAATATCATTTTACGTGTAATTAATTTCATCGATGGAAATATTTTATATATTTTGATCTTGTCGCAGAGTTCAGGTTGTACCAATGGACCAAATTGGTTCTGGAAGGATACTTCTCTTTGTAGGAAGACACTGTCCGGTCCGAGTAGAAACACTTTAATTTCAGGATGTTTTTCAGAAAATATGCTCATTTTCGAAGTACATTTTTCCCTAACTAATTTTTTTTACTACATTTCCTTGCAACTTCTGCGAAAGGTCTTCGAATTGAAATTCCTATACTTGGACAGAACAGAGTGTTCCTATAAAGAAAGTTGTCCTTTCTACAGCAAATTGATCCATTGATGCAACCTCAACTTTACGACAAATGTAAAATATTTTTTTAAATTTTGCATTCATGAACTTAGCTATAAAAAACTTATACTTATACTATTTCATTATCAACGTAAAAGTCTGTTGCAAGCACGCCCTTTTTTATTGCATCAACTTGTCGTTTTTTCCAATTTATCAGTCTCTATCATTTTATTCAACCTATCCCCTTCATACGGTCTAGTCTTAAGTTAAAAACTTCATTTGACTTGCTCGAGGCTTTTTATTTTTCTCCTCTTTGGATTTTTTCTCAATACGCTAAGTCAAGTTTTTAGCCGTCATGTTACTCTCATGATTGTACAAAAATATACTCCTAACCGTGTAATGCATTTAACTTGTCGTCTTAATAAATTAATCTTCCGTTTGCTTCTAGACGGAGGAACTTTGAAGTCGGAGGTTCGGTTCTTATCATTTATGCTAGGGCGCCTAACTCTGATACCGGACAGGAGAGTCACTGATGGGGGCGAAGGTGAGGGCACACCCCCTTTCTTTCTTTTTTTCTTTCTTTCCATTTGTTTCCTCCGAATCTACTGCAAAGTAGGTTCTCCCAGGCATTATACAGCACAAGTATTTACTTACCCGCCTTTTTGAAAACCTTACAGCACAAGTAACAAACAAACCTGTAAAGGTAATCTTTTAATTCTTTTTTATCTTTCTTTACAAAAGAAGAGCTGACTTCAAGCTCAGTGGATGTATTTGAGTCTAATTTAAACTTTCCAGTATGTCCTGGTAATTCTACTATAAAGTCGCTGTCGAAACCTTGAATTTAACTTCAGTGAATTTTTAACTACAATTTTCAAGTCATTCCGGCTAATATTCTGCATCTCTTTATATTAAAAATCCGCCTTCCGAGGATTTTCAACGTATTTATATTTTTAATATTTCATTTTACGATTACTAACGAAAAATTATACTGGACAAGTAATACATCAAATATAAAAGTCCTACTGAATAGAAGGAAAGTCTGATATTAAATTTACCTCTCCCTTTCAAAAACTGTGCAAGTAGAGTTTAAACATTTTTCTCATTTTTGCTTCCTCATAGAGGAAGCTTGTTTTTTCATGAAAAATATTTTTTTCGAGATTTTCATGTAAAAATATCGAGAAAAGTGGTTTAGAAAGAATGTCCGTATGTATGTGTGTACGTGTGTGATATATGCAGGGCTTCGAAAACTCAATAACCTATAACTGAAGAACCTTTCAAGCGATTCAGCCAAAATTTGGCACACGAGTGAAGTATACTTGCCCCGCTTTGACTGTTGTGATTTTTAACAAAATATATGCAGGAATATAGATTTTATAACTTTTTAAATTTAAAAAAAGGATGTGGTCGCTCTAACTCGTAATATTTACTATATTTTGCTAAATGGTTTTTCATAAGTGCAGGTATATTTAATGTTGTTTGTTTTATCGATTTATGAAATATTCGATTTTTTTTTTTTCAAAATTCTATAACTCGAGAGCGATTCAAGTAACAGATCTAAAATTTTGCATAAAACCTAGACAGAGCGTATCAATATTTGATACTCAATTTGGAGAGAATCGATAAAGTGATTAAAATTTTATAGAAATTTGCAATATCGTAATTTCTTTGAAAATGCTGTAACTTGAGAACTGCTCGAGCAGTTGATCTAAAATTTTGCATAGAACTTGAATCAAATCTGTAGTTGTTTCATATTGAATTTGGTGAGCATCCAACAAAGAGTTCACAATTTCGACGACTTTTACTTTTTTCCCAAAGCTTCCTCTGTAAGGAAGCCAAAATTGATCAACATATTTCCTAGTAGAGGTAGCTTTGTAAAAATTCAAAAATAATGATAAAGCAATGTGCAAAGTTCTGCATCGCATCCTTTTTTTTAAATCAATGTTTATATAAATACCCGTAGAGCCTCAGCTTACATCTCCTCGCGATACACCGAATCCCTTATAAATAAATCAACAAAATTGTAAATCTACTACAATTGACCATTGACCATTCTCATTGATCTATGTCTTTGGGTTATTAAATAAATCATCAATGTTTAAAACTAATACGTTGTTCAACTGTCTCATTTACAACAAATTTTAACATATTTAATTGCTGCAACATTTAATTTTAATGTTGTAAGGCTACACAGTTTGCCTCAGATAAATCCATTAAAGATTTGACTAATACTATCAGCAAAAAAAAAAAATCTTACTCTTTAAAATCAATTTTATCACAGATTTTTATGAACAGTTATTCCAGTCAGTGGTCGTATTAATGTATATCGCTCATTCTCTTTTATTCTCACCGTTATAACAACAAAACTCTGGAGTTTTAACGAGAGAACGCTTCAGAGCGTAAAAACTTTGCACTTATAGATCGATTTAACGTTGCTGCAAGTGTTAACGCTAGATTTATCGTATTTCCCCGGTTGTTCAGGAGTCTCCGTGAGAATGCCTCTCGAAGCAATATAATGTAACAGTATTATTTTGTGTGTATATCAGCGTGTGTCGTATCGTGCGGTTACTGTAGAATTTCAAGTTTCGTATATACGTTGCGTGACTCGGTTGGTAGCCCCGAGAGAGAGGTTTACTACTCTTGAGTTTCTTCGCAGAGCAATCGTCCGAGACGCGAATGGGACGTTCAGCGACAGTAAAACTCCCGGGTTCGCATTCTCCATGTGTTACAGAGTACAGAGGAAGAGAGATTCCGAGGGTAGTTTCGGTGGTAAACTGCGCAAGGTCGTATATACATTTACCCGTCTCAATGTGTATAGAATCGAGTACTTGAAGAGAATCGTTTCGTCGATATATATTTCGTACAAACGTGCTACGTAATGTTCCTGTAATATACGACTGTTTTAACACGAGTATTTTTCCCTTTTTCTGAACGTAACTTCCTTTTGTGTAATCAATTAAGGGTTGTCGAGTCACCTGAAAATCATGGAAATAAAAATTTGCTGTTGGTGCTGACTTGCTATTTCATAAGAAAATATCACATAACAAGCATACGAAATGTAATTAATTAATTTGCAAATTAAAATTGGATTTTTTTAATAACAAATTTTCATAAAAAATAAGTTTGCATGGTATATTCGCGTTAAGCTAGAAGGTTGCGAAAATATTGCACAAAAAATTGTTGTAAAAATTGAATTTAAAAAAAGAAAAAAAAGTTTTGGACCAGTTGATGCATTTTTTAAAAAATTAACATTGTTACCAAATAGCTTTCTTTTACTGTCTTTCAGATGGCTCAAAGTGCACTTAATCACAAGAAGAATTATGGACATTAAACTCACAGGCCCTGCAATAAATTTACTTAAGCGAAACATAAGACGAACAAAAAACATATAGTTCACCTATAGTGTTTCACACGAGGGGAGCATTTACTTTTAAAATGCAAGACAGTGGAAAAGCAATTTCAGTGTCTCAATGTCACCCAGGGGTTCTCTCTCGTGTGCAGCTTTTCCGGAGTTATCGTCAGCGGTACCGAGAGAGAGAGAGAGAGAGAGAGAGAGAAAAAAAAACTTTGATAAAACATCCGGAGCTTCGGTCGTTTATACGAAAGTATTTCCCCTCTCTCGTGTGACACCCACGTATGCCTTCACCCTATGTGTTACCTGCCCGGAGTTGCATTTCAAACACATATATACATCCGCAAAGGTGTATTCCACAGAGTTTCGTAAATTATTCAAAACGGCTCGCTCTCTATGATCTACAACGTTGCCCTCACCGACTGGCAGTAGCAATCTATCCTCTCCTTCTTCCGTACGTTTTATTTCTGGCCTCTCTTCCTTACTCCCGCTCTCCCGTATTTTCCTTGCCACCTTTTGCCTCCCTTTTGACTCCCTTTTGCCGCAGCATCCTCGTCGTTTCGTACCGCGTCGTCTCGAGCTCACCGTCCTGGCGACGCCGCCAGCAGCAACAGCATCCCAAGGGAATTCCTACTTTTCTGACAGCCGCGCACGCCACCGCATTTATCCCATCCAGCATTTCCAGACGAGCTTACAAAGGAAGCCAGAATCCAATAAGTCCGATAAGGCCGGCCCTTCGTATATGCCGCTATGCACTCTCTATACATATATACGGGATGTCTCCTCTTCGACGTCGCTTTAGGCTATATATTTTACTATTATCTCACTTTCTTCACCCTAAACGGGACCTAACCCTTCGCTAACGATATTAGTCTTATTATACTTTCCGCTAGTTTCTTAATTCTACTGGGGAATAAAACGCGACCTGCACAAGTCATAAAAAATATTCTATCTGTCATATGTAATTGGTGAGATAAAATGTTATACTTTTTTTTATCTCACCAGTATTTATGACCAAATTGATCGTTGTGATTCTTCGGAGATAAAAAAAATATTTTTTTCTCCAAAATTCCTATTTGAAAGTGTTGAAATTGTGGAATGTTATGACTGTGAAAGACGTGATTTTGGAGAAGTAATAATAATAATTGTAAAATTAATAAGCAATCAACTTGGTTGCGCTACAATTCCTTCATCGACTCGGCCAATTTTTTTTTCCTATGCTCGCCTTGAAAGAGCAATTTCTTTAAGTGGAAAACTAAAGTTGTGAGTGATGGCAGTGGAAAAATAAAAAGGTTAATATTCGACACATCCTATTATAAATATGACTTTTTTTTTAGAATTTCCATAAAATTGTCTCGTAAAAAGTTTCAAGTCTTCAAAATCGAAGTCATTATAGATTACAAGAACATCAAAAGTAATACCATAAAGTTACTAACAAATTAGTATAAGAAAAGTTTTGCAAATTTTATAAAAATGTATTTTTTTATACGTAGTGAATTCACAGCTTTGGAAAAATATTTTCATGTATAATTTATTAACACAGACGTATCTCTTGCCGACAAATGTATAGTGAGACCTGTGAATTATTGTTCTTTTTTTTTTCTTCAAATGCGATTTCTGAAAATTTATTTGTTAAATTCGAACCGAGACGGAGCATCATCCCTTGCGGAGATAAAAAGGAAACGAGTATTTGTAGGAAGTGCCCATCTGCCCTGCTGTCGCTGATAATCGTCGAACCTTGGTCCCTTTCGCTTTTCGGAAAAGAAGCGAAAAGAAGTTGTCGCACCACCGGGCTTCCGGTGAATGGCTTCTCCACCCACGTCCGAAAATCTAATCTATCGCTACGAGACGATCGTTTCACTACAGCACATAGCCCTCTATCCTGAATTGACATTTTCGGTCACCCAATCTACCACTCTCTCTCGATTCTCGATCCGTGCCAGACCGCTCGGCCGCAGAGTAGAGGAAGAGGAGAAAAAGGAAGAACAAAAAGTAAAATAAAAATCTATGGTGAGCTTGGAAGAGTTCTAAAGTTTCAATCCCACTGCGTAATCCGTTTATTCCATTGGGTTTGAGGACGACAACGATGGGGTTCTACTATACTGAAGGGCCCGAGGCAGCAGCAAGGGATCTCTTTCCACTTTCCACCCTCGCGGGAACACTGTTTTGCACGAATGGGGTGCCTCAGCGTGTATATGCGATTATATAGATGCCAATGTGTACCACAAAAGTACGAAGCCCTTTGCGGTGATCGACTATATTGCTGCAATTACATCACAGTGCATACAGACTTTATTTTACAGGAATACAAGAGTACACAAAAAAAGGATGGAAAGTGGAAAGCTTGCGCATGGCTTACTCATTATTTTTCGCAATTTAAAAAGTCACCGCTTTATGAAAAAGTATGTTCATCGATTTTGGCTTGCTCATAAAGGAAGCTTTGTAAAATAGTGAAAAATAATTTTTAACATTCAGAGATTTTTTATTCGTCAAGTGATAATATAATTTAATGTAATCTGATATCTATTTGATTATCCATAACAAATGTGGACGAATTTGTTATTTATTGCTCATTATTTTTTGCGTAACGAAGCACTTGGTTTTTCTTAAATTACTTTTTACTATGCCCAGTTTGTATTCGTATTATTGTAAAGTCGAAACACTTGAGCGGAGGGAATCCTTAAAAATTCCTTGAGTCCTTACGCTCCGCTCTTCCCGACATTCCATTCACCGCGATTGTTATTTTAATTCTGCTTTTTTTTTGTCATTAGTCTTACGTTTATTCGCGACTACAGACGCTCGAGGGTTCTCTTCTCTCTTCCTTTTTCCTGTTCTCTTTCTCATTTTCTCACAGGGCAATTCAGCGCAGATTGCCGCAGAGTAATGCTTTTTCTTATTTCCTTTGCTGCCTCTTCTCCCACTTCTCCAACTCTCGCTGCCCTCACATCTTCGTTTTTCTTCTTCTCTGGGCTTTCTTCTTTCCTCGCTTATACGCGTTCTCTCACTTCATCTATCTGTCGACGAATCTCATTAAAATTATCTCCCAGAGAGAACAAGGAGGACCTCGCCGACTTTTCTTTTGGTAGATAGAGAATAGCGGGGGCGGATGGTAAAGCGAATTCGATGTTTCGCTCGAGATTGTCTTTATTTTAAACTTGTATTTTAATGGAAAAATACATTGTTGCTGACACTAATGAGCTGAAAAATTATAATCGAGAAGTTGGCTTTAATTCAGTCTCTAATTGCGGCAATATACTCGATAAGGATATACTTTTCTCGACACTCGGAGTAAAATCTTGGTAATCCTGGCACTTACAAAGTCACAACTTTTAATGGGTAGTCCAATTCGACTCTGGTATAGTTTATTATCTAATTAATAGTTCAATTTTATCAAAGCTGACTGTGTTAACAAAAGTTTGATTTGACAAGAATTCAATTACCTACTTCGAGAGCAAACAAATATCTGGAACAGAAATCAAAATTAAGAAACTAGATAAAGCAATAGTTTTACAAATTTAAAAAAAATGTATTTTTGCTTTCTCATATAGGAAGCATTGATTTCATGAAATGTTGTTTTTCGAAATTTTCATGTCAGTATATATACTCTAAATGGTATGTGTACTCAAAACCCAAATTAAAAACTAAAACAGAAACAGGGTTTAAAAAATCTCTTCACCAGAAATATCACAATTATAAGGCCTTTATTAAAAACAAAAGTTTGTAAATTTCATACAATTAATTTTATAAAAAAAACTATCGGTTTAAATTGAAATTATTAAACAAGTTATTAAAACTTAATTAATTAATAACTTGTTGACATTATAATTATGTTTCAACCGATGTTCTTGATATTTCCACTCGCGTTATTAATTTTTTCCAGATTTTTCGTCTATTTCAAAATTTTATAAACTTCACAAAACATGATCAGCCCATCTCGATGGATTTGCAGAATATCTGGTGCAGCCCGAAGCCTGAAAGATTTATAAACTCGTTCGGGCTCACGAAACAATATTTGCCGATATTTTCCGCGCGGCCGAACTCTGACCATTGGCGAGGCTGTAAGCTTTTCTGGCCGAATGCTCGAGAGGCGTGAGTTCGCTGTGCAGAACGAAAAATGCAAGCTCTAGAGGTGGTAATGGGAGGGAAATGGAGAAAAAATAATGTATTCGTCTGGCGGATCTGGCGTTGGAGGCTCTCTCGTTGCTTTGCTCTAACTCTCGAGCTCTCGTCTCCTTCTCTCCCTCGTCCATCGCTGTAACAGCGTACAAAGCTATGACGAAGTGCCCGAGGCGCGTTGAATATTTCATGGAGTAGCCGCACCATGGAAAACCACGGCATCCCCTTCGTTCATCCCGCGCGGCTTTCACTATAGGTTGCACTATAGTGGCACATATAACTAGGAGCACCCTGTAGAAGCCTTCGGGTGTGCAGTTTAGATGACACAGTGATTGGCACTTAACGATATGCTAATTCACCACCACGTATGGTGAATGACAATATGTATTTTCCCACAAATTTGATAAAATTCGACAAAATAATTGAAAGTTACATTTTGTCTATTACCACCGAAGTGTAGTTACTAATAATGTTGCTTCTCCATAAAAAGACTCTGATGATTAATTTTAAGGAACACTGAATTTGAATAAAGTATTATACTTTACGTTCATTTAATTTTTACGCATCCCTTAAAGTTAGTCCTTAGTCGACTGAAATTTCTTTTTGTAAGAAGTAATAGTAAATTATTTGTAATTATACAGTGATACATATATAATTAGTAGCACTCTGTGGCAGCCTTAGGGTACGCAGTTTAGATGGCATTGATTGGCACTCAATGGAATGGTAATTTACCTACATGTGATGTTTTCCCACAAATTTTTCAAGGCTGTCAAAAAATATCATTAAAAAAATGGAGAAGAAAGTGTTGTTTCTTTACCACCGAAGTGTAATTACTATAATAATTTTGCTTCTTCCAAATAATGATAATAATACAATAATATATATAAAAATAGACTCTGGTGATTAATTTTAAGTGGTGCCTAATTTCAATAAAGATTACTTTGTGTTTATTTAATTTATGCACACCTTAAAGTTTTGCAACAACAGATTAAAATTATGAACTGCAAAAATTAATTGTAAAGAGTTAATTAGACCAAAACAAACATTGTAAAAAAAATCCTGATTTCACGAATATATCAAAAAATGAATTATTTAAAAAATTGGTAAAATCTAACATCTTTGTTTTATCATTCTTGAATCCACAAAAAAATGCGTCGAATTTACAAAATCTTTTCGATACTTTTCAGATACAACAAAAAATTTGGTGGCATACAAAAAAAATCTGACAAACTAAAAAGCAGGGTACGTTAATTCGAAGACTGGTGCTCCGATTGTACACGCAAAAAAAATGTTATACTTAGCAATTCATAAATTGCAAGAGTCTCACCAGTTTACTAAAGGCTATTAACTCTATGGCGTACATGTACGAAACATGGGCGTTGAAGTAACAAAAAAAACTGCAGTCGAGAAGTGACAATATCTTTGAAAGGATCTTACATGTCTGCTATGTAATCCACACAGAGAATAAAGACGCGGACGTCGACTGCATGTAGCCAATGCATTCAGCTAAAAAAGTTCGATAACAAAGTTCGAAAAAGCCACGACTGGCAAAAGCCCTTTACCTTAAACTCACGCGGTAGCGCCAAAATCGCTCCTCGTCCCTAAAATATATGGGATAACTTTTAAGCCGCGACGTACGGCAAGAACATAGACACGGGTCTGTACGGAGAACATGTATAGATAGAGAGCATTATTTCGCTGGCGGTTGTACATGTCAGTCCGAAGGATTAGCCGCGGGAAGGCCGTCAGAACGGGGGAGAAAGAATCGCACGCAAAATTTCGACGTTTGATCCGCCGGGAGCGAAAAGGGTGAGCGGCAGACAAGGGAATAATAACGCAGAAGCCTAATCCCTTGCTGGCATCGCGAGGCTTGACTCCCCGACGTGAAGTCGAGACTTACACCCACGAGCCGTCCCGCCACGAAATTTGATATGCGCCCAATCACAATTCCACGAGCTAACTGAGGCAGAAGCAGGCGTTTGCCCTCCCCCCCCCTGCCACCCCGACATTGCGATATGTATGACGGGAGGAGAGCTTTGCCACCCCCCGTGCGAGCTTCAGCATCAACCAACCCTCGCGATATGTATCACGAGTACAGGAGAGAGCTTATATATTGCAACACGCGACGGGAAACTCTCCTGGCGCAACGTCCAAGGTTTGGAATTTTCGAAAATTCGCTACATCATCGACACTCCAACGCGTCACGAGTGTGTATGTGTGTCCAATACCAGTTCGTACCCTATAGGCAAAATCCCTGGCCCTTTGGGGAATTGCAAATTCTCGGACAGCTACTTCGTGGCCATATGCAGACTGGACATCGACGTCGTTTCGGCCCATAGAGACCACCTCGGGGAAAACGACGCAACTATATTGACAAGCTGCATTTAATAGTGTGCAATCTATATCGAACAGAGAGATAATCGAAAAGGAAAAAAATATTAAAGGATTTAATTAAAATTTTGTAAAAAAACGAAGAGTGGAAATTCGTTTGAGTACAGCGTTGTACACTAGTCAAATGGGATGTCACTAAAGTTCACAGCGTTGGCGCTGTGAAATGACCTCACATCTTAATCGAATATTAGATTTCGATAATCTCTAGATTGAAGAAATATTTTAATGTGGACTTTAATGGAAAGTACTCCTAACAAATCTTTTTGGAGCAATTTTTTTGTTTCTTAGGTTCCTTAAGTTCCTTAGGTTCTTTAGGTTCTTTTAGGTTCCTCCTTTAGGTTCCTCTTTTAGGTGCCTTTAGGCTCTTTTAGGTTCCTTTCGGGTCCTTTAGTTTCCTCCTGGCTTGTAACTAGGTATACATGTTCAAAATAATCACCGAGCTTCCTAAAAGTTAAAAAATCTCCACCAAATTTGATACGAATCTATCGTACGGGCAACTTACTACATGCAAAGAACGATGTGCCTGACGTCATCATTTGCAACGATTTTTTTTTTTACAAATTAGGTGAACCTTATTTAAATTTCTTAAATTGTTTTCATGCACAATAGACTAAATTTAAAAAAGGTTTTTGAGTATAAAAAATATTATAACCTCTGAAAAACTCGTTTTTATTTATATTTTTGTAATACGTGCCTACGCGTAGAACGCAATTCGATCATTTTTCTCGAAAATAAACTGATTTTTAATCTAATATTTATAGAATGGGATGGACATCAATTCATGTTAATACATATTAATATTGAATTAATTAATTAATTAAATGTAATATTATTAAAAAAACATATACATTCATTATGCTGGGATCATCGTGTTGTCAATTATCATCCCTTATCACACTGAACATCCTTTATTACATTTTCATGCAAATACTAAACTAGCCTCGATAATTTACGATAATTTAGGTCAATAACTTGCGGAATGACCCAGAACATATATTTTTTTTTATTATTATTTTTTAAATCCTTTCTATCATTAAAAAATGGTTATCCTCTAAAAAGTTTTATCTAGTCTGAGGGTTTTTGTAATACATTCAAAGAACCTTTATGAACAATCATTCATACAGCATTTTCTATACGATTTATTTCTACCGATTAAAAAAAAATATAAAAAACGCTTCTTTGCCTAAAATCGATAAAACCGCCCCTTAAAAATATATACTTTCATCATCGTCTATTCAGAAACGTGGAAATGGTAAAGCCGTTGTTCGTTTGTGTTTTAATATCCATTTCTAACGCATTGAGCGAACTTTTGCAACGTTTATTCGCGAGAAAATCGATGACGGTGTCTGGGAGTGAGAGAGGTGTTCCAAAAAATTTTTCCACAGTTTACCGGCGCGCACCACTCGCCGCATGTGGGTGCTTTGTTTGAAGTGCTAGTGGCGAAAGGTGAACAAAAAAAATTGGGAAAGAGAGAATAAAAAAACAAAAAAAAACAAAAAATACAGAAAAGCAACGCCAAGCATATCATGGACAGTGAAAGAGTCTCGTTTACTATAGGTGACGTATATACCTCTTTCGCGTACAACGTCGGAATGATGGATGAATACGAATTGCAAATACCCAACGACACCTAACGGTGACGAATCTATTATCGTTTCGCACGCGTATCTACAGAACTTTTCAGAAATAAAACGGCATGATATATCGATCGCGATATTATCCTCATTTTCCGCGCGATTACACCGATTGTGTTGTCTTAATGCTTTTTTGCTTCTTAAACTGATTTTGTTACTTACACAGCCAAAACTTTTTGTACAAAATCGGAGAGTCATTATTTGAATTAACAAAGTCCGTCGTCTTTGTTTAACAGATTTTTTGAAAGACTTGTAGAATAACGGGAAGATTTGATAAATTCGGCGGATTTACAAGCTATGTTTTTTTGTTGTAAAATTAGAAAGAACTATAAGATATATGTGAAATTTACAGGTATTTAATTGATTAAATTGTAGTGACAAAAAAATGTCAGATTAATTTGTTAATTAGAAGCACGTCGACAAATTAGCTAAATTTTTCAAATTTACAAAAAACAAGTTGTGTAAGTGAAAAAACTAGTGACAAGTATTTTTTTTGTGAAAAACAAAAAAAAATTAAGAAGGAAAATTGTAAGTTTTGGATGACACGATTTTTTTTTAATCACAAAGAATGATTCTTAAAATAAAAAAGTAGTATGGAACCATTTTTGTACTTTTTCTTTGGTAAAATTAGAATTGATTATGCGACGTTAATTTTTTTGTGGCTGCGCTGACAGGCGAAATTTTGGAACGCTATTTTCATTCTTTGAGCTGGTAATATATCAATCTGGCTGGACATCTTGGGAATAGCTATTTCGATCTAGCTGATCTCAGTGTCATTCGAAGAAAGGATTAAATCGAATTGACTAACTGTACGTCAACTTCCTTTATTTTCTGATCCTTGTAATATTCAGGTGGATATATTGAGAATGGCTGTTCTGATCTAGTTGATCCTTGTCTTTTATTCAAACTTAGTTCGAAAGCACTAAATTAGCATGAAGTTCTATCAAACGAGTAGTATTCTGATTCTTTTTTTCGAATACATAAAAAATTGCAAAATGAAATTATAATTTTGAATTTTTCATAACATTTTAAGAAATTGTTGGATAGTCCCTAATGTATCTAATATACTTTCGTAGAAAGTTTCTATGATACATATAAAAAGTGTCAGAATAATCAACCGATCAATTATATGAACAGAAGCTTAAATAATTGTCGAAAACAGAACACTTTTTAAACATAAAATTTATTCGTAAAATTCAGAGAATTTATTTAACATTGAAAAAAAATTGAATTTTCGATCGAACTTGGTTAAATCAATTGTTTTGCTAATTCACTAATAACTTTGTACATTCAATGACGTTGATTTTTTCCCAAATCTCTCATCTTAAAATATTTAAATTCGAATACAATCACATTTTGGATTGTGAATCTAATCTGCAATGTATTTTTTATAAAAAAGATTATTTACGATATACTAAAGTTTACAAATATTTTTATTTTGCAGTTTTCTCTCCGTTTCACTGTCGCTCAGCACCTGTCGTAAGCGATAGAGAATTCTGTTCTTGGTTCATAGGTGAACCCAGGAAGATTCGACGGAGCATGCAATTTATGTTTATCGTCGCGGGGGGGTTGAAACGGGTTGAATCTCAAGCGCTCTCGATTTCGCATTGAAATAACTTACCGGATCAGACGCTCGATATTACCTATGCGGAAAACGATTACATCGATCGAAGGACGTGAGCGTGGCCGTGGTTACTGCCACGTTCGCTATCCGGTTACTGTACGGTTTGCACCCTCTCGTCGTGCTTCTTTTCCACGGCAAACTAAGTATAGATCTCTGCTTTGGTTGGCCCAATGCGAACTCGACTCTACCGCATCGGGGTGCACGGATTTCTCACTGCTAAAAAAGTTACCGCGACCCGTAAAAGCGGTGCGAGAAGGAATTTAAATTTTTTCTCGAGAATCGCTTCGAGAAGTCGAATTTTACCCGGGGATACCGAATATGAAAATTCTTTCAGGAGAACTTCGGTCATAGTGGGGGAAAAAAAAAGTATCATAGTCGAGTTAGGACGCTTACCGCAGATAAGTTCTTCCTGTCCTTTCGCTTCGTCCTGTTTCTTCCTCTCTCGCAGCTTGATTCTCTCGTGAACTTTCTTCAACCCTTTTTCCTCTTTACTTATTGTCTTGACTCTCGAGCGAATTTTTCTGGATATTCGTTCAATCTTCTCAGCTTTACGTAAGGAAATATATGGCCAGCTGGAGAAGAGAAAATATAAGATATTTCGTCTTATTCGAAAATCATTTTTGCTTTATGCGGTCTATGTAAGGTACGGTTAAAGGAGACAATTTTGAAGGGGGGAACAATTTGGAACAAGGAAGGAGTATCGATATCGTGAATCTCGTATTAACATTTTTTTCCCTTTTCTTATTATGTAGTTCGGTATTAAAAAAAACATTGCCATTAATTTTCAGAGTTTTTTGAAAATTGATTTGTTCACAATGAACAAAAATGTTATTTACTAAACAACTACGTCGATGATTAAAAAAAAAACGTATCATTTATCACAAAAAAACTTATATATTTATTTTTTAGAAATAGCCTTTATGAATCTACTCTAAACATGGGCATGAAATTAGAATTGAAGCAAGAAATAAAAATAAAAAATATCTTCAGAATAGAGATTTTTCTCAATTTTCAAGTTACGAACCATTTTTCTTTGCTGAATGCTGTATTTACTCGTTCCTCTGTACAATACAAAAAAAATCATAGAATTTTAATTCGTTTTGATAATTATTCAGATTTAATTCTGTTTCCAGTTTCGAGTAAAAAAATTATAATTTGTATTACATTTTTTTTTCTTTTAATAAAAATATTATGTGTCGTATAAAATTTGATTTACGGTCAATTTGACTTTAATAATTGAGTGTTAATTACAGACTATTTATTAGGGATCTTTAAGGTTCTTTCGGTTTTTTATTATTTTATTTGTTGGAAACTCTAAACCTGCAAAAAATTGCATATAATGGAGAAATTAATGTTTAGTCAATGATTTTTAGTCTTTTCTAGGTGATTCCTGAAAATCGACGTGAAAAATCGAATGAGCACTTTGTACTTTATACTTTGGATGCGTGGATTTCTTTTGTGCAATTGTTTTTATCGAGATTTCGGAATATTCAGAGGATCTCCAAGAATGCACGTTTTTTTTTTACATACGAGAGATCAAACCACTTTGATATTTTACAAAACAGATGGTGTTTACATTTCAGACGGTCATATTGGTTTTCGGAAAATTCAGGAAAATACATATTTCTTTATATCACGCACGTTTATCAACCCAAAATTCGGGAGCATGACCATGCCATCTATAATAGCATTGTAGTCGCGTACAAATTGAAACATATATGTAGCATATTAACGACAAATAGTATAAAGTGCAAAGTCGCCTATTCTTACCAAACAAAGGTCGATAAAAAAATCTACTCCAGCATCTGCTTAAAGACGTTAGGACGTTCCAAATTGTCATCCTCTACATTATGTATTTTTATTCGTCAATCGTTGACTTTCTGCGATAGATATGGTATAACAGACGAATCGGAAACGTTGTCACCGTTATATATTCTAGGTCTAGTGGTTGATGGAAACAGCGTTCACGCGGTAGGAAAGATAGAGAAACGAGAGAATCGGCGGGTAGTAGTACGAGGGTTTCCAAGATATTCTTGCCTCGGGGAACGCGCCGTTATTGCTTCGAGTCGAACAGTTCGCCGTTCTTTGACGGCGACCGTGAAACTCCGCAAGCGCAAGAGATTCCCTGCTCGACCGCTCTTACACGTAATATCGTTGCCCATCCTCCTCCTCCCCCCCCCCCCCCCCCCCTCCCAACCTTAATCCTCAAATTTATACGAAAAATATATATTCCACCAATATTTCTTATCGCGTCGAATCGACCGAGAGCTTCGAACATCGCATTGGAAAAGTTTAATCGTGAATCGGGAAAGAAAATGACGATATTACTGGATAGAGATGGCAAAATCGATCTCGTTTATCGAGATTAGTTGAGAAAAGCTAAAAAAAGTCAAAAAAAAAAAAAAAAAAAAAAGAGAGAGAAATAGAGTCTTCAAGACGTAGAGAAATTCGAAAGAGCGCATTACGTCGTTTCCCACGAGATTCAACGAGCTCCATATCCGAAGCCAAAGTGAAGAACCGTTCGAACTAGATTAACTCGCGAATGGGCAAAATCCGCAGGGTCGTTCTTCGCGACTATACAGCACAGCTATACTGTACTAGAGCACACCACGCGAACGCGGTCGAGGAAAACTTTTATGAGGTCAAGTATACAGCATTTATTTCGAGGTAGTTTGCCAGTACTAGAGCGAAAGCTGGGCTCGTTGTTGGTTCACTATTACTATTATATATATATATATATATAATATATACTGTATCTAGTATACATATATATACTATATATAGTGATGGTGAATACCTACCTAGCAGCGCATAGCTACCTTGAAATAAAGTGAACTGAGTGGGCCCCGGTCGGTGGCTCGTAAATATTCGTAGGCAAGATTGGCCGATAAATTTTGCAAACTTTCCCGGTCGCTAGCATTTTAATGGGGTGCTTTTGCCGGCGTGCCAGAGCATAGCCCGCGAGTTCAACCCACACAACGCTCGAGAGCGCGTTCAGGGCTTTCTGCGTCCTTATTTTCTCTCATGGATATATAGAGAAGCAGAGCCCAGCTTCTCAGCAAATGCGACGCTCGACCAGTGACACTATTCTTGTTCTCGTTGCTTCTGATACACACTGGAAACTCTCTCCGATGTACTTCTGGCTGGTTGGGCGTCCCGCTGCTGCTCTATGATGCTCGCGGGGTTGGGGCCCGTGGGAGAGATCAACCGGGACATGGAAACCCTCTTCGCGTCTCTCTTGAGTGTAGATAAATTCGCGAAAGCGCTCCGCGCCGTGTTAAAATGCAAGTGCATATAACGGACAGGTACGAGTTACATCGAGTTTACTATGCTGCATAGAGAAGTTGAACTGGGAGAAGGGGATCTGTCATCTTGGAAAACTAAAAAGAAACTTGGACACTTGTCTTAGTTTAGAATGACCCATGAGACCATTTTTCAGATGAGACTGGTTTGAAGTTGGAATAATTCACCGGACCTTCTGATTCCCTTTTTTTTCTTCTTGTCACTGCGGATCACATTCAGTCGTTTGTCATTCATGATGCGGGGGAATTTACTTTGCTATAAACTGATAGAAAAAATGAGTTTGCCTTTTTTGGTATCAGATTCTAACGTAGTTAAACTGTGACTACAGTTATCAACGGTAGATCAAACGATCTCGTTATGGAGCTTATTATGAGCAGACAGAATGAAATGGAAAGACCAAAAAATAATTGCTACCCCCGTAAAAGACATAAATGACTGCCTGGCAGTTAATCTACGTGATCATATTAAGGATGCATTGCACGTACGTTTCCAAGCAAAAGTTTATTTTTAGAAAAAAAAAAAAAAAACCTGGAGATACCAAGAATACTAATTTCTCGCAGGAGTAATGTCAAAAAGTTATTAATAACTAGGTCAAAAAATTATTTAATTCATGGGATAGACAACTTTATTTTTATATGGAAAATATCAGGAAGCCTTCCAAAAATAAATGATTTTTTTTCAAGATTTTAAAAGTAATTTAATATTCCTCTTTTTTCAGAGTTTAAGGCTGCTTTTATAAAACTGTTCGTTCAATGCACAGAATCTCACAACAGTTCTGTAAAATCTGTTGCAATCGGGTGAACATCTGTTGGATTAATGTATTCGCGTTCTCCAACTGTAGTGGATACATTTCCTAGTTTGTAAAATTATTTCATTATTTTTGTAAATCAATAATTTTCCAGTCGAGGTTATTTTACAAACATTTTAATTTAGTCCTTTTTGATTTCTCGTTCTATTTCTGTATTTTTTTTTACTCTTCGGTAAAAATATATAGTCACAATTAAATTAATTAATTGGAATAATACGTAATAACTGAATTTATATATATGCAGTTACTTCATTAGAAAAAAAAGAAAGGAAAAAAAATTAGATGTAATGAAATATACAGAAAATGATGAAATTCATTACACTACCAATAAATTCACTCAATCTCACCAAAGCTTTATGAGTATATTTTACTTCACCCCTAGTGTCCTGATTTTCTTCCATGTTCTATGTGCCCCATAAACCCGGCTATCACACGTTTGATACATAACGTACACGTATATATATACATATATACGCGCGCGCATTAATTTCATAAACGAGAAACGTGCCGCATAGGAGGCTATAATTCTGAAGCGGGTTGAAGAGAGGGAATTTCGTTGTATGTGATGGTATATAGTGGAAGAGGGATGACAGGGATGTCCGTTCAGGCACGGCAATGCCGTTGGTTACCGCGTGTACCGACAAATATCGCGTTCGACGTGTGTTCCACTGTCGGGTACGGGCAATCGATCGGCGAAATTTCCAATGTTCGCTCCTATATACCAAACAGTTATAGTAGTAGTAGTCGTCGTCACGACGTGGGTCGTCTGTTTCACAATGAGAGAGGATTCATGGATATATTCCTCGCCTGCGCTCTAGTAGTTGTAGTACATAGATTACCCCAGACAGTACGATACTCAACCCCCTTGAAATTCGTCAGCATATCATTAATACGTCGCCGGTGTACATAGATTGGGGTGGGATACTGGAGTCGTGTCGTCACTGAAACGCTCTTGCTACGCTACGCTGGGTTACGTTAACTTCGTTTCGATTCATCGCCGGCTCCGTGAAATTTACGACGCGAAAACCAAACGCGCACAGTGTCCACAGTGGAATCGAAATCGTTTCACACCCTGTATATCTATATATAAAGGTACCATATAGTAGTGTAATCGAATGTGGGAGGATAGTTGCTGACACTGCGCTTTCACCGCACTCGAATGAGAAATATTGTCGACGAATTTGTATGAGCATTGAAAATCCTGGTGAATCAGTGCCCAGATGATTTAATCTATGTTACGATTATTATTTATCGAGCATTTGACATAGCGACAGATTCGTTACATCCAATTTGAAATATATGTCTCATTTCGGTTTGTTTTTTTTTTTTTTTTGGTTGTAGTATACGTCTTGCAATAGAAGATCCGATTGGAGTTTGGAGCCTTGATATGGAGAATTGCGATGGCAAACGCGAACCAATTAAGCCTTAGGTAGTATATACGGCATGCATTCATTACCAATTTCCTGCTCTGCCTTGCCGCGTTCACCCTATGCATGTCGTCTATGCAAGAGCGCCCAGAAACGCCTCCATTAATTCACGATCAAGGAGCTCTAGTGGCTACGCGAGAGTGCACAGGAATTCTCGATGCATTGCCTTCAATCTGGCTGCTGGTCGATTAACGAGCTACCGTTGATATTCAAACGCAGCCAAGTTGACGCTACTGGCATCGACTCATTATACATACCGTCTTTGGTAATTAACTGATAAGAAACTCCAGTACCGAGTAATCGTCGACAAACTCACCTCCCTTTCACTGAACTTTCCGCATAGCATTTAGCGTCACGTTTATACTGAATTGGGGATGGTGATTCAATACAAATTTCGAGAGTTATAAGAATATAAATTTTATAACAAGGTCTATTATTTTGGGTTAATCATGAAAATTAAATCGTGCAGCAATTGCACATATGAAAACTTTAATCTTGAGAAAAATGAGTTGTAGGGAAGCACAAGAAATGAAAATTTTTTGTAAGTCGAACTTTTATTTATAGATAAGTTCATCGATGCAAATACTTTTTATATTTTGTAATTTGCTGTAGAGTTCAGGTTCCACCGACGGACCAAATTAATTTTGCAAGGACATTTCTAAACTCCGACAATTTGAGAGGATCCTTTAAGAATTCGGAAGTAAACTAGAGGTAACAATTTCGAAATATAATTGGATACATTTTATGAACCTTTTTTTATAAAATTCTTACGCTTTAAACGTTCCACAAGATTTATTAGCAAAAAGAACTCATATGTGTTGAAAGAATATTCCTTACAGTCCGTTTTTCATTTTCGTAACTGAAAATCACAGATGGTGTAAAAGAATGAATAAGGCTTTGAAACAGAAAAAAATGCCCACATGAATGCTAAGATATACGAGCATAAAGTTGAGTCGTTCAGCTTGGATTGCATAAGGCGACGAGCGAGAAGTACGATGTCTTAAAATATATTTCGGGATAACTTTTTCACAGTTCTACTAGAGTATTCATGGCACCGGAAGAAAAGTAAAATGACAAGTCCAAACATATTTTGGAAGATTTTGTGAGTAGAAGAAGTAACATCTTTGATTCTATGTACTTAATAGTTATCGTTAGGAAAAATATTATGTCAAATCAGCAAAGAAACTGACTCTTAAAATCGATATTCTTATTTTTAAACATTGTGTTCTTAAATTTCTTATATTTTAACGCTTTGAAATTTCCATAATATTGATTATCATCAAAAATGCGTTAAGGGGATTTTTGACAATCAATATTTAGGTCAATCACAAATTATACTCGATTCCTATTTCAAATTAACTGATATTCACAGTCAATTTAATGACTTGCATTTAATTTCGTTGTTATTTTAAAATATATTATGTCGAACTTTGCACGTAGAATTTAGTGCACCATTTACATTAAATTGCAGCTCTGGATTCAATTGAAAATTAGATAGTTATTTTAAGATCAGCAATTTTCTAAGAAATGTATTATAGGCATAATTTCCGATCAAATAAGCATTTAATGCATTGCATTATGACGGAGAAAAATTAAACGCCAGGTACAATTTTTACGTTCAGAATTAAAAGTTTGATTAAACCCTTACGCTTCGAAATTTTCACAAGATTAATCATCGAAAAGGCTTCAAACGCGCTAGAAGTTGCACGTTTGAAGTTTAGCAGTATAAGCCAGACGTTTTTTTTTGCGCATTATTATCAACCTTATTAGAATGCTTTTAGAGTGAAAGGACAATAGAGCGCGTATACCGAGATAATTGATTCTTTAAATTATTTTCATTTATGCCGCGACGAAAGAGAGTGATTAATTATTCGCCAATCTCGTTCGCCCTCTCTGGCCGCTTTGCTCTCTCTCTCTCTCTCTCGCTCTCTCGCTCCCTTTAGCGATTAATTCACTGGAACGAGTTCCCGCAGTACTATAGTGGAATTGGAGTAGGCGCTGCCAAGTTTCGTGTGTACTCGGGACAACGAGGTCCACGAAACGCGCCAGCACGGAAAACAGAGTGGAATATTTAAAGAGACTCAGGCGTAGAGGAAAAGGAGTAGAGGATGAGGTAAAAGCGAGAGAGAGAAAGAGAGAGAAAGATAAAGTGAGAACGTTGCAAGGAGGTGAAAGGAGCGAGGCCGCGAGATCTTCCGGCTGCTTCGTACTCGGGTGTCTCGAGGGGCACCGAAGGATTTCCTCTTAAATTCCTCGTGCCTCGAGGACGACGACGACGACGACGACGACGACGGCAACGGACGTTACCGCGCAAAATCTTCTTCCGGTTTCTACTCCTAGGTTTTCTTAACCAGAAAACCAGACGAGCACGTAGACCTCGTTAGCGAATCATTAGCAACTCTTACCGGACGACGGATGCCAAAATCGGTGCTTTGCCAGTCGTAACGCTTCACATTCTTTTCTTTGTCTTTTCCAGTTCAAACCGTGACTTCCGGATGTACTCAACGTGGACCTCTGGTAATCGCTTTTCAACAATTTGTAGCCAGTTTATAGTTGTAGTGAAACACAGTGCAACGAGCTTGGAGAAAAAAGTAATCAATGATTGGTTAAGAGGATAAAATCCCTTTCAAGACGCGAGGGTAAGAGGGTAAAGTCTTTTTCCTTCATACCCGAACGGCACACTTTTTCAAGTAGCTGCAAACTTTTGTTTAGAGGAAAAGTGTGTCTCTCGGCCTATCTGCAGTATAAACCTTGAGAGAGAGAGAGAGAGAGAGAGAACTTTTGTCAGCGTTTCGAGGCGAATTCTGGGATACAATTTTCGCAGAGAGGAGAGACTATTCTACTCGTCTCGTTTTGACGTAGTTGTCCTCGTCGTCGTAAGCAACGGCAAGGCGTAGTCCAGGGAAAACTCGAAAACTGTATATGGAGACAGGCTCTCGTCCAGTTTTCAGTTTTCAGTGAGAGTTTTCCCGGCTGTGTACACGAGTCGTATTCTCTCTTTCTCTCTCTCTCTCTTTTGCTCCCTCTCTCTTGAGCACGGAAAACTAATTCGAAATCACTGGTGCGCGAGTCGCACAGGAGACGGAAATCTCGTTTCTCTCTGTCGTTCTCTTCTACTTCGTACACCAACGCTACGAGGAGCTGTATATGAAGAAACTTCCTGTGTACGATGCCGGAGAAGTTTCGGGCGTCTGAGAAGAAAGGATCGTAAAAACGGCTTTTGTTTCCTACGACGTAGTTGCTATACTTTCACCCTGAAAAGCAACGCTACCATCCGCATCACGTCCGCGATCCTCACCACTAAAAATATCATCCCCCTAAATTCTACGTTGACCTGGATTCTCTTCATAGTCTTACTGCGAGCGATGGAGAAACGGGGAATATAAAGTTTTACCTTGGAATTGAATTATTAAATCGAGTACAAAGCATGTATTGATGTGTAGACACGTTGTATAGAATGAGAGCGAGTTAACAGTAGTTTTGTTGGATTTATTTTTTTTTTTGACAAACTGGAAAGTGGAAATGTATAGTGAATGGGCGAGAAAGTCGACTTGTGTAGTGTTGCGACGAAAACGATGAAAGACAGGAAAAGGGTCTTAGCGTGGAAGTAGGAATAAAAGAGGGATGGAGAAAGAAAATGAGGGAGGATCGATGCAATAAAATAAGAAACGTCTAAAAAAATATTTGTCTTTGCGTAAAATGATTTTGTTTCTAAAATAAAAAATGCAAACGCGAGTTAATTAAGTAAAATGTAATTACAATAAAAACATTTTTACGCAAAAATAAGTATTTTTATGAATATTAATGTATTTTAGACTTTTATACACAAGAATCGATTTTTAAATTTATTTTCGTGCATTCATCTGTATTCATAAAAAAATATGGAATATTCATGGGTGTAATGAATATTTTGATGTGCATACATGTTGTAGACAACGAGATAGTTGACTGCTGTATCGTTGGAATTTTTTGGAGAATCTGGAAAGCAAAAATGTATAGTGAATGGTCGAAAAAGTGGACTTGCAAAGTGTCGAGACGAAAACGATGAAAAGCAGGAAAAGGGGTCGCCGCATAGACGCAGGAATAAAAGAGGAGAATTGAGGAAGGAAGTAAGGGAGAATCGACGTGATCGGGAAACCTGTGCAGTGTGTCGTCGCTCTGCGTATCGATAGTATCTACCGGAATCCAGCTATTCCCAGAGTGGCATGAATAGCATATATAGAAGAAATGTTGGAATACTCACGGGTGTACGGCTGGTTTTATTTTTCCGTCGCCTCCTACGCTCTGCATACTATCCCAGAGAGGGAGGAGGCGCCGCAGGTCGAATTTTTATTCAAATTTCACTTCGATCTCACGCTACAAGAAGGTTTTTCTGAGAACTCTCGTAGCTTTACGCTCAAAGACATCGCGAATGGGGGTTGAGAAATTCTTCGATTGATAGAATTTCTTAGAGTGGGTGGGTAGAAATTATAGTCCCTGCGTTGCACAGATTTTTGCATCTTCTTCATAGACTTATGTGAATATAGTTGATAGTGATTTTTTTATATTTAACAAGGTTGGCTTACTTCGGTTAAATCGTTTTATTCGTGCTGTGATTGACCGTCGCTGCCGTCAGACATACCGGAACCGGGACAAAGTTCATGTATTGAAACTTTTTGTTTATATCAAATGCCAAAATTGACATATGCGAAAAATGTTATATAATAAAATCTGAAGATACCACGCTTCCCCGCTCGCGCTTGATTCTGATAGTTCTTTCTTTTATGGTTTCCCCGTATGCCCACAATTACGATAGGCTTTTGTTACGATAGTTTCTTTTTCTTACAATCTGTCATCTGTCAACGTCACCACGAAAGTTCTTGACCCTGTCAAATATACTACTTGCCGCCGACAAATTTATGAAGGTCGGAGTATTCCTATTTGGAATTTAAAAAAATTCTGTAAATGGAAACATGAATAAAATGAAGCTTGAAGGGATGCATTGTGAAATTTTTTATTTTCAATGTTTTTTTGTTCACTATGCAATGACTTGAAAACAGTTTTCAAAATTCCGCTGAACACTCTATTTTGTGTATTCCTTTCCTTGAAGTACAATGAGTATCTCATATTCTTCGATATACCATCGCAAATATTGTACGATTAAAGCCATTTTTGTCGTACTATAAGAATATTTAACATAAAAAATATTTGATTTTGTCGGGTTAGTCAGCCTGCCACGGACTTTGGTGGTGGCCGATTTTTCGGTTATGCCATCTTGCCCCGGTATGCAATCTTGTCCCGATCTCCCCTACTTATCATAAATATCTACGACGTGTAGAAAAAAAAAGTGGCTTTATTTACAGAGAATGCCTCGTTCGTGAAAGTTCCGGTCATTGTAAAAGTTCGTAAGTCGACTTTATAACCGGAAGTTTATCTATCGAGAATAAATGAGAGACTCAGAATGATGGAGGGACTGAGAAGTTTTATATCCCAGTATCGAGGGAGCTTTTCCCATCTGCTCTTCCTCTCGATTGTCTTACGTAGGGCTCATACGTTTTTTTTATTCTCTTCCTTTTTTTCTGTTTCAGCACTGGCCACGATGGATCTGATAGGTAACAGCGGAATATAGATAAAAGGGTTGGTGATGGCAAGAGAGTATTCCGTGGAGCACTGGCAGCTGGACAACTGCCGAAGAAGCTTTCTCGCTCGCTCGGTATAACTTTGAGAATGAGCTCCTTTACCGAACGCGCTCACGAAATGACCGTTCACTCGTTCTTATCGTTCGCCTCTTGAGATCCCTCTCGCTTGTCTTACGTGGTTCGCCTACTACACCAGTCGACGGGATAAAATAGCGAGAGCTACGTGTATGTATAGCGTTTCCTGCCATGCTTTTCTCTTTAACCCGCGTGAGTCCGGGTAGTTATTCCACTCCCTTATTTCTCTACTACCTCTGCCCACTCCCTGTCTTTGTATTTATGGCGAGCGCCTGTTATCTTCACGGCCTCCGTCATGTTTTTTTTTTTTTTTCTTTTTTTTTTTCTCTTTTCGAGAACGCCATCTTATGCTTGCCGATCAACGTGGCGCCTACTCGTCGGGTCAGTTCTTTTTCTTCCTTGAACAATGAATGCGATGTGGCACTCTGGCGAAGACGTAACAGGAGGATGAAGGAAACTGAAGGGTAACTAAGCGAGGGTGCTGTATTGGAAGTACGGAAAAATACAAGGGAGGTCCGTCACGCTTGCCCATTTGTTCGATGTATCGTCGCGTTGATCGATAAACAGTCATCAATGGTAAAGATGGAGTCTTTATGAAACGCAAGAACGAAGATTGTTGCACTATAGCATATTTATAGGACACTAAGATCCCTTTCGGATCGACTCGAGAATCTTTGATTTATCACGATTCCAAGAGTGATCGGAATAGGAAGTACAAAAATGTCTTGAATAGGCTCGTCGCATATTTGCTCATAAAAATTCTTCTGGGAGTAAAAATATTATCGTTCGTAATTTTTCTTGAAAGATGGCAATTTTGCTATTGGGTGTTGAATTTCTGTGATTACTGGGGGATCCGAATATGTATTTGTTATAAGCATCGGGAGAATCTGTGACAAATTTTCGATATGTTAGGTATGATGGAAACGCTTTTCTCGAAGACGTTCTATCACAAAGCCATTTATGAGGAATGGGGAGGTGTGTTCATAAACTTTAGGATTCCTCGTGGAGGAAGCTATGAAAAATGGATAATCATGTGCTAGTTGTTGAATCTGAAATTTTATGAAATGTGAGCGGTCAGGAAATAAAAACATCTTATTGACTCGACTGTTTTAAAGAAAATATAGTTAAATTGATAAAAGTTTATAAAACTTAGGGAAACAGAATTCAAAGAAGAGAGTTTTATGCCTTACCCCTTCTAAATATGAATTTAGTGCGATTGCTTAACATTTGCGAAACTTAAAGGGTGCACATCAGACTTTCACGGAAAATAGCGATGATTTTCATGCTTAATATTGAACCCACAAAATTTTTTTGTTCGACTGAATTAACTACTTTTAGTCAAAGATGTCAAAGAAAACAAAACGGCCACTATGAAGAAGCAAATTGGACTTGATATCACAACTATCTCTTTAAAAGACGAATCAGTATCAAAGAACCCGAGTAAGAAATAGTATAGCTATAGGAAGGCAGAAAGGAGAAAGCGAACATAGGGCGCTGATAGTTTTCAGCTAATTTAGCACCCTGGCTAAACACACGAACGGTGGTCGTTCATCACCGAGTCTTCTCTTTCTCTCTCTCTCTGGGGATTCCGTGTCCAACGGCAGAAGGCCACCAGCAGCATGAGCAGCATCACGAGTAAGAGAAGGAAAAAGGAGCAAGAGTATCAGGTCAGCACGAGATGCAAGACAAATTGCGTTGGGTCTGAGTGAGAGTGAGAGTATCTTGGCAATTGGCAAACCTCGGGATTACTGGCGCGTTTCTCTCGTCCCTTCATCGTGCTGAGTCCACTATAACATTGCCGTCCATGAGGTATATACGGGGCATTCCATGGAAATTCACACAGGACGAAACCCGATTCTTTTCAACTTCCCAAATATTTTTTTTACATATTACTGTTACCACTGAAAACAACACCTGTGGTTTTTATTTTACATCGTTCAATTAAAAACATGATTAAACTGCGTTACATGAGGAAGAAATTGGCCAGATTATTTATGTCGAAATCATATTTCTAATTGAAAATATAATGGTTTAACTCGTGCAAATTTAATATTTTTATTAAATCAAGAATGGCGCTAAATAAAAATCTAAGAAAAATCATAGGTGCTCCTTTCAGTGATAATAATAATAAAAAATATATTAGGGATATTCAAGCGGGTCGGATTTCATCCTGTGTGAATTACCATGGAATGCTCCATACACCATATCGTATATAGTAGTGATGCGTCAACGTAGAACCCCGCCCGTATCTGCAACCCTTAGTTTTCTTCCATACCAACGTTTATGTGTGTGCGTGTGTGTGATAACAGAGGGTTTTCACGTTTGTTTGCACCCTCGTCGCGAGGGTGAAAAGTCCTTCACTGCGTTCTTCTTATTCTTCTACTCCTTTTCTTCATTTAGAAAAAACGACTTTCTCCGATTACACACAGTTCACGGTTTAAACGTTTTCACGACAGAGAGAATGCAATTTATTGGACGCTCAG
This sequence comes from Perithous albicinctus, assembly GCA_964016905.1. Lineage (NCBI taxonomy): Eukaryota > Metazoa > Arthropoda > Insecta > Hymenoptera > Ichneumonidae > Perithous > Perithous albicinctus. The sequence goes on from OZ024699.1 coordinate 11,712,318, forward strand.
AGTCGAAGCAACCAAGAGACAAGTTTCGGAGTTTCTTCCTGGTTCCTCGACCGTGGTATAATAAAGTCGATGCGCCTTTCACGGAGAAGAAGCGTATAGTACAGTTTAGTGCTCGTGACTATATACACGTGGAGAGGACCAGACTCTGCGATGCAGTTTAAAGGGTATAGGAAGGCATGGGAACCCTCTCGATGGTAAAGAACCTTTCCGATATTCGTGTGCGCAGCAAAGTGTATGAGGTATTTCATGCCAATTCGTAAATTTCTTAACATCACCCTCATCGATGTAGTTAACTTTTTAAAAAAATTATTCACCTGAGTGAGTACAGCATATTTAATTTTTGTTTAGACTTCTTAAATAACATTTTTGGAAGTAAAAAAAAATATTTGTAACGTCGCAAAATATACGATTTTTATCTTAACTTAAGATATAATCATTTGCAAAATGTTTGACAAGAAAATAAATATAAAAAAAGTCAGAAGTCATTAAGCAATGGTATCAAAAAATCTTAAAAACTCTGTGCATTCATTCCGATGAATAAGTAAAAAAATAATGAACCACATCAAAGTGTCAGGATGCTGACGAATTCGCATGAAATACCTCATACGTACAAAGTACTTCCGAAGTCTGGGGGAACACTCTACTACCTGCTACCGACCCAATTCTCTTCACTTCCCGCCCGTTTTTCACCGGTGAAACGAGCGAACGCGATAGAAAGAGAGTTCAGGGTCCTCGAGCAATTTTATTAGAAGATTCGCGCAAAGATCGTAACCAACGTATATGTATAGCATAGACAAGTCGTACGAGGGGGCAAAAAGGTAGTGTCCCATTTCTGGGATAATTCATATTCCTCATTAAGGAATACGAAATTTCTAAGCTTATGTTTGAAATTGGGTTGATTTAAAAATCCGAATTTCTTACATCATTTTTGGGTGAATTACGAATTAAAAGAAAACTGCTATACAAAAATAAAGAAAGTATCGCAAATTACCCAAAAATTACTTTTTTTTATTAAAGGCGACTTGGGGTCGAATTCTTGGACAGTTGAATCTTAAAATCATCTGAAGTTCGAACTTCCAAACGTCCAAAAATTCGACGCTCAAGATCAAACTTCAATTCCTAAACATTTTTAGCAGTGTAAAGATAAACGAACAGTAAATGCAAAACTGTGTATAAGGACTCGGCGTATTCTGTTTATTACACAACTAACACATTAAAAATTGAACGGTGACGATAAATTCGCATGGTATTTTTCATATGTATATACAGAGGACCTTCGAAGTCTGTGGCGAACACGGTACTACCTTCCACCGACCCAATTCCCATCTCTTACCGCTGGCTTTTCTCTGGGTAAAAACGACCGAACGCGATAGAAAGAGAGTTCAGAGTCCTGCAGCAATTTTATTAGAAGATTCGCGCAACGATCGTAACCGACGTATATGTATAGCGTTGGCAAGTCGGAGGAGGGACAAAGAGGTATATTCCCCCGTTTCCGGGGTCGATCCATATTCTCCCCGCTGGGCTTTATAGGATTGTCCCTGGCAATTCCGGTACTTCTCTTTGATCCACTTTCTCGCGTGCTTTCCTCTCGCCTTTACCCTCTCGGCTATCACGTAGAGAGCAGTGGGTTTTCCTATTCGAGAAATTCACGACTGAGAAACACAAGAGTTTTGTATACTCCCTCTTCAATGGAAAGAATACTGAAAGGGGTGAAAGAGAGGTGCAGACGAATGAGTTCCTTTTTTCTGCCCCGCAAAGCCATTGAGCCAGACACTATAACGATGTGCGCATGATTTTCCTGTCTGAAAAACACAAATGTCGCCATATATATACGGGGCATTTAATGGCATTTTGTCCAGGATGAAATCCGGCCCCTATCAAATTCTATAATATCTGTATTATTTTTAAATTAAACTACGTTGCATGATGAAAAAACTGGCAATATAATTTATGTCGATATCTTGTTTTTGATTGAAGCTAGCATTTATTTATTGTGTATTTTTTTTATGAATCAAGAAAATCTAAGAAAAATCACACGTGCTTGTTTCAGCTATAACAACGATATAAAAAAATACTATTAGAGTAGTCGAAAATGTTCCATCTTGTGTGAGTTACACTGAGAAAAAAAAACGTTTGACTGAACTAAATCGGGGTACACCCTCGTCCAAATAAATGTTTCATTAGTATAAATAAATGTTTAGTTTCTTTAATAATTATTAGAGTCAGCTGACTAAAATATATTTGTGGTAACCAAAATATTTGTCATACCAACTAAAAATTCGTTTGAACGAGGGTGTACGCCGCTTTAGTCCAGTCAAACATTTTTTTTTTCTCAGCGTACCATGAAGTGCTCCATACAAACACATGCATTGAAAATGTATTCTTTCACTTAATGAGTGAATAATTCACGAGAGAAAATAATGACTATATATGCGAAATATTTAATTACGCACGTAACGCGCCTATCGTGTGTGTACCAACGAAAAATAATTGGTCACTTAACATTATTACCGTCGGCGAACGCGCGTAATTACGTTCAATTAATAATAATCAGTCATCGTAGAGGGTGGGCAATGCCGGTTTCGGTTTTGATACAAATATGCTCGAGTGTATTCCATGCACGCTCGTCCTGCACCGACGAGGAGAATAAAATAGAAATAAAAGACAGGAGATAAAATGTGTTTCTCTCTGTAGATTTGTAGAGATGTTGTGTCATTGGGAATTTCGTACGAAACGAATGAGGCACGTAGGAAAATTGGCATTAATGAGACTAAAAAAAAGAAGGAAAAGTAAAACCGTGATTCCTGTTGAGGGCGGTGAACAGAGGGGGAATATAATACGCGGACGTGGAGAAAGACGTCAAAGAGAATATGCGGAAGACTGGAGAGAAAAGCGAGAATAAAGTATTTCTTTTTTTTTTTTTTCTTTTTTATTTTTTGGATGAAGAGAGCGTAGTAGTACTATACTACTGTGGGACCATCAGAGTAGTGACTCCGTTCCATTGAAATCTCGAGCCTTTATCTATCCAGAGCGGCGTGACCACTGCGTGCTCGACGATCGTTCCCCGGCCACTGGTCGATTGTAAGCCGGAAAATTGCCTTCCTCTCTCACTCCACGCTCGGGACTCTCGAGAATAATCTATTCCATTCTTGGCTCTCGCTCGGCTGCGCAAGCTTCGTCCTGATGACGAGACCTGCTGCTATATGTTCGACGATGGAAGTTTCGTCTACTGCTTCTTCCTATGTGAATGTATAAAAACGACGTGCATCACGAGAGATGAAATGACGCGATATAGAGCGCGTGCGAAACGTTGAAAATATAAACCAGGAATTTCATGAGGAAAATAAAGCGAAAGTACGTATTCTGCGAGCGTTTATGAAATACATGTCTTCGTCATTCACGCTTTACCCTCTTTCTTGTGACTTCTCGTATATCTTTCTAAAGCTTTGTCATATTTGGTTGGTTATTTCGACATATTTCACTCCCTCTTTTTTTGGTTTATTGGAATAATAAGATGCTGAGTTACGTCTTATGAATTGTTAAAACTGCCGATGTAGTATTATAAAAGACTTTGATAGAGATTTTTGCTTCCTTATGAAGGAAGCTTTTAGTAAATTACCTTTTCTACTTTTTCGAGCTTTTAATGATAACTCAAAATTTGTTACGTGCAGATATCATATTGCTTCCTCATTATTTTTGTATACCTTTCATAAAACTTCCTCTATGAGGAAACCAAAATCAATAATTATTTCCTCATTATAGGAAGTTCTGTAAAAAGTGTCGAATAATGAGGAAACAAATTGCCCAGCCCTACTTTTTAGACTTTTTTTTATGTCATCGGTGAATTCATACTCAACCTCTTTTTCGAAGAGCAACGTCGGCAAGTTGTAGATCTCTTTGCTTTAAGGGAGACGAAGGCCCTACGATATTCAGGTGGCTTCGATGACGAGCTGCGATCGTCGGCGATTTTGACAGGCACTGTTAGTGACATAATGGTTTTTGGATATAAGGAAGAAGAGCTGGATATAGGTAGTGGTAAGGGGCGCTAGACGACGACGGAAAGGAGAGGAAGAGCATGCTGACGAGCCACCTCTCTCATCGAAGGTGGGTTTTGCTCTAATACCAAGTTTGCGTCACACCGCGTGTGACAAACTTGTTCCGCCCGCGCTGCTGTTGGATAAAGTTTCACGGTGAGAAGGATCTGCTCGATGCTGCTTCGATGCCCTTTCGAAGTGTTACCTTCGAGGTGTCAGCCTCGTCATCGAGACTTATAACTTCGTTCGTTATAAATTAATGGATGAATCTTGCTTCTCGGTTGTGAAATATCCGAAACGCTTATATAGTTTCCAACAAGAAGCGTTATTATAATGAAAAAAAAGTAGTTTAATTACGTATGATAGTAACGACTTGTAATTTGATGATAGACTCGCAAAAATACAAAGTACAAAGTAATATTCAACCTAAACTATTTTTACAGTCGATTTAATAAAAAAGGTCTTATGACAAACCGTAGAGATATTATGACCTCGATGATTTCTGTATCTGCAAAGTTGATACTCATGCCAGCCATAACTTTGTGTCTCTGCGTTCGATAAATTTATTTCTAAGGCAGATTTTTTCGTTTTTGCTTCCTCATAGAGGAAGCTTTGTTATGGTGAAATTTTTCTTTCGAGATTTTCATGAAAACGTGTTCAGAATGTCCCAAAACGTCTAGGAAACATATTCAGAAAAAATGTGTATGTGTGTGTCAGGCCTCCAAAATTCAAACCCCTATAACTCGAGGATGATTAGACCGATCGGGCTGAAATTTGGCATACAAGTAGAGTGGTTGGGCCTCTATATTTAGGACAATTTACAAAATAATTGGGACTTCTGTTCAAATTATACGAGACTTTGAATTTTTCGAGAAAAGTTTCTTCGCGCTCTAGCTGCCGCAAATTTTGAGTTACAGGTCTAAAAAAATGTCCAGTCGTGGACAAACATGAAACGGTGGATGAATTCGAATATGGTGAGGATCGGTTGAAAAATACGATTTTTATGACATTTTGAATTTTTCAAAAAAAGTCTGCTTGCGTTATAGCTGCCGAAAATTTCAAGGTGTCGAGTTGAAATTTCTCATCCAAGTGGACTAACATCGAACAACTTTCGGTACCAAATTTAGTGAGAATCGGTAAACAGACGAAGATTTGGCAAGGATTTTTTTTTATTTACCGAAAAAACGTGTGTTTGCTCTCTAGCTTTCGCAAATTATGAGTTCTCGGGCTAAAATGTTCTGCAGTGGGACACTAACTTAAAAAAATGTGTCATTTAGAATTTGGTCAGGATTGGTTGAGAAATCCAGTTAATAGGACATTTCGATTCTTATTTTGATTATTATTTCCTATGTGAACGGATTATGAATGGATTAGGCTTTGGAACACTTTTACAAAAAAAATTACTCGTTTTGTTTTCTCATAAAGGAAATTTTGTTGACATTTATAATTTACAAAGCTTCCTCTATGAGGAAGCCAAACACAAACCAATGTACGTCGAGCAATGCTCTATGGTCAATCTTGAACAATGAGGAAGCAAAATGCAAATTCATTTGGACCCTTTTTGATTATCTAACGGCGGTTATTTTGTATTTTTTTTTTTCGATGATCCTGAAAACTGAACAACCATTTTCATAATTTTTGTTGCTTATTGTCAGCTGTACCTTTTCACCTGTTCACGTAAATAATTCATTTCTACGACACTTATTTCCATTTTTTTGGTAATCTATTCGCATCCGAACTGCTTATAGATGTAAACAAAATAAGTTTTATTATGACGAAAATAATTTATTTATTTTATCATTGTGAATATTTTTACTTTATCAAATAGATTTGAAAAAAAAATTCTTTGTTCATATTCGCTAGACTTAAAAATTTCACTTTGAAAAAAAAAATCTTTTGACAGACCATAGTTCGAAGCTCGACAGTGTCATTTGACTAAAGTATGCAGCGAGGGTCACTGAGCAAAAATGTATAGCCATATCCTGCGACAGCGATGCGGTGCACCACGCAGCCACACGTTCCCCACCATACATTTATGGCGAATGGTGCGAGGTGAAGTGAGCGACGACGGGAGGTCTGCTTTACCAAGAGACCAAAGGATAGAATGGGGTGGTTGCGACCTCGTGGTGGTCACCGCACTTCTGGTGCCTCTCTCGCCGATGGTCAGAGGCTTCCCCAGAGTGACCACTGAGTGTCGAGCTGTGTTCACGTAAAATCGTTTCCATCCAGAATAGCCTAATGCATGCATTCTCTCGCGATGCTGAGAATGATGATGGCCTATCATAGCCATCACTCGTGGTTGAATTTCCCTATGAATCAAAATTTTATTTAACCGATTAAAGCCAGATTTTCATTGACGCACATCCCTTCTATAAAATCTACGCCAGTCAATTATTGCCCATATAGCATGCAATATTTTCAATCTTTTATTTACGAAAAAACATATTTAAAAAAAAAAAAATTTATAAAAGACCATTTCGACGATTCATTTTTTTAATATTTCAAAAATATGTGGGATTGGATTGTAATAGACCACTTGTATTAAATGAAGATAGAACATTCTAACGTTTATTCGAATAAATACAAATAAAAGTATCTTTAGTAGCTTTGGTATCCCTTCTTCTCCCGTCTCTCGCTCTGACTTGACTGTCTCTCAAAACAACGGGAATCCCTTCTTTTGCCTTCTACAATCATTTTTTCAAATTTCAGATATGTTCCCAATCTTTTGTAAAATTGAAAATATGTTTGAATCATTTTTAAATAGCTGTAAAAATGTCCGCTAGATGGCGAAACGCCAGAGCGTTTCTCATACTCAATACGTTGCCTCATATCGAACATTTTTGAAAATACTTTCTGAATATTGAAAATGTATTTGAGAAAGATTTTATGAAGAGTTGAATAAATAAGTCTAACGCATTTAAAGGCAAGATCAGTGAGTAGATAAAAATGACTATGGAATAGTGTTCTGTTCACACATATTTTTAAATATTAGCACAAAAATGTTGAACCGTTTCGAAAGTAATTCCATGCTATGCGGGTATTGTACAGTGACTGATTTAACGCCTGACAATTAATGGTAAAATAATATGCTACAACGATGTAGTATAATTACAAAGAATTATCATCACTTAATGGACCACCGTAGAGCACACAGCTTGATTATTCACTGAAAGCTTAACTCGCTCAGCAGTAATCCCATTATTACACCGGTATATCAGTATTAAGCGTTGAAAAGAAAATGAGAAGGGTGTCTATAGGAGAAAGTAGACGGAATAGAAGAAGAAAATTTCGTTGTTCCTGTTGGCTATTGGTGCGAAGGTCTGAAGGAAAAGGAAGAGAGGTACGAGGGGTGCGAGCGTCCGGAGAAATAACGTGGCTCTCTCCTCGGTGTCGAGGAGAGAAAAAAAAACATATATGTATATATATAGGACTCCAACGCTTCCAGCTTGGCCATAAATAAATTAACTCCGGTGGCTAATTGACAAATCGGTAATCTTGCGGTCCGTTACGTCCGGAATGGTAACTGATGGCGCAATAAAAGAGCTGCGGCTACCTCCACACCGAAGGTATATATGGCCGTGACGCGTGGGATCGATGCAAGGGGGCGCCACTCTATCGCGGTTTCGCCATAGGGGGCGCTGTACATTCGGGAAAATCGGTCGAAGCGGTGAATTCCAGCCAGATCGAAGGTACACTAGGTCTTCCACTGACTCTCGGAAACTCGCGTGCACTATCGTGGATAGAAGCACAACGGGCGAGAAAGAGTGTGGAACGCGGAAAAACCGAGTTTGCCGGAGGGCAAACGGCCAAAACGGTAATGTGCCTTTGCGAGATCTCGTTCGTTACCGCCGCGGGCATATTCGCGAGAGAGCGTGGAAAGAGGAATGGAGAGACGCGGTACTCTCATTCCACACGTTCCTGCGGTTGAATTCGCATCGCGATATCACACCTCACCAATTTTTCATTAAATCCATCGATCTCAACGTGCCATTTTTGCTTCTTCCACTCGATGGAAATCCCAGATGCGAATCCGAGAGTATTGTCCTTGTTTCGTAATGCTCTGCTGTCAAATAACCGCACGTTGCTGGCACATTGACCTGAATAACTATTTTTATACTAGCGAAATATCTGGATTTTTCCGTACACCAGGTTATTGGTAATCACAGATTTATTGATTAGACGAGAATCTTGAGACATTATGCATGTTTATTACGGGGGTACGAATATTTTTTGTGCACAGCCTTATCAGTTTTCAAACTATGAAAATGTTGAGGGGTTCATTTTAAACGGTACGAAATGAGCTTCAAAATTATTGTATCACTTTACAAATCCTAAAATTTGATTTTTGGATAAACAACGTTGTATGGAGAATGAAAAGTAAATCTTTTTCATTAATTTTATGAATTAAAAAATTGTTTTGACTTTTATGTTCAATATCATTCCATGTAATGTTTAAATTAAAATATCTAATTTAAATTTATCTAACGTATGAAAATCATGAACATTTATTTGTTTTTGATTCGCACTTTCAATCCTGTGCAGCTTAATAAGTGAATTCTTTTTTAAAGTTCAGTTAATTTGTGTAAATAATTGTTCTATTTTCAAGTTGTAATTTTCAGGTTTCACCGTCGGACCAAATTGGTTTCGTAATTCTAATTCATTTTATAAGCCGACTCTCTCTGGTTCCCTTATAGAAATGTTCATTTAAAGCTCTTATGCAGAAGATACAATTACTTTTGAAGTTAATTTACCTTTATGCAGTAATTTTATACAAAATTGCTTCTGTAACTTCAGCATAAACGCTTAAAATGGAAATTCTTATACATTTCCATGCAAGTGTACCGTGCAGTCTTTTTAAGAAGAGAATGAGATCTTACAAAGCCAATTCGAAAAGTAGCATATGAACCTTACGACAAGTTGGAAGTGCAAATAATGTTGTATTGCATCACAAAAATATAAAAATGTTTACGAATGAAATTGTTAATTTTTTGTTGAAAATTTGTTGGAAGAGAATGAGATCTTACAAAGCCAATTCGAAACGTTGTAGCATATGAACCTTACGACAAGTTGGAAGTGCAAATAATGTTGTATTGCATCATAACAATATAAAAATGTTTACTAATGAAAATGTTAATTTTTTGTTGGTGTTTATTAAGCGATTTTTAAAATCTACTTGCAATATTTCATGTTGCAACTGCAACACAATTTCGTGACTCCCCCTCATGAAAATTTATATATTTCAAAATATCGCGTATATTTTAATATACAATTATTTACATAAAACACATCTTAAATATATTTTACATACATTTAATATATGTAATGTATGTAATAATAATAGATACATATTATCTACATTACAAATAAGTTTTTTGTATGTACGTTACATATAACTATTTCCATGTGGGTTTAGAACTCTAAATTACATATATTCTTTAAAATACTTTCCAAACATCGTTTCACTAGAAAAATATGAAATCTATTTTTCATCATAAAAGAACGCGAGAAATCTCATCGAAAGAATTTGTATTGGTTCCCTGCGAAGCATTTTGTATACCCATTTTGTACTAGAACTAAAGGTGGCGATAGATAATCTACAGATTCGAGTCGTCCCCGCGCTACAATCTACCCCGCTCGCTCGTCGAACAATCTCGTTTCGCTGACGTAGAGTAGATTCGATAAGTTGAAGGTGTAAGCCGTCACGTACGTAAACGCACGTACGCAAGTTGTGCAAAGGAAAAAGGGATAAGGGGAAGCAAAGCGTTCTCACCTACATAGATATATAAGTATGACCTATACACAAAAGGTGAAGAGAGGTGAGAGCTCTGCAGAAGCGAGAGTGAGAAAATGGTAAAGAAGTAAGAGGAGGGTCTGATCGCTTGAGAAGCGAGTATTGTGATTCAATGTAGTGCCCGAACTCTCAATTTTTCCTCAACCCCTGTATAGCTCTGTTGCCTTGCGCGTGAACAGCAGGATTGTACTATCTATATGCGCTTGGTAGAGGAGACCGGGGTTACTTGAGTCAGAAATGCAGAAAGAGTCAAATCCGTTGAAGGTAGTCCTTTCGACAGAGTCTCAACTCTAAGAGTTATCTTTTTACGAATATAAAAAAATCGGTACTAGAAATTGCAGATGACATGTTTGTGAACGTCTGTTGAAATTTCTAACACAATCCACCGAAAAATTAAGACTTAAGGAATTTGTTGAACATCGAAACCAAAGTTTTCTGGAATAACAATTATCTCTTCGCACAAGTATGAGAAAAAAAAATTGTTGACATGGTTTTTTTTTCATTCAGCACAACCTATGTACCACCATCAGTGATAAAAAAGATAAATTATCATTTTTTTTTTCATGGAATTTATTTATTGACTAGTGGTCGTAGTAGCTCGCGCGCTTGTATTTGACCTCGGGCAATTTTACGGTATTTAATATAAAATTTTAGCTCTCACAGGCGTCCAGGATCAGTCAAATGGCTTCTTTCAGCGTTCCCCAGCTGGGGCATATCGGAAAAATAAAAAATTATCTCAGAAGTCCGAAAAAAATGGCCTCGGGTAATTTTATGCTATTTAATCGAAAATTGTAGCCCTCACAGGTATGCAGAATCGGCCAAATGGCTTTTTTCGGTGTTCCCCAGCTGAGACACACCAGAAAACGTAAAAAAATCCGGTGTAAGCAGAAGTCGGGGATTGACGATTATTATACATAATTATAATCATTATATATAATAATTTGTTATCACTTTTTAGCCATTGCTACATATTTTTTATTCTAAAAAAATTAAACGCTTTCAAGACATTTCGTTCAGTAGCTTTTTCAATACTCCAATTGCAGTTTTAGTCTTTTCAGAGGATAAGGTGAAATGTGTGGGGCGTAAGATGAAACGTGAGAGAATGCTGAGTTAATGCGAATTTCAGAGAAAAGCCAGTTATTCCTTTACAATCTCTGATCGCGGCTTAGAAATAAAATTCCCAAATATATCCATAAAACACAAATATTTTCTTCAATGCCGAAAATAAAATCTGAGATTGTCGACTGTTTGCAGACAGATTGGGCATACTGTGAGGAACATTTGACTGAAGTAAAAAAAAAAAATGAATATTTTTGTTAATAAAGCCACCCTTTAAGAATAACACCAAAAACAGCACTGTTTTATTCCGATGTAAACAGATGAGCCATTCTGAGGGAAATTCAAAAGCAAAGTATGTCTCAACTAGCCCCGGCCTCTTCTGTATATAGCTATCAAGGTGTACCGCTATAAGAATTGAGGGGCGCGGAACGACTTTGCCCCATCCGCGGCCTCGAACCGGATGCAAACGGAATAGAAATGTCTATTTACTATGTAAAGTGCCACTCGGTTATATGCGAAAGAGAGAAAGCCGATGAGAAAATTCGTGGCCCTCGACCTGTCTGCCCTTTCTACATACATTTTTTCCTTCCATCCTCATAGTCCGTCCGGGTACTTGAAAATTCCGCAAACTCTCACCGAGAGGAAAAACGAGAGTGATTTTTCTCCTGGTAGTTGTAATACATAATCACAACCAGACCATTCTACTCTTAACTTTTATATTATAACCAAGAAGCACCAGGTCTTATTTTTTCGTTCGTCCCTTTCATGTTTCCTTGTAATTCATCATCTTACATTACAAGTGTAATATTTATCTATTTACAATTATGCCACTTTTGTTGTGATTACTCACGAAGTTTACTAGATTTATATTACTTTTCTGTGATAATGTCATTCGTATGCTAATTTATTATATTAAAGAGTCATTAACATATATATTTGTTATTTTGAGTATCGATAAATCGATGACGATATTTTCGCTTCTAATTTTTTTGTTTTGTTTTTTATGTCAGCATAGTTCTGTCGGTTTTTGCACCTTCCGCTAACTGATAGAAATTCATGATAAATTAAAAATGGGCCTTGTTATGTAAAAAATTATAATTTTTTTTTACATTGCCCGTTTTCTTAAATATGACTCTCATGTGAATCTTAAAAAATTGCGACACGATTTAGTAAACTCATGTAATATATGTTTTTGATTTATTTTTTTTTATTGATTGCGAACATTTTGATATCAATTTTTCACTCCTATTCTTATCATAATAATAATAATTATAATGATAATACGAAACTACCTACAATAAACCAAAAAAGTCTGCAAAATAGAACAGTGCAAATTGCTTCCTCATTATTTTGTATCTTTGACAAAGCCATCTCTATGGGGAAGTGTGATGACAAATGTAAATATTTTCTTTATTTTTTAAGATAAAAGACATCTTAAGCTAGGAAGAAAACCATTTAAATTTAAAATAAACTTTTTTAAAAACCTACAAATGACCACGAAACCAGTTTAAAAAAATATAATTTTCAAAGTTTTTCGGCCGTTCCCACCAGTTTTCAATTCGTTAAAATGAAAATAAAATGCAGCGTCCTGCAAAAAAAAAAAAATGTAACTAAAAAATTAGGAAAATTCACATAATACTCCTTAATTACTCAACTTTTTTTGGCTATTTTGGTGCACACACATTTTTTTTAAAGTTTCTGAAATCTTTGTTCGTAGTTTCAGTATCGATGAGACCTTTTTCTTTTATTTTAGGCGCCAGATTCCTCATGAATTATACTGTATAAACATTGAAAAGGTGCACGAAACTCAATGTAAAGTAATTTCTTGAAAAAAATCCCTTTTTTTAAAACACCCCAATATTCATATTTCCTTGTCAGGCAACTACATAGTTACGTTAGGCTGAGAAAGCTCACAGCTTTTGTAGCTATAAGCTCAGCTCTGGAGTGTGTCGCACTCGAGTCTGCGAGCATATTTCATTCACGCTTCGGCGGAGCGTGGCTCGTGATACGCGGAGGTCTTATAACCCGAGTCGACGGTGTAATAAAGTACCTGATAATATATTAGTGCCTGCGGCGTAGATATAGTATGCTGTGATACTAAAGGGAATTTCATAGTCCACATCGTTTTATTTTCTTTTAGATTGACAAGTCATCGAAGAAATTGTTGTATTCACATTTGAACGGACGAATCTCGGAGAGTCGACTGCTATTATCTTGGTGGAAGAGATCAGCGAGTAATGCGACAAATGCATTTGGAGATAAAGTCGTTCGAGTATTATGCCAGAGCAACGGCTCCGCTGGCTTTGCTTGCTTACAGTAAGAGTATGTGTACGTGTGTTGGATATATGTTTCATCTGGTTGGGGGGTATGATACCCCTCGACGTATATGTATATGTACATGGGGCATTCCATTCCAAGTGCTTTTTTTTGCTCATTATTTTTTCTATGATAGCATTCAGTCTAAAAGGTACCCTTAATTTTTTTTTTAGATTTTTCCAAACAGCACTTACTAAAAAAAAAATGCTAAAAATTGCTAAAAATGTGGAAGTAATGTGAACATCACTTTGGGCAGAAAATGAATTACTTTGGTAACCGAAACAGAATTTTAGAAATGTCCACAAGATTAAAAAGATAAAAGAATGGTTGCACGTATCTCCCATATATATTACCGTGAAATTATTGCCTGTAAATCGGTACGATGAATTACTGGAAAGGCTATGGCAAGTGAATACAGGAAACACAAAAATTTTATTCGAAAAAATTTCATTCCTGAAGAAAACGGCATCGTAAATAAAAGCCGTTTGGAAATGTTTGTTTAAATTTGAAGAGAGTCAGGTCACGGGTTCCTACACTTGGAATGGAATGCCCCATATATATATGTATATACTCTATATCTAGACCGAGTCCTCCCGGGCAATAGGCGAACGAGGGTGGAAACGAGCGAGACGATAATCCCGCAGGAATCCCTAGAGGAGTCCTCGGGACACGCACGAGTCTTACCAAGCGTTAGTCTATACTACGTACAGCATGTTATTGCTTGCTGTTTGGTCCACCGTAAGTAGAAAACGTTCGCGCGTAAACGATCTTTCGGCTTTATGCGACGTCACTTCATACTTACTGTATCGGCGATGCAGTAAATTACACTTTATAAATCTATATTTTTTATGAGCTTTTCTTTTTTTTTTGTTTACTGTCAATGAATTATAGTTGATGCACCGTATAAACTAAATTGATATTTGTGCAGTTTTAACCAAAAACTATCATTTCATTGATACCGTTTTTTAGTCTATTTACAGTTTTACAAAGAAAAATGTAAAAAAGTGTTTGTTGAAAATTTCGTTGTTTCAGTTTATGGAATATTTGAGGACATTTTAACACAGAAAATAACGTGTCGTTTTCGTTTGAAAAGATATTTTTGTCATTTTTACAAAAAAAATATTTGTCGATGCTAAAGTATTCTGAATTTTATTTTATTTTTGTCACTTCTAATTTAACATATAAAAAATAAAAGCATTTCAATTTCATATATTTTTTGTAATTTCTATTTCAACAAATAAAAACTTGTGTATTTAATGAAATTATTTAAAAAAATGAATGACCTTGAAATTTTCCTTTTAGAGTGATTTTTTCGAAACCCCCATTTTTTTGCCGATGGTCGGAACCAAAACTTCGAGAAAAAATTATGGAAACGACCACTTTTTTTCGAAAAAATTGAGATATCGAATTTTTTCCTTCACCATTCGTTTCAAGTGGCATATTTCCGCACTGACAGTACCCCCTAAATGACCTTGAAATTTTCTGCATCTGCAAAAAATGTACTATAACAAGGAAAAGTAAAGTCCCCAGACTTATTTTTCTCAAGTTAATAGTTTAGGCGTTACACCTTGCTAAAGTACATTTTTTGCAGATGCAGAAAATTTCAAGGTCATAAAAAATGATTGTACATTTGCCAAATATACAAAAAAATTTAGCTTGAATAAGTGATAGAGTTGTTAAGTAGAGTATCGTTGATGCATTAAGCTGCGATTTATGTATTTTTTTTAATGGCAGAAACTTTTTTTTTACGATATAGAAGTTATAGGTTATTTAATGAAAATACATTTCATGTGTTGCAGTATATTTTTTCGATACTTGTGGAGTTTCGCTTGTGACAGGAGGAAGCACATTTATAGCACCGCCATTAATATCTCTATAAAAAATCACTGTGCCACGATTAAATTGGAGAGGGAAGGAGCGATTAAAGAGTACAGTATATACTTCCGATAAATGCATGTGCGTTAATTGCGCGCTTCCTCTCTTTTGCGTTTCTTTTATGATTCTCCGCACTATCGTCCACATCATTGACAGCTAGATCACTCGACGAAATAAAAAATAATAAGATTTAAATGTTTGAAAAAATTATTGTATCTGTATAGGAAGCATTTATGCATAAACTTATATTTTAAATTTAATAATGCACGATGACAAATATGTATTAAAAATACAGACAGCTCCTAATGTATCGGTTGTCAATGACCATCATCACTCTCGTAGCTGTTTATATTAATTTTCATTTCTCGGCCTCCTTTTGATAAAAACAACTATCTTTTGGTGTTTTACTAATTACCACAATAATGTGCAGCAATGAAGAAATATTAAACAACTTCAATATATTAAACACAACTTTTCTTCAGAACACTGTTTATTAAAATTTATTCACACTTGTACATAATAATTAATATTTTTTCTGCATAAATGTTTTCTTTACAAATATACTAATTTTCGTAATGAACATGTTGAATCATCCCTACCATTCCATTAGGTGAGCACTTATCAGAAGTTTACTGTAGCACATCCAGACTCTCTTTTCAAAGAATTGAACATTAAAGTTGTCAGTTTCTATTCGGACGCGTCAAATGTATCGAACCTAACCACATCAGTCGTGATTCTGCGATATCCCGCAACAGCCTGAGTAAGTGATAGAGGTGTTGGGTAAGGTTGAATGTCTCGCAAGCTCGTATCGACTCTGCTTTGACGCGTTCGGGTGAGAAGATGAAAAAGGAGATGAAGGGAGAAAAAAAAAGAGAAAAACGAGGCGTGAGAAGACGTGCTGTTCAGCGGCGGAGTATAGAAAAATGTCGCAAAGTCGTAGTAGGATCGACAGAGTCTCGGCTCTCTCCTTTATAGAAAGGAGGGGACGCCCGGTGGTGAGCAAATATTGATGTAACGTGCGAGATCCGATCCGTGGAATAAACGCCTTGGGTGTGTTTAGGGGTCGCGTGCTGTGAGGTGCTACGGATTGAGAAACGAATTTCCCAATATATACAAGGACTTGCCGCGCTTGCGTATCCTTTCGGCATAGGAGTCATTGGTAAGGTCTAGAAAGAGGGATGAAAATAGCTAGAGATCCAGATGTGGGCTCATCTTGCAAGCTATAAGCTCCAGGCTGCGAGAAACGATGTCATGGAAGCCGATGGCGTTGACGGCTGACTGATGGGACTCCGCTCAACGACGACTCTCTTTCTCTACCTGCGGCGTTGCGCCCTGCTTCTGTCTGGATATTGGATATCAATAACAACGTAGAGTGTATGCGAGAGGTACGAAGTACCCTAGTTGTCATCATGCTGAGAGAATACGAAGTGCCGCTATATGTTCTCCTTTAGTCTTCATATAGGTGCGTCACGAGATGGTAGAACTTGTATGTCATGTTTTGGAAATCCGAGATCCATCTCTTACTCTTCTCGAATACAACTACAGGATATACAGGGTGATTCAGAATGTTTTTTAGAATTTCTGGTGGATTGTAATTGTTATCAATTGTATGCACCAGAGCTACCTTATTTTTTCATCCACTTACGGTTTTTTCGGTCCCTGATACGCAGTTCAACGGAATGTCGTACCGAAGCTGCCGCTAGGTGGCTACTCGCCCGGGCATTTTCCCGTAAGCGAATGGAATGTGCCAACGGAGATGTACATAAGGCTTGCTAACGGTTCTGATATATATCGTTTTCATTGAAAAGTGGTTCTGATGTCCAAAGGGTACCCCTTTCTGAACTGGATATAGTAGTTGTACAAGTGAATTTATTGACAATACATAAAACAGAATATGTATAAATTTTTGTGTTACAGTTTACATGAAATTTGAATCGCTAGCGGCGCATCCCAGAAGTCCAATAATTAAACTTGTAACTTGCGCTCTAGAACCTTGCGTCACTAAAAAATAATGTGGAATATTATTAACAAATTTAGTTATAAATATTATGAATTTCAGTAAAATAACCAATTACAATAAATTATCATGCCAAGCTGGAACTCAGAGAGAGATTGCAATTCTTAAATTCAATAACTCCATGACAAAATGAAAGATAAGAGGACGGTCAACTGCCACCGACGAAAAAGTTCGAAAATCATTTAGAATCCCGCAGTATGAATAAAAAAAACATATTTCGCAAGCACTATCATAGGAGTGGCTAGAGCGTTTACGACGTTCGATATTACAGCTCTTGACGTTCTGAACTTGATAACATTTCGAGACATCGGGTGTTACTGTTCACGACATCGGCGCGTCGTTCGTGTCTCACTGATGCTCCAGGATGCTATAATACTTCGCCAAAGTCTCGTGTTTCGCTTCGAAAGCTCTTGCCAGTCCGGGTATGGGTAGGTGACGCAAACGTCGCGCACTATGACACTCCAGAGGCTGCCTTCACGACTTTTATGGACTCGCCGATTTCATCATATCTACCTATTTATACTTATTCTTGAATTTTATTTGTATCGCACTTAAAGAGCAGAGTTCATGTGTGGAAGTAGAATTGTGTGTGCGCGGTACTGTAACAAATTGATCAATGCAGCTGGCGAACCCGCATAGAGTAGATTAAGCTGCACACTGCATGCTCTCGGCTTGGCTGGACTTAACTTGGTTACCGCGACCAGTAACTTTGATCTCCCATTCGGTGAATACGCTCTATCCCCCCTTGAATGTGAGTGCGGTACGAAACTGGTCGAATACTCTCTATACACTCTATACTGTGTATAGCATTATGCAATAGAAGGCATCCCGAGTCGAAATTTTAACCCTTCTTGTAACCTGAAATAACTGAGATCAACGAGCGTAGTTTGGAGGGTACAAGATGGCAGTCTGCAGGGCGCAGGAAGGGCGTCGCGAATAAATTTACATTTGAATTTCACCCTACCAGACTCCCCAAATGGCAGAAAGTAGACATCTCGACTTAACGGAGGGTCACGGAGGGTAATGCAGACCCTAGAAAACCTCCATAGAACCGATCATAGGACCTCCCGACCCTCCGTTGAGTCTACCGCAGAGCCTCCCAGACCCTCCGTTAAGCCTACCACAGAACCTACCAGGTCCTCCGTTAAGCCTACCACAGAACCTTTCATACCCTCCGTTGACCCTGCGAAAGTTCCTCCCACATACACTATTACACCTTCCATTCACCTACACATCAATGGAAGTTCAATTACTTATATTATGAATATAAAAAACAAATTCAGGAACCAAAACCGTTTATTCAACTTTATGTTATAGATATAATATATTTAATGCGTACAACATTTTTATATGAACTTTTCTTTCCATAACTTAAGATGCACCCAACTAACTTAATATTTCTTTGAATAATTAATAATTGCTTTGAATAACAGTTCATTTTCTTGCTTAAAAGATACTTTACGAATTGACCTCCAAAAACTTTCATAGTGATGGTCATTTAATAATGATAGCTTTTTGTTTATGAAGGTGTTTTTATTTTTGTTGAACAACAGGGGATAATTATTAAACGAACCACACTACTAAATATTTAGACAGCCGATTCGTAGAGTATCTTTTGAGAAAGAAAATGATCTATCACTAGGAGAAATCGGTAAATAATTAAAGATTATACTTGAAAAAAACCGAACGAGAATGTGTCCCATTGATTTTGTATTAGCAATTAAATGCATTTAAAAACTTTAATAAATAGAATACAAAAATTTAGCACTTATTTGAATTCGAAAGTCGTCACCGATCCACCTTAATAGATCATCGGTAAACACGTTCGGGTTCACAGCTGTTGCAAAGAAATATTTCCAGTGTTGGGTACTTGCTGTAGTTGCTGTAGTGGAGTCGGCACATATTGGGGACAATATGGCAACGGGTAGCCGGAGGAGTAACTGTCGACATATGGAGATGAAGGACGTGCGTTGTAATTCCAGAAAGCCAGTTGAGGTGTGTTCTGATTCCACATCTGCTGTTCAAATTCGTGATTATAAAAGTTCTTACTGTTCAAGCAGGGCGATCTTGACTTGGCGGCACCAGGAGAAGGCTGAGTCTCGGTGACGCTGGGTCCTTCAGGCAATGATAGGGGATCTCTATCAGTATTTTTAGCTTCACTTTGATTTCGTGCTCCGACTTCGGGGTTCGACGTCGATCGACGCTTTCTTTTTTTATTGGTACTGCTAGTATCGGTCATTTGCGCAGCAGCTTCGTTGGGCTGCGTTTTTTCTTTTCCTCTTTCGGCACATGGAACGGAAGAGCTTCGCAGTTTGATAGCCTGATGATCTGATTTTCTTCTGTTGTATGCCAGTTTATTAATATATTCCACATACTTGGGCTCTTCAACATCTTCCTCGCTCCACGCCTTAGACCAATCTGAAAGAAATAATAATAATGAGTAAGCAGTAAAGAGAATACACCTTACCCAAGCTGTAAATGTAAATAAGCATACTTACTCCACAGGGCCAGGTACAAATCGGTGTCTATTCGAGGTCGGCACCCTCCTTTAGCGCCTTTCGCCGAGTACTCGCCGAGGTGTTTACCGTACACCTGAACTAAACATTGTCGAACGATGAGTTGCCAACTTTTCCTGCACGAACGGGTAACGTTGTCGTAATCATAAGCCTTTTTCTCTATGTTCAATTTGAGAATTTCATTGAGATAAAAATTACTCCCATCATCAATAGGCACCTATAATTAAAAAGATTTGTTGCATATAATCATAAAGGATTGTTATTGCACTCTGTATATAATAATATTTTTGCGATGAATCTAACATCATTAATACAAGCAACGAGTTGTCGGCTGCTTATTAAATTTTTAACTAGCATTATTTTTACATTTTTTTAATACTAGAAAAACCGATACCTTGCCTTTCCCCGGAGTTTTATACGAATCCGGAATTTCGAACGGAGTGGGTGAAACTAACTGCAATAGATACGGAAACGTTAAATTTGTGGCGTGGAACAACGCGAAATATTTATACAGGGATAATAACGTGCCTGGGCAGTCTCTCGTTCTTGTGGCTTGTGTGATATTTTAAGGGCCATCACAACAGCCTCTAGAAAAGTTATATTCTCATCGGTAGCTGCAAATATAAAGAAATTAAGGAGCCTGAGTCACCTAAAAAAAGTTGCAAGGAAACAAATTCTGTTATCGATTCACATCTTTTGTAAAACCTTACTTTTAAACCGCATTAAGTACATATCAACCATTATAATTTTGTCTCATGATGTTTATAATTCATTTTAAGACATAATTTTTATAATTCATTATAAGTCATAAAGCGCAATAAAATGGTGCGGGGTAAAAAGTAATATTTTTAAGTCGTCGCATGATTCAGACTAAATCGGTGATTCTGAATGGGGATTATTAAATATTGGATTAACTGAACCAATTATTTAGGGAGTCTTTAACGTAGTTCTGTCGATTAGTGTTCATTTCGTGTAAGTTCAAGAAAAGTGAGAGAATTTTCTCTTATTAACTAAATTTCCTTTTGTTTTAACTCAATTTAACTTTGTACAAAACTACCTACATATTCTGCAAGGTAAAATTAATTGTTGTAGATATTAAATTTAGTGAAAATCGGTAAAGTGAATCAGACTTTATGACATTGAAATATAAAAAAATGTATAGATTTGTTAATTAATTCATCTCTTGATTTATTTGTTAATAACATTATAAAATTAGTACTTTCGACATGCATGAATTTTTCAAGATTATTATACCATTGAGAGGTATTTGCAATTCTCTCAATTTTTTTAACTTTTGCAATGAGCCACCAACCAACAGAACTACCTTAATGAAAACATATTTATTTATAAAAAATCATTTACCTTGTGCAGCAAGATCATCCATGATTTTTCTGAAGTGCTGGAGCCTACTGTCCTTCCTGTCACTGGCATTCACTGGAGTGGTTAACTTTTCACATGTGACAGTTGCCGACTCAAGATCAGCATGAGAAGTAGGACTAGAAGATTGAGCCGGTGTTACTGTCTCTGTATAAATTTTGAATGCCTCCCGACTAGGCTCCGGCGTAGTCGGAGGAGTTTGCCACCCAACCGAAAGCTCTGAGTTTTCAAAAATATTCCTTTCTTTTGCAATATCGATTTCCATCTTGGTGCTAGCTGTGTTGCGTGCTACCTTCTCAGACTTTTTGGCTGCTTGATGATTTTGCCTCTCTTCATACACTTCTCTAGTGAATATTGGAACATCTGGGTTTACTATTTCGCCAGTATTATCCACAATAAGTTGCTCCAACTCTCTTTTATTCTCTGAGAAGAAATAACGAGATGATTTATGAAGCTTGCATAGAACAATATACATTAATTTATTAGATATTATTTTATTAATTTTTGTACATACATCTCTTATTTATACTTGTATATATTTATTTTATTATATATATCATTATTTTATTATTTATTGTACATTCAAGCAATATTAGAATATTGAAAAACGTTAATTCAGCCCTGAGCACGTGGCGGAAACCGATAATGCGTGAACTTTTCTGCTCGACACGTATAGACTCGAAGCGAAAGAGAAAAAGTTTAAGAAACTGAGCTTGAGATATTGTCATATTTACTTACTGCTAATTTTCTTGATTTGCACGTAATGGCAAGTGATCTTCTTGGTCTTGCTGTCTTGCCACTTCACTTTTGTTCGACGCCCCTCAAATCTTTGTCCGGCTGGCACAAGTCGTAACTCTACGATGTCGTACATTGTTTGTATATCGACGGATTTCTTCGTGCCTTTTTTCCCTGTTTTTTCTGCTTTTTCGTACACCACTAGGGCATACGAACCTGCTTCTTTTGGTGGCATGTCTAATTCCGCGACGCTTAATATCTATTAACCCGAAACAGTATAATATGCACTGCACAATGTACAGAATAATATGCACTGCCGCCACTGCCGGTTAATGCCGGTTAACTCGCGTTCAGGCGGGAAAAGCGCGACGCCGTAGCTCACGCCACGCGTCTTTGTTTTGATGCGGCGCTGTAGTACCGGGTTGCTGCCGTGCGCAGTGTGCTTTATTTTGGCGAGGTATCGGTAGTGCCAACCGCAAAGTAAGAGAATACCGAATAATAAATATCAGTTTTTACTACCTACTGTAAAGAAATGATATGCATTTATGTTCCCTGAATTATTAACAGAAATTGAATAAGCACACACTGAACGGACATTTATTTTTAGTGAATTATATGTGAAGATAGAGTACGATAATGAGTAAGAAACCGTTCTCCGAACTTTCACGTTCCGGGAGACACAAATTTTTCAAAAGCTGTCAACGAAATGAAAACGAGGTGAGCTCCGATGATGAGGTGTGTGAAATTCCAGCAAGTAAAGTTCCTCGTTTATCTGATACACGGTGAGTAAATTGATAATAATTTTTTTTCGAGAATTGTTGCATTCAAATTAAAGATTCTTTCAATATAGCTGTCTCTCTAATGTACTAAATATTCTACATGCTGAATTAAACGAACAGTAAACAGTTTACTTACGAGATATATTAATACACACGTATCCTTCTTTATCCTCCACCCACTATGCTTGGCATATGTGAGGTGGAGTTTTATTTATTTATATAGAGGTTGATTTGAGTGTGTATTGAAATATACGTATTTATATTGAAATATATCACAATCCTTGATGAATATATAATTTCATGGGTAACTGTATTGGTAAAACATTTCCGCACGGAACTTTCAAATAAGTTCATGCAATTTAAATTGAACCAGGAACAGAAGCTGATTTTTTTTTTTCGTACTATAGTTACGTCGGAGGTACTACTTCTCCCGATACCTCTCCGCAAAAATATGACGAACATTTGGAAAGGATACCTGGGTCCAATCCTGATGCACATAATCCAATAGCTAGCTGCAGTATAAGGATACGGTAAGCATTACATAATATAACGTTATTTACAATTTTTTTAAATACAGTACTCAAACGAATTTTTTTATTTCAATTCAATGTGATATACTTTAGATCACGTTCGCAAAATATTCAACATTAAATACATTTTAGAAGAAATAATCACATAAGTTTAAGAATAATATATCTTTTTCACCATTCAACAAAAAAAAAGGTCTACAATCAAATACTTTATTTTTTGTTAAGAAACTTCAGATCAGGTTAGCAAAATATTTACGTTTCAATAAATTATGGAAAAAATCATTTAAAAAGGTCATCTTAAAATCATAGCAGGTTGCACCACACTGTAGTAATTGTGATACTGTATTTTAATGTTATTGCAATGTTATTCAGGAGTCCTGACCGAGAACATCCAATTCACGGAGAGAACGACAGCTACGAAGATGACGGCAGTGATAATGAAGAATTAAATATATGTACTCATGAAAGCGACAAAGGAAGTGAAGATAATGATAATGATGAACATGATGGCGATCAAGAAGAAGAAGAAAAAGAAGAAGAACGTAGCGATCAGGAAGAAAGTCAACAAGAAGAATTCGAATCTGTTGAATCGGAGGATGAAGCAGATAGCGATAATTATGATGAAGAAGAGAGAGCACGTCAGCCACGGAGAAATGATCATAGCCCTTTGTATACTGGTGCGCCTATAACAGTAGCCCAAAGTATGCTGCTAATTCTATCGATGTTTCTAAAACACAACTTGACTGGTTCATGTCTATCTGACATTATCTTGATGATAAACTACCATTGTCTGAGTCAGGGTTTGAAGAAAAACAGCTTATATAAATTCAAGAAATACTTTGGGATGATAGAAAATAACTACGATAAACATTATTATTGTTCGGCTTGTCTCACCTCTCTTAATTCAGAGAATGTCATTTGCCCCATATGCACAACGAGAAAAGGTATATCGTACTTCATTCAAATGCCATTTCTGGAACAGCTGGGAGAATTGTTAAACCGGAGAGGGTTTTATGAACTTTTGCAACATCGTTTCCGACGAAACGAAGCGATGCCTAACACTTATTCTGATGTCTACGATGGAAATCTTTACAGAAGATATATGGACAGCGGATTTCTCGCAAACCCGAATAATATATCATTATCGTGGAACACAGACGGTGTCCCCGTTTTTAAGTCATCAAAGATCAGTATGTGGCCTGTGTACTAATACCCTTCCCGCATTTATTGAACAGGCGATGATAATTTGTGGTATTGCGGCTGGAAATGTGAGTTTCTATACAAGGCTTCTGAAGAATAGCAAATTATATATAGCCGAAATGTATACAAGATCTCTGCAAACGTCATCATCACATGTCGTTTATAGCGTAAATGCGGAAAAAAAACTGGGTGCAGTACATTGTTTTCTGAAAATGTCTAACTGTGATTGTATAATACCATGCTTCTGCGAAGGACAGCATTATGCAATTATTTCGGAAATCATAATTGAGCAGTCGTATCGAGTTCACGGAGACCATAGCGTGCAAGCTCATTTGTCATATTTGCATAAGTGCCGTAGAAGCGACAATAAAATAATTACACCATTGGCCAACTTAGAATCAGTTTGCGTCTATATGTACATAGATGATCAATCGTATATCGGAATACCAATAAATACCCTGGAGTTGGAATAAAAAAAATTGTCGAGAACTAATTTCGCATTATTTTTACTGTACCAGCAACAACGTGCTCGGTTGGCTCTTTTCGTTTGTCTTTTCTTGTGCCTAAAAATGATATATGCGTTTTTATACGATTTGTGACTCTGCATGACTTTATTTCTGCTTCAGAATTTCGTTATAATCGACTTTCGATGTGCTATGACTTTTTGTAGGAGAGAGGATTTATTTTTAGTGATAAAATATATGGTAATAAAATGTTTACATACCTCGATTCACTAGATCTGTTTTATGCTTTCTAGCCCTATCCTATACATACGTATGTACCAATGTCTTCTGGATTTATCATAACTTAAATTATATTACTTACAGCAATAAGGTGTTAAACGCTTTGTGAGTTTTTATCAAGACACCTTTTTTTCTATGTTTATGTTGCTTAAGTAGGGTTATCGGAATCTAATAGATTACATAGGTTAAACGGGGATTATATGCCTCATTTAGGGTAAGTAGGTCGTAGGAAGGTCTATGGATAGGGCGTGTAGGCCGTAGGAGGCTCTACACGGAGTGAGGAAGACTCTACGGAGGGTGGCAAATAACGGTTGAACCTCCAAGCAGAGTCACTGTCGATTGTACGGAGGGTGAAACCGGCGTCGGCTTTTGCCTCGTCAAAGGATTTGGGATTCCCGGAGGGCTAACCGAGGGTTAAAATTTCGACTCGGGATTCTCCGTCAATTCACTCACTTTTTTCTGACTCTCTCAGATGTTTCTCCTAGTTAATCAGATTTTACTACTAGTTGAGAATACTATCAGTAATTTTTATCAGATTTATTCTCTCAGTAATTTACGAATTCCATGTTTCACTTTTTCTTCCGTATTAATAGTAATTGTTTTTTTTTTTATGTGCAGCAAGTTTCATATTATACTTGATGCACATTTTTTATAATCAAAGTTGTTTTTTCATCTCATTTGAGTAATTACTGAGGTAAAGCAATAAACCAGATGAGTGCAGGCTTTTAAGGCACTGCTGTACTGAATTATTCATTGTTTACTGTCTATTTGCATATAAGTTTGTCTGTATATTTCATACCAAAGTCTAATAACTTTTTTATCAGTCTGCAAATTAAAAATGCGCTTATTATCACTTTTTGAACTCCAATCCAAAAAATCAGAAACAAGTACACTTAAAAGTAGTACGCAAATCTGGCAAACTACCAGAAATATCTGGAAGAGGAGAAAAAAAAAGTAGTTAAGCTTACAGAGAATGTGCCATGTGAGTGAGAGCGCAGATCCTAAATCCTCAATTGTACTACCGTATAGCGTACCCTAGTTATCGGCCCTCAATCCCATTTCGAAACAGAGTTCGGTTTTGAGATTCCATTACCTGCCTGGGTTACCGAGGTCTCGAAATCAATATTTAAATCTCTAATGGAACGGGCCGCAGAGGAGGGCAGGATTCCAGCAATTAGAGCTTAAGAGCCACTTAATTCGTAATGTTAGATCGTACGAGAATGCCCAGAGTGTGCGCCTCTATATCTCTTCTCTCTTGCAGTTCTCCCCTCAGTATTATTGTAGTTTTGCTGCATTGAGGGCCAACCAAACCCCTACCATTATGACCACATAGTATTGCCACAGAGATTGCCGAACTTTCCTCCAACTAACTCCCCTCGAGAATTCCACACGCTCTGATGTGTCTCTAGTGGATGAGTTGATTGAGGATCGATTCATATCTTTGGAGCCACACATTATTTCCAAATGTAAATTGGGTTAACAAGGTTTACGAACAGCTGTATTAAACATATAGTTTGGCAGCCAGTTATTTTCAGAATTCTCGAGAATTTTCGAATAAACCGGGATAAAAAAAGAAAATTAAAACCTGTTTCGCTCCCATAAAAGGCAATGGAAGCTAGTAAAAAAAAAGGTTATTGTGACCCCATCAGCACTCTAGAATGCAACGTCCTGTTGGCAGGAGGGAGTGGGAAGGTATCGAAACGAATCGATCATCCATCCGGTCTCGCAGGAGTCTCGCCAAAGCCTAGATAGGAAAGTGGTGCAACTTTTTTTTTCTTCTTTCCTTTCATCCACTCGGGCGCTCCGTTAATGGAAAGCTGGTAATAAAGAGTGAGAATCGAAGCACGGCTAGCTCACCTCATCCTCTCGTTCGATTTCCCTCTTTCTCTCTCTCTCTCTCTCTTTCTTTCTCTCTCTCTTTTCCTTGCTCATCTAGCACCTCCTCCTATCTCTCTTCCATGTAAATTGGCGGACGATATGATTTAACGTCAATTTGAATGGAGAACGTCCATAATTTCGGTTAGCATATATTTGAATAAATTGTAAGTTACGGTTTTATTAAGCCCCGGACGTATTTTTACAAGCTCCACTACTCCTGCTGCTGATGCTGACGCTTCTTCTTCTTCTTCTTCCTCTTCTTCTTTCACCCTGGTGGCTATAGCACTCTGGTACCGCAGCAACTTTCTTACACTGGCTCCAGCTATATTACCGGTCTGGCTTATAAATAAGCTCTCGTGTGGGAAGAAAATATATGAGGTTCGGGCATTTCGTTGCCCCGGATTTTACTTTCTCTCTCTTTCTGTAATATAGCTTTTTCCTCATCCTAATTTGAGACTCATTTCTTCTCTACGATTGCCGAGTTTGGCAATGTGACGCAATTGAAAATTTCAATTACCCTAATGAGAGTCGTTGATGAAGACGATGTCGGAATGCAGGCTGACTTTAGAACGAAGAGGAGGGAAGAGATAGTGTTAAACCCAGTAAATCTCTATAAAGTAAATAGTATTAAGCCCGTTTAAAAATTGGCGATTGTACTAGGTAATTATTCTAATGGTATTACCCATTTTTGCTGTTGTCGTAAGGAAAACTTTATTTTCATGTAAAAATCATGTATTTAACAATGAATTGACAGATCGTGATTTTTGTCCCACTAGATAAGATAGTTGAAATCCTATAAGATTTTTAATTTCTTCAAAGATATCGGTGAATGCGATAACTGGAATATTTTTTAAGCGACCGGACTGAAACTAAATGTAAAAATGAATTTTTACTGAAGTGGCCCAATTAGCCCCAGACTTACGTATTCTTCCTGTGTTTTATATGCTAATCAGAGCAAAAAATCCGTTTTGTCAGTTTGTAGTTTTCCAGAAAATGTACACGAATAATTTTTATTTTCATTTAACATATTTATTTTCATTTAACTCTTTCAGATTTAACAGAATTATTGTTAATTACATACATTTTTTTTGTGTAAGTTTTGAAAGCTTACAAAATTCTTGTGTCTCTCTCAATTTGACATAGAAAAATGTGTCAAATTCACGTAAATGTGACTAACACAAAGATTATGTAACCTTCATGTTAGTTTTTAAGTCGAACAGAATAATTCAGTATTTTTTTTTTGTTAAGCTAATACAATGGATTCTTTTATTAAAATATTTGGCTCCTGGATTTTACACATACATTTTTAACAGTGCAGTTTTACTTTTAATTTGAGATGTTTTTATTTCTCCTCGGCGATAGTCAAGTTTGCCAAGGTGACGCGATTGAAAATCTCAATTACCCTAACGAGAGTGCTCGCTCAAGTCGCAACCCTCGGTCGGAGATTTACTTGAGATCCGGGACAACAAAGTGAACCTCTCCCTGTGTCTTTAGATGCTAATCACCAGCTCTCGTCGAAGCTTTACGTCTCCTCAATGAAGCGTGCGTGTCAATAGCATCTTCGCTTCTATCAAACGACTTATGCTGAGCGTCACTGCCACATCGAGACAAGAGGCTTCTCTGCAGTTGCCGTGATGGCAGAGACTGTGTTATATTTGTGCGTCTCTGCAGGCTCTGCTATTGCCGCTGGTGGATGGATTCGTGCGTGGATCAATAAATCGCGCGTGGAATGGTATACGCTTCGATGCTGAGACGACCGTGAGTTGTACTGCCGCTTCTGCTATGGGGAATATAAGGGAAAATTCCCCGACAGAGACGCTACGTCTTGGAGATGCTTTCCCGACCAGACGATGTAGTTGTAGAAGCTGTACTCGCTTGAGCACACTCGAGCGATTTCTCAGTTGATATCGTCGAGCCTACACAACTCTATCGTCCAACCCTGCCAATTTTTTTTTCCCCTCTTGAACCATTCACCCTGCTTTTATTGTTTTTATTTAATATTCGCTCAAAATAATATTTAATTAGCTGGAGAGATGTCCATTTTCGACCATTATAATACATCTCATGTATTTAGTTAGGACAGTTTTACTTAAAAAATAGTAAATAAGACGATAAATAAATGTCAAAAGGAAAACTGATGTATATTTGTGTCTTACAATGAAAACATTTAATTTGATAGATTCTTTTTTGCTATTTTGAAAAGTAACATACATATTCTGGAAATGTTTTTATGTAAAATTGCAATTGACAGAAAAAAATGATTAAATCAGAAGTGTTAAATATTTCCGATTAATGGGATGCAACTTTTTCTGCTAATATGAACGTTGAATAATTAAGCAATTAACTATATTTTGCAAACTTGTCAAGTACTGAGGTCTAATTTTTTTACAATCAATTTTATTTATTTATTTACAGATTCTTGCGGATGTTTTCAGTTTACGTGAAAACTTTTTGCCAGTATTAACAGAATACCGGTCTAGTTTTTTTTTCTTTTACATAATTTCTACCTTTAGTTGCAAGAATATTACCGGGCCTAGATTCTGGGAGTCAGTACTTGCAGCGCTACATACATGTACTTGATAATATATGCTGCGAATGTTTTCAGTTTATTTTTAAAGCTTTTGACACAATAGACAATATACCGCTAAACTTTTTTTGACTCACTGTGCTTTTTGGGGCGGAATATCACTTGCGTAAGTGTACTTGTTCCAATTTTTTTACCCGCGAGGGTTTTCTTTGGCGTTCGATATTTTTAAACGACCATTACGAACAAACAATCGCATGGAATTTTTTATACGCTTTTTTTTTCCTAGGAGTCAGTGAAGCCCACTTTAATCCTCATCATCTGTAAATGAAGCCATTCGTTCTATTTGTACTTATTTTTTTTTTAAGCAACAAGTGATTGCATTGTAATAGAATTACGTCCACGTGGATTTATCTCGCTCCACTTATTCGGCTGGTACTTATTATAATTAAATTTTGTTTTTCAACAAAACAAATAATTGCATCGTGACGTAATTATGTCTGTACGGATTTATATATTGTGCCTCTAGCGTTCTGACCGTGTCAGCTCTCGTCGAAATCGCTATACACCGTCTGTCTACTTGCTTTTATCCGGATAAAGATTTACGTAATTGCTCGATTATCCTAGCATGTCGAGAGGGAATGAAAGAGAGGGAGCAAGCACAGACGCTACCGCGGATTATATCTCGGCTATCGTTTTATTTATACGGATTACATTACATTCAGTCGGTTGCTCCCGCACCACGCCACAACCAATCCGCATCGAAGTATCGATCTTTTTCTCCTTCGCTTATCGATTCAATCGACTCATTTTCCGAAGTTATCGCGTTGAATCTTTCATGAGAGTCAGCGAGAATTTCTTGGATTCGGGATGTGTGCGTTTGGTATAGTGAACGGAAAAAGCGCCGAGAACACGAACGAACTGCTGGCCTCGCTGGCCGCACCAGACGGCGAATGTTCTCGCCTGCTGGATTATGGAAAGCACCGCTTTCATTCCGGCAAGTGAACGAAAACGAAGAAAAAAAAAACGGGAAGAAATAAAGCACGCGAGGCAGAGTTACGCCATGCCGGAATACTTTATAGTAAGCTCCGATAGTTTTTCTCTGGTGAAAAGCTTTTTTTTTTTCTACTCCCTTCGCTATCCCGGCTCTCTTTCTGATTTCTCTGGACGATTCGCGAGAGGCTTTGAAAGTCAGAACGCCTACAGGAAAAAGAGAATCAAAGAAGCGTATGTTTCGAAAGAGAATTTGCACCATGTATTACCCGGTTATATATGTGATTATAATATATCGCTAAGGTTCTGATTCGCGATTGAAATATCACTCTCATAGGAAATATAAGTTTTAGTAGATATTTGGATTTTTTTTTTCGATTCCTGTTGGAAAGATTGGAAAAAAGACTATATAATTCGAGATCGGTGATTTTGGTAGGAATTTTAGTACTTTTTCGTGTTTTTTTGGGCTTCTGTAGATTTCCAATGTTGGGAAAACGACGATAATTCGAGATCAGTAATTTTGCTAATATAAATAATTTATTTTTAAAAGTCTTATGCACTTTTCTTGACTCTCCTGACTTGACTCCTGTTTGAGATGTCTTTTTTAAAACGTTTTTCTCTGCTGCATTTGGTTCTATTGCAATAACAAGCTAACATTCGTAATCAGTGGAAGAAAATATAGTGAAAGGGTGATAGGGAAAGTCGAATATTTCGAAAATACGATGTTTAATGGTTCCTAAGGATTTTTCTTGGCTTGGAGATACTGGGAAAAGGATGGTAATTTGGGATCAGTGATTCAAACGACATCGTCAAAAATATCTTTACCGTTTTTTCTCTTTTTTCTCTGATCCTATTGGTCATAATCGTTAAAACACGATGATATTCGTGATCAGTGGAAAAGAGTGAAACAGGCTTGGGAAAGTTGGAAATATAAAATATGCGATTTTCCGTAGCTCAGATTCGCATAAAAGAAGCTTTGTTTTCATGAAAGAAAAAAAAATTGTTTTCGTGTTAGAGAAAGTTTCGAGAAAGAGAAAGTTTACGAAATAAGCAAAACTTTGTATGTCATGAATATTATGTTTTTTTTTAGATTCTGCATTTTAACTTTTACAAAGCTTCCTCTATGAGAAAGCTAAAATAAAGATATCAGATAAACATACTTCCTCGTAGACCTATGTAAAAATAACGAGGAAGCGATGTGAAAAATTTTGTGTTGCATCCTTTTTCCCTAGTGAAAAGCTTTTTACGCCCTCTTCGCTTCCGGCTCTCTGTTCTTGATTTCTCTGGACGATTCGCGAGCGACTTTAAAAATCAGAATTTCTAATAAGTAGAGAGTCAAAGAAGCGTATATTTCAAAAGAGTATTTGCAAAATATATATGTAATTTGATGCTACGCGGCATATATCGTGCTTCGTCGAATAGGAAGACGTTATATTCAGTTTTTCATATACTCACCGAATTGAATATTTTCCTCGTAATATTACGTTCTCTTTGTCTTGTCCGTAGCGTCCAGGATAGCATTTTCCGCTCGCCTGCTGACTTGTATGGAAAATCGCTGGCGGGCTACTCGTGAAATGAACTTTTCTCCCTTTTATCTCTCGTGGCAAAGCTAATTAAATAGCGAGCACCTCGGGCGTTTAACTCTTCGCGTACATCCCCGAGAGTCCTGGAGCATCGTGTTCTACGAGATGCGCAGCGAATTGTGCTTCTCCTGGTACTTGGTGGAAAATAGGTCACATGGAACAACTACGAGTTTGGATGCTAATCGCGTCTAATCCTTCGCATTATCTCGGTTCCCTCTTGTGGCTTTTCCGCCAAATATATACAATAAACAACACGCAATGACCGAGTAACCGAAGTTTCCATGAAATTTGTAACAGCGTTACGCAACCGTAACGGTTTGGAAGGGTTTGTGCATTTTGTGTGGGGATTCAGAGGTCAGCGGCGGATTAAGTGAAATCCCAACTTTTATATATATTTTTCTTTTATTTCGTGAGAAGTTCGTAGGATTTAGTGTACAATTTTAATTTGAGACTTTTCGAGTTTGTTTTTCTGGGTAACGAATACACGCTGTAACACCGTCCACTTATGTTAATTTAATGTATAAAACTTCACAGAAATGTTTACAAACATTTTGCACAGCTTTGACTAGTGTACAGCAGTTCCAGTTGCTTAACAAATCACAGGATCGTTAGTGATGACGCAAAAATTCACCGTATGTTATTTTATTACATTAATGACAATTGAAACTATGACATTTCATATAACAGGGTTACAACGAAAACAGAACGAAAGTCTGATTTTTTATAATGTTTTCTCAACCATTTTTTAGATTTAACGAATCTCACAAAAATTCACTGGATTACCAACTATTGATACATTATTATTTAGTAACAAACACTTCAGTTGTTAACATTGAAGACAAAAAAACCGACAGCGATACTTATAATCATCGAAGGCAGTAATAGTACCGAGCTCGAGTTTTCCGTACAAGTTTCATTGTCTTTCGTCAGTATAAGATCAACATGCATTTTCATAATGGCAATACTGTCCAGATCCTGGTCCGGTGTCTCCACTCTCATTTCATAGTACCTGTTACCACAGCCAAGATCTTTGGTCGTGAACTCCGTTGGAAAATCGTACGGCGATAACACTTTTATGCCCTATAAATAAAGATAAAGTTATGTCGTCGTTACAATTGGAAAACTGCTCTTTCATGCGTAAACGTCGTCGCAAAGCAATTAGTAATATCATTACGTATTGATAAGGCTGACTATTACAGACTATATGGAAATTAGTCCGAAGGCTTGCGATAAGAAAAGTGGGGAAATTTTAAGATCACACAGATGAATCACAGACTTTTGGTAAAATTGTTATTACCTTCTCAATGGGACATCGAGTCGTGGTTAAGCCGAGCGATTCTGCCATGTTGTATTGCGCTTCAGCCGATTCTGGTTTATCGATTACTCTGTCAAGGATATCGCATATATTCATTCTGGTGTCCTGTGCACTTTGGGCATCGAGTGGACCATCATCTTTGCCAAAAATCACTCGAACCTTCAATCATATTAGACTCAAATGAAACAATATCTTTCACGAAATATACTAAGAAGAATCTTCGTAGTACTGGTAACTATTGAATTGACAACTAATAATTGGCCCTAATAGTTACCTTAACCATTGTATTACAATTTATCAAAGACACTTGAAATACATGAAAGAACAATTTCGTTGAGCCCGAGTATAGGATTTTATGTTAGAATTTATTCAATGAGCAGAATGACACTTTGCACAGCCGATCTAATCTATTGGTACAAGTTAAGTGATATTTTTAATACAAATTTGTAAGATTTCGTATGTGTAATTGCTGCTGAATTTTCATTTTTGCAATTCTTTGTTGTCTTAGCACCCTTAATAGTTACCAGAATTTGTCTTAATTGCATTTTTTAAAAATGCTCTTTGTGCACACACCATCAAACCAGTGCCCGAGTCGATATCCATCAAATATTCGATGCCTGTTGGGTATCCATCCTCGATACTCCCGATTTTTATGTATTCATTGCCAGGTAATGTTGTGAAATTGACGTTATTCTGCTTCGCATGATAATTGTACTATAACACAAACCAAGGTAATGTTTCGTGCAAGAAAGATGTTGGATTCATTTAAAAAAAAAAACTTACTGTATCCGCACAGGAACAACTTCCTATAAGAGCTATAAGCACGATAATAAACATTTTTCTCACAGTTGTGAAGAGCGTTGTAGTACACAGAACGAAAGCCAAAGCTGGAGTGAGTGTCATAGAAAGTCGTTGTTTTTGCTTGCACAACGCATGTAATTTGATCATTTGTTTTCAAAGTGCTAGTTTTGAGTGATAAGATACACCTTCATGGCCTTAAGGCGCATTAGCTACGCTATGACGACGTTTAGCTTCAATTCTGCAGTATATATATCGCCTACCACAGTCTATAATTGAACCATCGTCGATGCAATGGTGCATTGTTGGCACAGTGTTGTGCAGTGGTAATTTCGATCCAGCGTGTGCAATTGTCGTGAAAATTGAAGTCAAGCGTACATATACATATATATGCATATCTATATATACTATATACATAGTCTTGTATCTTCACTTGAGAACGTTCAATGTAGCCACAGTGTTAGCACCCAGTTCGAGCAATTCCCCAAAACAGTCCCGAGGATAATTCGAGTTTCAGGAGTGGTTGGTCGTGAACCCTTCGCGGGCCAGTGGTGCATCTACACCCTGAGAACTATAGACACGTAGCTATTCAGTTGAACTGGTTGTCGGCTATCTAGTGGACTCTGGGCTGCGGCCCACCTCGTCTACTCAATTTGCATGGGAAATGGCCAAGGATCTCCTCCACATCCCCTGACCCAATAATACGCGACTGGTGCTAGGAGGCGACCCGCGCACCACCAGCACCCCTGTTGGAATTCAATAACGCGAATGTAGCGTAACGAGTTAGAGGGAGACAGCAGTAGAGTGCATCACCGAACAGGAAACCTACGCGCCAGGAGTTGAACAGGATCCCGTCGTATATGTATATACACGTTACACCAAACGCTCTGCGGCGGGAAAACCGGCGAACGTTTCTGCGCCAACCGCCAACGATAAATCTTTGGGAAACGTATAGACCGTTATCCTTGTACACAACCGGAACACTTGTTATACGTATCGTGAATGTTCGATTCCGACAAGCGGACGTTCGGTTTGGTTGTTACGTCGGGATGGGCTGTTCGGGCAGGAGTAGGATTTTGACCGGGGTTGGCTGTGTCAGGGATAAGTGGAGTCAAGCCAAGTTTAAAAATTCGCGGTTCAACTGTATAGGCGATTTGTAGAACTTTTAGTGAAGCTGCAGCTATGCGCGACTGGAATTCAAAGAATTAGGGGTTAAACAATGCATCTCGCTATGAAAAGTACAATTTTCTAATCGCTGTAGAAGATTTTTCAAGATGCGAATATTAAGCGTGGGCTGGTAAATTTTGTTTTCTTTCATTTGAAAGTTTGATTCTTCTTTTACATTTTAGGTCTGGTTCAAAGTCTGTCCAACGATTTACGAGGAGCCAAATTTTGGCGACGGAGTAATATTGAGCTAACTTTTCTTCTTTTATTGATATCGTGAACTGCCTACTCACGAAACACAAATCAATAATTTGAGAAAATGTCTATTTGACAAAGATCTTTCATGTGCGATGACGGAAACATTTTTTTTGACAATCATCAAGTAACTATACATTATGCAACTTATTATAAAAAGTGTCGTAATTAGTGAAAAAAAATATAATTGGAAACAATGTAGCTCGATTGATAAAGAATCCCTTGGCCGTTTGAATGAACTCACACTCGTAAAATAAAGCTCGCTGTGCGAAATTTAATCAAAGCGCGCTTAGGAAAATAAATAATTGCAAAATAAAAAGACTGCTAACTCGAAGCAGCTCGAATCACTCGAAGCAGGATTCAAGTTACACTTATCCAATTTAGCTACACAGTCTGATCCTCCACGTAATATACTCTTTTGCAGATTGAAAGCAGCTACTTTTTAATCTAATCATACTATTTCTAGATAATAATAATACGATAATTAATAGTCTTCACTTATTCCAAAGGTGGCTAAAAAATAAAGATTAGTAGGCTGATTCCGTGGAGGATCTTAAATATGAATTAAAAAAGTAGCTATTCACAAGTTCAATCGTAATTACCAAGTTTAAAGGTCGATCTTCGAGTAAACTGCTGAGAAATTAGAAAATTACTCCGGCTCTATTCCAGCAATCGCTTTTCTATACATTAAATTTATTTAAGAAATTCCTATTTCACTATAATTCCTATTTACCTGATAGGATAGCCCATTGATAGAGTCCGCAGATATTGATTGCATGTCCTAGCGGTAGCTTCTATATTCTCAAAATTGAGGATATATAATTGGACAATGTCAAGAGATATATATATATATATATATATTCATATACGTATATACGTTGTAGAGCGAGAGTGTAGAGGTTTCATCGGTTTCCGAGTCCCACGAGGGTGGTGCTGTCGGGTATATAAAGGGGTTTGTTGGAAATAGTGGAACGGTGTACTGTATACTATATAGTATTATAGCTCGCGCGTGCCTCTGCTCTTGGTGGCGCATTACGCAAATCGTTCCCGTCGACCCCCGCTCCATTACCAAAAGCCTGCGCGACTACGAAATTGCTTTGGCCAGCAGGTGAGAGATTATGCCATGGGAAATTGAAACAATGCTCTGGGAAACGGGTTAAGCGCGATCGTTCGCTCTCCGCGCGCATCTATCCGCTTATCCATTAGCGAGCGAACGATAGCCTCACGACGAGGGCGCGCTGTTCTACGTTCGGGATGATGATGGGGTGCATTTATATTTGCAGAACCGACGAAAACCATGTCGGAAAGCCTATGTGAACACAGTGGAACCAAAAAAAAAAAAAAAAAAAAGATGAATTCATCCAGCGAGGATATCGCAAGTAAAATATCCAATTATACTGTTGAAAAATTGAGTATCGAGTGCGGTGGGTTGCTTCTGCCTGCGGCTGTCCGTGATGGCGTTGGCAAACAGTGGTTTTTTTTTCTTTCCTTGTTCCGCTCGTTTTTCCTGCCATACATATAGTCGTGGAGTGAGCGTCTCGTCTATTTTTCGAAAAATCAAAGGGCTTGGAGTCTGGCCAACGAGAGAATGAGAAGGGAGTCGACGACGAGCTCGCCGACGACATTGTTCGCGTTGTTACCCAGTCCGCGCCTGTTTTTCCTCTCGTCTCGCCAATCTCGGATCTTTGGCCCGCGCGAAAACCCCGAGTATTTTTGTTGGTTGGAAGCAATGCGCGGGTCCTGCGTCTGCATAGCCTCGAGCTTTGTCTTCTACGGTCTACTTGTTTCATCGTACTCTGTAAAAAAAAAAAAAAAAAAATTCAGGTGGCCGTTGCAATGGAAACCCTACGCTGGGTTTTATGGGAAATTGATATTTCCTGTTGAATGTTGAAAATGTTCGCTATGTAGGATTGGAATGGAATTTTATATTAAATATCCATGTTAATCCATGGAATTTTTATCTCAGATTAAGTGTAGTGTAATTCTAGACATAATTGTTGCAACATTATTTTAATATTCGTTGAAAAGTCTATAAGGTTGCAGTAGAAAATTCGGGGACCTACTTTGTGATTCATTGCTACAGGGGAAAAAAATTAATATCTGAATACACCATAGAAAAATGTACTGCTATAAATGAGTAATAAAATTGTCGTAATTTGTAGTAAGGTGAGTACTGCTCGTGGATATTTTATAATGTGAAATATAATTTTTACTATCAACACCAGTAACGGTTACAAAGTATGAAAAGTACTATGTATTTCAGTTAAAATGACTGGTATGTAAACCTATAAAATTTACATTTTTCATTACGGTCATCATGAAAAATGTAATGTATGCACCTATCAGTGCCCTACTCTATGGAGAATGAATTTCCTTCCATGGCAATTATTATGTATGGCAGTTTTTATCCACAAATTCGACAACAATTCATTTTGTGTTTGTATCCCGGGGCAAACCATTAAGGTACCATTAAGGTATCACTGGGGATAGATGCGGTTTATGTGATAGATACACGTGCGTCACTATAACGCGATACCGCCCATATCGTTTTAACTCACTATATCTCGAAATCTATAAACAGTAAACCATTCTCCATGTACTTTCGCTAACATATTCGGGGTTATGCGAATAAAATAAATATTTTTATACGAAATAAATTTCGTATAAAAATTTCGTAATTCGTATTCAGTAATTTCGAAAAAAAATGCATAAAAACAAAACTTCCTCTCTAAGGAAGCAAAAGTAGGTAATCTTGATAAAAAATAAATCAGAACGTCTATTTGGAATTAAAGCTTATCCTCCTGTCCTTCGTACCGTGATTTTCACCAAGACAATTTATTTCGCAGACGAGTGTCGCTGCTTGTCGACAACGGCTGAAAACTAAAGCCTGGAGAATAGTGATTATGCATGCGGTTTTCGCGCCAACTCTCGGCAGTCTCGACCACCCAACTATGAATTTGTTACAAATTACTGGCAAGTTTAAGCGACGTTTACGTTTACGTTGATAAAATTTGCAACTCCTCGTGTCAGAGAGTCTGCGTTTGAGGTTTGCGAGACGAGAGCAGAGGATGCTTGTATAAACCGCGGTTTGGGATGCTCTCCTGCATCGGGCAAACCGGAGCTTCTCTTGCCCGACGTCCCGTGCCTGATGCACAGCATCGTCTAGCGTTCTACACACGGAAACTCCGCTGTGAAGCTACATAGCAGAATGTCGTTGTTGGAACGTGCACCCGGAGCGTTTTCTCTCTTGGTGCTTCTGATGCTTGTGCAACGTAAGCCCGAGACATACCGCATGAGAGGATTGAAGAGCCCGAGGAGAGTAGTGCATCAGACTAGAGAACAGCAGCAGCAGCAGCAGCAGCAGCAGTAGCAGCAAGCTACACATTTCAAGGGATCTTAATCGAGTATCGAGAGGCCGCCTCACGTACTCTCAAATCGTGCTCGTCATCGCGCCTCCAATATCCTACTTCGACATTTTCTCTTTTTATGCACTTCACATCAAGAATGGTTAGGGAGAATAAGTATCTGGTGGGCAAACAGAAAGAAAATACAATTGTAGAATAAAAACAACCTTTACATAAAACTGAACAAAAAAATGACATAGGTTAGTGAGCTCAACTATACAGAATATTTTTTTTCAGAACATTCATGCTTTGCAGTTTTTGTAAATATCCGAAAAATAGTGGCAAATGAAATAGAAGTTTATTTATCAATTACATCTTCATAAGAGAACTCTGAAATGTAGATATTCTCTCAAAGAAATATATATACTGTGTAGTTTCAGGGAGTTTCATCAATTTTTCAAAATTATTTTAAAATATCATGAAGAATGAAATTTTATTTTATTTTATATTTGTAATTAGACCAAATTAAATTTAAAATATTTTGCTGCTACTTCTCACAAAAACAGGGTTCTGGCGATCAATTTAAAGGGGTATTTAATTCAAATGAAGATAATTTATTATTTATTTATTGAAGGCACCCTTTAAAGTTTAACACCACAGCACTCTTTTTGTAAAAAAAAGTTACGGTAAATGAATAGTAATTATAATTCAGAGTGGAAGACGACATTTTATTAATAGTCATTTTCCTTCGACATTTTTTTTATTGAATTTTAAAATAATTGCAAAACACCCTAATAGAGCCCATATACAGAATATTTTTCTTTCAGAACGTTTATTTTTTATAATTCTCGTGAATATACGAAAAATAGTTGCAAACAAAGTTGAAGTGTACTTAGTAATTATACCTTTATAAGGGATACTTAAAATGTAGGCGTTACATCAAGGGAATATGCTGTGCAGTTGAATTTATTTTACGTTTTTTTCAGTGCAAATATATGTAAATTCATTATGAGGGGATGGTATACCAATCTTCGGCAGAAAAGCGTGTTTTATTTTTTATGGAAATTGAAGGCGTGTTTCATTATCCATAATTAAAATCATATGAAAATCCACGCCCTGAATTATTCGTAATGCTGTTCTGATCATGTAGAAAATATCCGAGGGTGCAATCATAAAAATATATTGGAGGAGATTCGTTTTTAAAACAAGGTAAATATTTAAAAAATTGTATGAAAAAAAATTAATCTTCTTCTATAATTTTTTATATTTGATATTATTGCTTTTTCAAAATTACAACATCGATACTTAAACACTTTCATAATGCAATTCTCATTTGACTGGCTAATACTACTTTAAGGGAAAGAAAATTATTTTGATTTTAAAAACGTGAAGTAAGATATTTGGCACATTTTATCGCCACTGGCTACCGCATAAGCTGGTTCAATTTTTAGAATCAATTCAGGACATCACGAACGCGATTCAAACAATTGCTGTTTGAATATAAATTTAAGATTTGCCAAATATATTTTCTCCAATTCTTGTTCAATTTTCAAATGATCATCTGATTAACATTTTCATTCACAAAAATCATGTAAACACAAAACACTAGATTTAACTATACTCACAACAAAAACCAATAAAAAAAGGGCACGTATATATTTACGTCGGACGAATAAATTGGAATGTCGGAACGTGAAGAATTGGATTCTGAAAACAAATCTTTTGTTTTGTTTTTCTCTTTTTTTTTTTTGTGAGAGCTTCTACGATTCCTTTCGACGTCGTTTTTTCTTCTCATCTCTTCGTCTCTTTCTGAGTTATTGGTATCACGTTTCGGTTTTATAGCTTCGGGCGATAGTCGGACGAGGCCTATAAGTATTAGGGGAATAAGGGACAATGAGCGTGCGGCCCGTGCGATGGATGAAAGGGTGAGATTGAACGAGAGACGGTTTCTGAGTCATCCCTCGTTGGCTCGCTCGAGTTTAGTCCCGTCCTATAGTCTATAGAAAAGCTAAGACAATGACGAGCCCTCTGCTGGTTTTAAGTTGTATTATTAATCAAGGAGGGCAAACGGTTCACCGTAGAGGGGATCACTTTCGTCAGTACCTAAGGATTGGAGAGGGAAAGCAGCGTACTCGTGGATCTCAGTGTACGCGTTGGGAACCTTGGCAGCAATCCCGCGGGGGTGGCCTCTTCTGCTCTCTTTTCATTATTGAATGCAAATACGTTCGTTAGCCTCCTCGTTTCTGAGTGCAAGCAAGGGTTGCCCCTTCGGGTGCTTCGGGGAGTCCTCGAGACTCGGTCGAAATGCGTGTGCGCGTGCGGTGAAGAATGTAAACTCCTCTCGAATAATAATAACGGTTCCCCCTTTATACATCAACTGCTATAATAATATGTGCACAGTGAAATATTTGCAATAATCGTTAAATGTTTAAGCTGAGAAAGGATATTGATCGGTACAACGAAATCCGACAGAGACGGCCTGTCAAATAATAATAACAAAGTTTTGTTGAAGCGGTTAAATCTAACGATAGAGAGATCCCAAAAATTAAACACTACTACTGGATACACATGTTGGGAACTGTTTTCAATAACAATTACCTGTCGTTCATTGTAATAATTAAGAATTTGATTTTTAACGTTAAGAAAACTTTTCGCGCATTAGATTTTGGTGAAGTGGGTTACAATTGGTCACGGATGTTGAACTGACGTGAATAGTATACCGATAATGTATCGGTCTTTGGTGTTATATGAGAAGTGCAATCCCTCTTTTTGGAATTGTCGAAACGCGCTGTCTGCATTAAATTGCTTTGCATGTTTTTCCCACCTAAATATTGTGCAGAGTAAAAATATATTTAGCAATCCATGATCGCTGGATTCGCTTGAACTAACTATTCTCTTGCATTTAGTGCGTGTGAAATCATCGGCTGTATGATAACCTCAAGCGAATAAATTATACATAATTAATACGTAATTCATTTAATGCATCCAATTTTGTACCTAAACACTATATGATCAATAATTTATTTTTCCTCCCAGTATGTTCCATGATCGACAATGCAAATGAGATATTCCATGCTGTTTCACGTCGATCGTCGCTCTATTGCATCGCTCTCGTCATCTCGTTGAGTGGACGATCGAGAGTCGGCTGGCTGGAGCGTCGCGTCGCAAGGGGCGTGAAGAGAGGGAGGGACACCGACACCGAAACCGGAAGTGGACGCGAGCGTTGCATCGTTCGCCCGTCTATATATTCTATCGTCCGGCGCCGGTGAAGCTGGTGCGGGAGACGAGCGACAAATAACGAAGGGGGATATCTGTGACACCCTCGTACTTCCTGCTTCTCGGTTGCTTCTGCGATCTGCAGTGCTGCTGCTGTACGTGCGTCCTCCGTATGATGCAGACTCGGCCCCGATCGGGATGATAGCAATTTGCACTCCTCTCGGGCACTTCAGTTCGGAATTGTCGGACGTGTGGGGAGAACTGAGAAAGAGAGAAAGAGAAGGAACATGGAACTCGACCAGATCGACGACTGAAGGGTCTATATTCTCCGGAAGGTTTCTCGAATTCGCGAATAGAATATTGGTTCTTCGTTCCAATAGATACATCCAGATACATACATAGTAGCGGTTAGTGGGGTCGCTTGCAACGGTTTTCATATTCTTGCGATGTTCAATATGAAGGCGCACGAGTACTCATGAAAATGAATACTCGTGCGTACTCGTGTCCTATGGCTTCATGGTCTGTGAACGCTTTCCTGTAGAATGGAACGTGAATCATCCCCATAGATCCATTGGTTTGGGAGCAATACCTTGTTGAAGTGTTGCAATCATGTCATCATGTCAGTGTTGCAATTGATCCCCATCACTGGGGTATATTGCGACCTGGATAATCAAGTATAGAAAATTACAAGTCATTTCACTAATACAGTTTTCTCTTAATAGTCAACTGCAGTCTTTTTATGTTGTCAATATCACGTTTTTTTATTTAATAAAAAAAATGTCAAGAGGAACAAAAGGAAGAAATTCATCAGGGAAAAAGCTGGAGGACAGAACTCTCTTTTTTTAGGACATGGGTAACATTCCAACAACTGTAAACTGAGCTGGACAGTAGTCTAAGACTGCTAGAACCAACAGGAACGCTCGTGTCGCAAGTGACCTCTGTTTCAATTGACCCCACTCTCCTCTACACAATTTCTCTATTTCTATTCTTTTTTTTTTCTTCTTCCTCTTCAATCTCTCTAACGCGTATCGTCAGCACGTTTAACGGTGCATGCATTTCCCCTACTATACACACAGAGTAAATATATATACCGTGTGCTATATGCATACAAAGGCAATGCTGCGAGAGAGAGAGAGAGAGAGAGAGAGAGAGAGAGAGAGAGAGTATAAGCCGTAGAGCGTGAGGAGAGTGACATCGGACGAGGTTGTGCGCGTGGAACGGGGGATTGCTGTTGGGTGGTAGAGAGAAACGTCGAGGTCGGGAGTTCATCTCGGCGCAAGCTCTCTCTCCTCTGTGTTTGAAACTCGGTCCGACTGTAGCTGTTGCACGTTCAGAGAAACGTGTTGCGTTTGCCTATACAATATTGCTATGCTCAATTCGTGTGTA
This sequence comes from Perithous albicinctus, assembly GCA_964016905.1. Lineage (NCBI taxonomy): Eukaryota > Metazoa > Arthropoda > Insecta > Hymenoptera > Ichneumonidae > Perithous > Perithous albicinctus. The sequence goes on from OZ024699.1 coordinate 11,755,746, forward strand.
CCTCATGACGTATAGCCGAGCGTATAGAACAGCATGCAGCTGCAGGAGCAACAGTAGCGTTTGGTATACTATACTACTGTTTTCAGTATGTTCAGTATATTAGGCATTTGCTGTCAATGCAACCACTTTTATCCCGAATGTCTCAGATGTTTCGCAAAATTAGCCGAATTTTAATACTTGTTGATAGTACTTTTTGAATGAGTAGCTCTACACGCATAAGTTCGGCATCGCAGACATTCGATATGTCATAGTTCGACATCGTAAAAGTTCGACACGCAAAAGTTCTGCACACAAAAGTTCGACACACAATAGTTCGACCCGACGTGACTCGATACTGCAAAAGTTCATCACGGCAAAGTTCTACACAGCGCAGATTTATACCGTTAAAGATCGACACAAGCTCATCTCCACACGTTGAACAAAAACACGATAAGTGGAACCAGTTCATACCTTTTAACAAGTAAAGATAAATGGTTTTGTGTGAAAATCTGGCAATCGTGTGTCGCAGGTCTCGCACATAACGAGATGCCTGCAGTTCAAGTAGAGGACGCGCGGGCATTCGTCATTCTCCGAGACAGGCTGAACAAGGCCTAATTCTCACATTTGTATTGAAATTAATAAACTATTATTTTTTTAATACGTCAGAAGATAATCATTGTAAAATTGGGAATTTCTAAAATAAACTAAAATATAAAAAATAATCATTACGCCATTTCATAATGGGAAACATCACAGTGGGACAGAACATTATTTTGTCTCAATTGACAGAGAATGCCTAATATAAAGCTATGGAGTTAAACTTACTATCAGAGCATTGTATACAGTGCACAGCAATGCGACCGGACGGACGTACGAACGTGAGACGTAGGAGACAGCTTAGTGAGCTCTGGCTAACCCGACCTAACTCGCCCCCTCTGTTACAAGCGTAGAGACTGACAGAGGCAGAGAGGGCATCTGAAGTACGTGGTGTCACCCCTTGGTCTTGTCGTTGGTGAGCCTGGCCAATCCCTGACCTGGCCTCATCGCATTGTCACGCACTGTGCGGGTGAGAGGACACCGGAGAGAGAGTTTCCTACCCTTCACCGAGCCCTCCCTCAACCCTCTTTGCCTATACCTTCCCCCTTACGGCTTTGTCTAACTTCCAACGGTACTTAGAGCCCGGGCAAGTCCTTCGACTGGTATATTCCGTTCGTCACTCGTCATAATCGCATTGTTAGACCCGCGTGAGAAGCCGCAATTTCTGATAATAGCAAGTCGTAAAGAGAATACCCGCACAGGAGGAGCACCCTCCTAGAGTGAATTCCACATCTCTCTTGAATTCCACGTTTCTCTTGGAGGAAGGTGTGCCGTGAAACCTCCTATACGTGTCGTGTAAGGACGATAGTCAACTACATGGCAGTACTGTAGGTAGTACATCCGGAACAAGATGCCTTGGTCTTGATGGAGAATCTACCGCTCCACTGAATAGGACATCGTTATCTAATAGACCTGGAGAATTAGATCCAATTTGCCTTTGGTTTCTATAGCTATGTCTCACCTCTCGCTTATAAGCACAACAATGCAGCGTTGAGGAGTGGAGGTCGGTACGCAAACAAAACATTTGTCCGTGCAATGGGCTATACCACCGCAGTAACACACCGTTCTGCTGTCATCTTAGCGTAGACTGTTGAAACTTGGGACACTAGTGGACGTCTCTCTCTCTCTCTCTCTCTCTATCTCTCCGTCTCTGTATCTCTCTTGTGCACTTGAGGTCTAACTCTGTACAGCACTTACCGGTCGGTGGTAATTACGCGGGAATTCATGCTTGTGAATTCTGTGAGGATGTGTATTAGCTGGGGTATTCCTATACGCTTGAACAAAAACTGTGGCGTGGCATCCGGTGCAAATTAGGTGCGAAGGCATTGCGTTCTTCAGGTAAGTTGCTGCCCGCGCAAAAAGGAAAGTATTAAAACAGGATGAAAAGAATGAAGTCTTAAGTATGATCTATAGGACTGAATAATACTAAAGGTTACTGGACCGAGCGCGAGTTATTAGTCTTCAGGGTCTAGGTCGATATCTCCATAGTTTCCGGTGTCCAGGTCGATGTGTTCATAGTTTTCGGTATTTAAGCCGGTCTCCATTTAACAAAAAAAAACAGGGTTTTGTCCCTCCCCCATCTACGACAGAAATATTTTTTTTTAGTATTTATAAATTTAATTTGATTCGGAATTTTGTCGTCGGTATTTTGATTGTCGATGTACCCATAAGGATCCGGTTCTGCAATTATCTTTTTCTGGTGGTTTTCTTTTCCGGGGGTTTTATTTCTTTCGGATATTTTTTTCTGCCGAGTGATTATTTTCCACTAATATTATTTCTGTCCTCTTTTTCCGTGGGTTTTTTTTTCTCCTCGGATATTCTTTCCTAGATTCCACTGAAGATAATCCTCAGGTTCATTAAACGTTTGGGTAAATTAGTGCCATTAGGTTTGAACGAGTTCTTCGCCGATTTTACCTTCGAAGTGAACTTCAACCTTATCTCATTCCTATAGTGAAATGACCCCATTAGAATAAGCTGTCGTTTGGTAAACGTTGCTCGGATAGTATTGAAGCTGTAGCTTATCTTCGACATTGACCGATGTAGTTAAAGATGATTTTATGTAGCGGCTATGTTTTCGGAGGAAGGAGAATTGATGATTACATAATTAATCTCCTTGTTTTACATTTCGACACTCATCCGAGTCAAACTCAGAATGTTATTTATTGTTATAATAATCAAGCTGTAAATCTTACAATCTTACACCAAATCAGAATCAGTGTTGGTATTGTCTGATACTTAACCCGACACTTACATGTATCAGTGACGATCGACACATGTAAGATGGCAATCAACATCAACTCAGATAATGATTAGATACTTCTTAGAGTCTTCGTTATCTGGAAAGGTGGTTGTTTATATATGGTTGTAACATTAGAATTAAAATAAAATTAAAAACTTTGATAGATTAAGAAATATTACAAACACTAGAAGTGTTAAAATAGGAATCCATTATCACAAAAAAAATGACCTGACTCGCGTTGGATATATTGCCACAAATTTCCTTCTTGGGCATATTAGTACACTTAATACTATCTTAAATTTCAAGGTAACATTGGGAGTTTATTAATCGGGTCTGTAAATAACCTCTCCTATAAATTATATTCGCGATAGGTCTGAAACAGAATGGTGTTGTCAGCTTTGTCGTTGTCGCTCGCTACAGGTCGATAAAGGGAAAGGTCAGCAGGCTTTCAAAGCCGTGGGATAGACAGAGTCGTTGCTAGTACGGTGGTTTCACTCCTCGAGAACTTTGCCTACCTACTAATCGTAACTTGTCCGTTCTCGGCTTGAAACTTGGACGACGATGGCGATGCGGTGTAACCCGATGAAGCTCTCGGGAACCTCGTCAAGGCAACACCGTTCTACCGCACGTCCTAGCGTCTACCGAACTCCTTAATTATCCAATCAATTCGTCACCCTTAATCCGAGCTCTGATATATAGCAACTAGACTGCTGTTGGCTAGTTCATAGACTCCGCTCGGATAACGCAGATGTACTTATAGCTTGAATCAAAAAGAACATCATTTAAATTGCAGTCTTATGTCACTCGTGAACGAAGAGTTTTTGAGGATGCTTGATATATAAATTCGCAAAAAAAATGTATCTGATTATAATTTAAACGTTTTTTAGTCAAGTGAAAAGTTTAGTCGAGTGAAAAGGTGCAACAAATGATTGCGTAGCAAAGCGAAATTTTGTATTATTATTTTATTATCATGGTGATTCAACTTGACTCTCTGGTCTAGTAGTCAACACAATAAATAATCTCTCTGGATAGAATCGGTAAAATACGTTTAAACTTTCTGAAAAACAATTTGTAACGTTTATAAAATGTTACTTTCCAAATCAAGGACCAGTCTTCTTGACGTGAAGCTCCTAGAATTTTAGTTTAATGTTAGTTGTACAGTAACGATATAAAAGTGTCCTCTTAGGATCGAATTTTTGGACGTAAGTTCGAAACTTAAAAGTTCGATCTCAAGATCATCTTGACTGCGAAATTTGATCTAACGATCGATCGTACGTTCGAACTCATGTGTAAAAATTCAACATTTAGCGCCAAACTACATTAATTTTGCTCGATTATTAAACAGGCGTGATTTTAATTACTCCTGACACAATTCACCCCGGTCTTCTCCACTATTATGCTCGCGGCAGATTATAGGCATGCTGATATATATAGGTGCATCTAATCGGTGCGTGCATGGGAGAAGCGTCAACGGCCGAGTGCACATCGAAGTACCTGCGGTGATTCTGCCGTGAAAATCGCGCGGAAGGGTAACAACGAGAACAAAACAGAGCTTTACGCAGAAGACGAGGGGAAAAAGAATAAGCGATACAAGGGATACTGTGTTTCACTTCCGGCTGGAAATATCTGTAGGGTAAGAGAGAATACGACGATGGTGTGGCAGTGGATTCTTTTTTTTTTTTTTTATTTTTGTTCACGATCCAGTGGCGCGGCCGTGGGGGAAAACGAGGTCGAGAGTCGAGGGCGAGTTTTTCTTTAGGCCCCCGGCACGTCGTGACGGTTAAACTAGTAGAAAAGCCAGGCGCACCTGTTGGCTACGTAATTTCGCGCTTCTAATTTTACGTCCTTCACGCGTCACTCTGTGCGCCTTTGGTCGGGCGGTTTTCCTCAAGCGAAATTTAAATCGGTTGAGCTCTATGCTTTTCTTTTTTATACACCGCCGGAAGCACACTTGCGGTCAAGGTAGAGCTGGAAATTTCTAGCATTAAATTACGGATTCTGTGGAGATTGCGTCCTTGTTACGGAGTGGTCAAGTTTGTCGGTCGGTGAAAAAAAAAAGCTGCTGAGTATGAATAGAAAATAAAATTATCGAATTAATTTCTTTTTAATTATACCACCTTTCTTGAAGCCATTCGCGACGATTCATGAATTTTTTAGAAGAACAATTTCGCTATTTGCGAGAATAAATGCGTTGCTGTATGTCCAGAAAAAATTTTTTTTTTTTAAATTTTGTTCGTAGCAGATGATTTATATATATATATTTTTGTTTTTTAATGTTGCGACAATTAAATATTCGAAGTTGTATATAACGCATTATTTATAAACTGGTAACGTTTACAAACATTTCTTTATCCATGCAAATATATTTTGTCTACTCTGCTAATTTTTCCATAGGTTCGCAACATATACCAATATAGGTGATACAAAATTAAGAGCAAAATAAAAAGTGTGGATGTCAGTGAAAAAAAATATTATTGGAAAAAATGGCCCCGTTATCGATAAATCATATGTTATAAAAAAATAAAATAAAATAACACGTAAACAAATACGGGAATCCAATGGACACGTTGCTCTGCCTGCAACGGATACCTTTTCTCGGTTTGTGAAATTATTTATTTTCGTAGCTTAACAATTTTTTAGTCGGGGCTTTTTTTAACAAAAATTTAATTCTCTTCTTTATTTTATCGTTTTAATTATGTATTGGATATTTGCTTTTTTCAACCTCGGTATTCTGTTAAACTCAGTTGTCAGTCAAGTTATTAATAACCAACAGACTGATATACCAGAATGCAACTGACATGGCAGAAGATTTCAATGTGAGTAAGTCTTGGAGTTCGGAATTTTTTTAGATACCCACAACCACAGCTAAACGAAGTGTTATGAACGAAGGATTAAATGAATCGTCTAACAATTAGGCTGAGTTTGCACATGTAAAAAAGTTATGAGTAAAATCGGAGTACCAGATTTCGAAGTAATAAATTTGTTGTATTAATTTAATAGATATTTTGTGTACATTATAGAATTTTTTGTTAAATCTGAATAGTAACACAAACATTGTGTGAATCTGACACGTCTTTAAATTTACATTTTTAAATTGGAAGTGATATAAATTTTTTTTTAAATTATTTTACTAATTGGATTAACAGAAATATTTTTATTAAATCAGAAGTGACACAATAATTATCTAAAAATGGAAGTGGCACATTTTTTCTGTAAAAATGACATAAAATATGTGTAAAATAAAAATACACAATATTTAATACATTATGAACTTTTTTAATAAAATTAGAAATTGACGAAAAAAATTGTGTCAAATTAACTCAATCTTTCTGTAAACATTTGTGGCCCCAATTTTGCTGTTAAAAAAAAATACACAAATTTGAATTTATTTTTTACTGTGTATTCAGCAATAAATTCCAAACATTTTTGGGTAATTTTTTACTTTACTTGAAAATTTTTCAGAACACACTTCATGATGTCACCGTAAAATCAGATTTTTTTTCTTAAATAGCACATTTCATTGCAAGTGAACAAAAGAAAAAGTCAAGCTATCGGTCTTATCGTGCCTTTAAGATTCCTTAAGCTGTGCTCCGCAAAAATTTCAATTAAACAAAGTAGGCCCTAAACCTCCCACTGCCCGTGGAATACCCCTGGATTATTTTTAACTATGCGAACGCTGCAAGGGCACATAAAACTGATAGTTGAAATGCATATGCCTCTCCTCCTTTCTCAACTCGGGTATTAACAAAGAAGAATTGTCTCCCGAATGAAGAGGAGACCTCTGTAAAACAACCGTAGTTGTAAAGGGACCGAAACAGCTTTATACATTGGAACAAAACATCAACCCTTCCACTCGTGCCCACCTATCGAACTCACCCGATAAAATGTATAAGCCCAGGGGTTGAAATTCCCCGCGTCATACTGCGAGTGAAACGGGCGCGCGACCCTTTGCGCGATTATCGTATACGCTCCTATAATACAGAAAACCCTAAGAGGAACAAAGATAGATAAAGCCAAAGGAGAGAGGGCTTCAGTGGATGCGCCTGCGTGCGGCGCTGAAATTCAGGCGTCTCGGCGCTTGTTGTCCCCTTGGTCGCGAGCCGAGAGTAACGACGTCCCGGCGTCGGCGCCGGTCGTAGCGCGCGCGCGGACTGCCGCGCGTATCGGCTTGACGCGCTCAACGCGCTCAGTACGACCTGCGCCGCCGTAAGTTGCGCCCACGCATTTGGGACGCCCCGTAGCTTAGTCCGCGTTCGTACTCGGAACGAGTAGCGCGAGTCGCGTGCTTCATCATCGAGATAGCAACTTCGGCACGATAGTTACACTCAAAAGAAAAAAGATTTCATTACATTAATAATAGAATGTTCGATCAGAAAATATACTGTATATGAAACGCGATTTTATCTACACAAAAGATAAAAAAAAAAAAAATTCAACCGGAAATAAATAAATTTGTTTCGACGAAACGAAATTAAAAAAAAGAGAGAAAAAAAAAAAATAATAGTGGACTCTGATGACACTCGATCGAGGGCTACCAGCCGGTTGATCGCCGCAGATGAGATTGCGCTACCCGAGAGACACCGAAACAGGTGCTCGCCTTGATTACATTTTCTCTATTATACTCTGTTCGTTCAATCTCCTCATATATGGTGCTGTATATGTGAGTGTGTGTGTGTGTGTGTGTGTGTGTGTGTATGTGTGTGGGGGTGTGTGTGTGCCATTCAAAGGGATGACGAGAATCACAGGAGGGTTAGCGGAGGAGAACAGTTATTGGAAAAAATCATAGGGATAGGTATACACATTTTTTTCTTTTTTTTTTTAATTCTTCTTTCAAATCACTCCAATATTTCATGGTCCATCTCTATCGTTCTGCTTATATATAGTTATAGTTTGTAGTTTCGCTATCAGTTGAAAGTTTGCCATAGACTTTTTTTGCCGGAAGGTGCACCGGCAGCAGGAGCAGCAGCGCATAGAACCCGATAACGAGATTCGGCATCCTTCTTCGCGAGAGCGACCGAACGAAGAAGGATTATATCGTCGTGCTTCCTCCCACACATTTCTCTCTCCTTTCTCTCTCGAGCGCTCTCTCTCTCTCTCTCTCTGCTTCTCTCGTTTGCAGTTTTCGTTTTTGTTCCACGTTTTTCCCTCGACGGTGTGTCGCGCCTGGCTCCCGACCTCATATATCAAAGTGTCGGGGCGCGCACGACGACGGCGACGACGACGACGACGACTACGATCCCCGACACCGACTAACCCGCCGCAGGTGCATATGATTTGGCTTTGAGTCCCGCAAGAGGCTTCTTATGCTACGACGTAAATCTCACGACCTCGACGCTTGCCGGTGTCGTGGTGTTTGTGTCACTGGTACAAGCTACTAGTAGGTAAAGTAGTATCGGGCAGGCAACTCCATAAACTATGACCAACGTCTGTTCGGTTACGAGCTTTTTCTACTGGATACAAGGATCACTTGTCATACTGAACGAAATTTAAATTGTGTACATATGCACTACTGAAAGAAAATTACTGCAAGCTTCCATTCACTGGTTATGCAAGCTTGGATACATAAATTCGTGTATTAAATTTGACTTACGAGTGAAATATAATATTGAAGGAGTTTATACTGAATTTTTTGGAAATCAGGATCGTTGCAGTAAAAGGAACACTTTTTACATTGCGAGAATCACACAAACGTAATTATTTGTGTATAAATGTAATATATAAGTAAAACAACATTTTAAGACGTTTACGATAAATTTTCCAATTTACAGTGGCTTGAAATTAGTTGCTCGACAAAATATTAGACACTGATGGTACAATGTTACGAAAAACGATATCTAAAGCCTTATTGAAGATCTTATTGTCTCTGATCTGAAATTCCTTGAGAATGGAATTACATTAAATTCTACAATAATTTATTAAATTACTACAATTCTCGCGCTATTTTCTAACCATCTTTCTCACCGAGCTAAAATTTTGTTAGGTACACAATTTCGCTAATAAAGCCAGTAAATTTTCGACTAAGCTAAAAACGCAAACCATTACATTAAAACAAGAACGAAGCACAGCAGAGAGATTGTAGATGCAGTATTAAACTTCACGAACACCTTAGGCAAATAGCTTGCAAAGTATAGAATCTTATATATTACTGCCTTATTATTATCGACCGTTCACAAAGCCTGTAAGAAAGAATGACTATATTATAATTTGTGCCTTCTTCACAGAGGAAACAATGTGCAAGGTTCTATTGAAGAAAATTAATTGAATTGAAGAAAATATGAAATTTTTAATTGATAATAAATATCAAATCATTAATTAAAGAAAATATCAAATTTTTAGATTGCAGATTGTACAACTTTTGAAAATTGGTGATTTGTCATGCTATCGTTAAATTCATTAAATTCGGGATGACATGGTTAAAAATCAATAAGCTGCTAGTAATCAATGCAGAATTATGGCAGGTATCGTATCCGAATATGTCATTGAATTTCTTACCCCTGTTTTCATATAAAATATTAAGAAATTTTTGAGGTAACAATTAAAATTGTTACAAAATTTTAAACACCCACTAATGACACGTTTTTCGATGATGATTCATGTGGACATTGCGTGGGGTTGATTTGTTAGAATCACTTGAATAATTTATCTAAAACTTGTCGCATCAGTTCACACAACAAATATGTAATATAGACTAAAACTTTCATTAGAATAAATTAAAGTAATGAGATTTTGCAGTACTTACAGAATATTTCCATGTACGTATCACTCAAACTTTTTTAAACTTCAGTTTTAGCTATCTTTTAAAAAAAAAAGGAATAAAAAGTGCACACTTCCTCATTATTTCCCATTTTTTTTTACACAGCTTCCTCCATGAAGAAGCCATAATTGGTGAACATACTTTCTCATATAGATGGCTTAGTAAAAAATGAAAAATAATGAGGAAGCAACGTGCGGGCTTTCTGCTTTGCAGCTATTTTTTTTTAACAATGTATATCTGTGACAGTGGTAACTGCTGTTAGGTCTGTCGCGGGCACTTGTCGTGTATACCAATCGGAAAGTGGGACACTGCGGGGGCACGTTTCCGAAGTAGTAATCTCCCTCTTTCCTATAGCCCAACGATCTCCGTCATCCCTTTCTCCTACCGCAGTCACTTCGACGTTCGTTCGTCGTTTAACTTTCTCCCAGCAAGAACCACCAAACTAGTTTTACTCCGAATGGCTTTTTATAGACATATATATATATAGTATACATATAGATTGCATACCGGTGTTGCAATTCTCGTAGCTAAACTCGACAGTTATCAAAGTCCTTTCACCCCCTCCCCCTGCTTGCATTCTCAACCCTCGCTCTCACCACCTTTCTATATAGTCGAGGCTTCAAACCACAGCACAGACAATTCGAGGAAGAGTCTCGTGGTTCTGCATGCACTGTGCCTGGCAGTTTATTTTCCAACCAAACTCTGAAGCATCGTCGACTGATAGTTTCCTATGGCGCTCGAGTTTACCGCCGGCGTAATTGAGAGTCTGCTCTTACTCCCCTCTGCCAGAGACGAGCCAAGAGACAGAAGACAGAGTTTATATGCTCATGTGGCAGGCGTGTACGCGCAGACATGTAATTCAAGTAAAACAAAGTCTATCTCCCTGCTACGTGCTGTCGCTGATTCATCCGTGGCTTTTACAGAATTTCTAGAAAACAAGAATCAGAGTTATATCCATGCCATTGCTTTATAATTTCGCTGTAATTAAACCCTCTGTTTAATTATTTGATAAATAATTTGGTATTCGTTACGTTTTTTTGCTTCCTCATAGAAGCAGCTTTCGGATGGTAAGAAAAATGTTTCAGTCTTTTTTTTTTGCGACAGTGTTTCAAATGTTGTTGTAGTGATTTTTTTGGTACTGAGCTTCGTTTACTCAAATTTAAGTAAGTAAGTTTATTCAAATTTTAGAGGGGTTTAATTTTTTTGGATTTTCGTTGCTGCAAATATTCTGAAAATATTGACACAACCAGTTTAATTTACTTTCCACATCCTTAATATCGTTAATGGAACGTCTGATATAAAATTTCTATAAAAGCGATGAGGGGGTATAAATGTTACATCGGATTGAATTTTGCATGTTTTTTTTAAATATCCTACCCCATTACTGTTACGAAAATGTTTAATTATTTTATTCTGAAAAAAAAAGAATCCACATAGATTCGTGAAAAATTAAGATATTGTATTATTGATGGCAGAAAAATATAATGATGCTTTTCTTTTCGTGGCGTTTTTTAATCAGTCTTGATAGAAAATCCTTTTTTTAATATAATTTTTATTAACTTTTCAACCAATGTGTTAAAATATTCAATAAAAATGAACGTGCAATTAATAATAAAATAAATAAATAACTAAAGTGGGTTTGAATGTAACACGGGGTGGTTAAAAACTTTGACGAGAATATACCGAACGCGATTATAGAAGCTACAAGAGACGAGTCGAGAACTTCACCGAATTCTGTGTGAATATTAAATAGAAAACGTACATATAAAAGCGTGCATTTAACGGCGATAACCGACTCTCATAATCGACTGTTAATTAAGCAGTTAATTAAACGCTGTGCAAACTCGGGTGTTCCGTTAATCATGCTCCATAGAAGCGCAGTTTTATGTATATATTATATACGTATATAACTCACTTCCGATGCTGGAGTGTTATATAACTGTACAGTATTTTTCGTCGACAAACAGTAGACTGGCTGAAACTGGACTGGGATAGCTTTGCCGGTTGATAAATACAACACGGTTAGCGAGTGTGGAAACTTTTTGTTCGTGGAAAAATGTTGAAATAACAGGGAAGGAAAAAGCTCGAACATTCCCAAAAAAAAAAAAAAAAAAAAAAAGTTTTCCGCAGCCTCCGCGATTTGTTTGTTTTATTTTGCAGGATATACGTTCTTTTTCTTCTGACGAGCGCGAAGAAAAATCGTATTTTATGAACTTATTCGATCAGAACAATCGAACTAGTTTAGGGAAACAAACAAAAGCGTCGAGCAACTGTTGTCGTACCGATTGAATGTCAACCTTGTTGCACAGTGGCTTCGAATGCACGGCTTTGCTGATGTATTCGCACGACAAGCGTGAGGCCAACACAACGCCTGCTGGGAACGATTCAACAGACGAATTCATCAGAGGAAACGTGAATTCACTGGGGACATAGATGCGGCTAAAGCTCGAGTACGTTTGAGAGCTCTTAAAAGCTCCGGTCTGTTTACGCATTACCAGAACCACTTTACAGAAGACAGTTTTTTTGTTTTGTTTTAAGGGAAAGAGTCAGCAACAAAGTTATTTTTGTATTATTTCTCAATTCCGGATTAATGATGAATTTCATTTAAAATTTATCGTTTGAGGATAGAAATTTAGACAGGTTCAATAGATTTTTCTGATGATATCTAAATCATTTCAATAATCTAGGTTCTTCACAAACGAGTCGTAGGATTATTCAATTCTTGCGCTCTATGAAGTCTCATTTTCTTCCTGAAAAACTTCCGATATTTTTTAGAGTAAAAACTTTGAAAAGTACATGATTCTAAACATTGACATTTTGTCAAATTGAAGTATTTTATGGCAATTTGTTTACTTTCGAGCACAGCAAAACTACATTTCATTATTACTTATTTAATTTATTATTATAACTTCTGTTAGTTTCTAAAATTCCGACATTATTCCCTTAAGTAAGACTTTTTCTCAAGGTAATCTTGTACTTATATTAGCCGACATTTTTCCACTTGCAATAACACAGCTGTAACGAGAAGCAGTAAAGAAGCAGCTAATTACATTTGTTTTTTATTTCTACTGTTTATAATGTCTGGATATACAAAAATCCGATAAAAAGGAGAATGAGAAACGGAATATTAGAAACGTAGGAATGCAAATTTTGCTCCTGATGCGACTGCACGGCGGAATAAAAGCTCGTGAAAGTGTCGGGCGTATTGTTAACGCGTCACCGGTGTTTCCATTTTGCCGCGAACCTTCTGTGTTTTTCACCTACATAGCTGGCTTTTCGCGAGAGCGCGATGCGAGACGACATAACGCAGCATGCTTTTCCCTAGAAAAGCTTGAGCTCACGGCGGACGTGCTTTTCCGCTATCCGGGGAACATGCTCTTTTTTTTTTTTTCTTTCCCTCCCTTGGCCTATTCCATCTCGCTATTCCCTCGCGGTTTTCGCACCGAGCCACAAACTTTAGGACCCTGGCCGCGAACCGTTTATTTCGACCGTGGAATTTATTCCAACCCAAGCACACGGACTTCTCACGGTACACACTCCACATCGTGGATTTTGTCGAGTCATGACACAGGGGAGAGAAGGAAAATGTGCATCAAGGCACTATTTTGTGTAATGGAACGAATAATTAAATGTGAATCAAGGTGCATTAATAATGTATTTTCAAATGCTTTTGCTCTTACTTATAATTTGCGTAACAAGTAGGTATAATTATATCGTTTACAAAATATTTGCTAAATATTTTTTTATAAATTTGCTTCTTCATGGAGAAAGCTAATAAAGCTAATAAAAGTGTTTAGAGGCACGATTTAAGTAAATTTTCGAATGAAAATCCATTCAAAAGTGTAAGTTTCATTCAACGGTGCCGATCCTTTTTAAAAATGTATATAATAAATAAATGGCCCACAAATGTTTCTCTATGATAAATAAATCAAAACTGACCAACGTACTTGGTAAATGTCGGACTAAAAAAATGAGAAAGTAATGTGCAAGGTTCTGCTTTGCAACCTTTGTACTTATTTCTTTAAAAGGTAGTGAACGAACCTGTGTTAAGAGGACCAAGTCACCTAAGAAACAACATGAGTCTATTTTTTTAATTGATGATAATATTTACTTTAAAAGATGTATTGGATAAAAACAGTTGGTCTTTTTATTTCACGGAGTTAAGGTTGTCAAGAGATATTATTTAAACAAAATCTTTTAATTCTGTAAATTAAACCATATTTGCTTGCATCTTTATTGTTCCTTATGCTTCATTATAGAGAAAGCTATATAATGGTGAAAAAAACGTAAAACGAAATAAAGTTGCAAAGTAGGATCTTGCACGTCACTTCCTTATTCTTTCAGCCCGTCGCCGACAAAGCCCCTCCCTCTATTAGGGCCTCTATTAGCGCTTATCAATTTTAGCTTCCTTATAGAGGAAGCTTTACGACGTTTCGAAAGAATGAAGGAGCAACGTGCGAGGTTGAACTTTGCAACTTCCTTCTCCACAGGTGACGTGTTAGTTTTTCTGTATTTCGTACAAGCTTCCTTTCGAAGTTTTAAGAAAAATCTGACTGTTCGTTTGAATTTTAACGAAAATTACGATGAATAATGAGTTTCGGCTGCTTCACTTACGTGCCAAATTTCAGCTTTGTACCTCAAGCAATTCTCAGCAATTCTCTAAAGCTGCTCGTCGAATGGCACAAGCATCAGATGCCCCTACAGCCAATCAGAGAACGCATAAACCGACAGCAATACGAATATCGAAAATGCGAGATATTTTACCCATTACTTTTTGAAAGAAGAATATATGTATTTCTTTGTAGACAAAGTTGTTGATAAACTTTTCCATTAGTCAGTATAATAGGTAATCTGTGTACAAAATAGGCTAATGAATATTATATTTTCATAGTAGACAGATTGGCCATCGTTGTGTCCAGTTTCCAACCATAGCTTAATGCACATTGAATTTGCTTTCGGCGCTTTAACTTTAATCCACTTATATATATCGTGCACACTGAGGTGAAGTAGTGTAAGGCCATGGTTGGCGCCGAGGGAAGCAAAAGGGATGAGAGGAGAGAGTGCACCGATGGGAGTATTTGTTCACTGCAAAGTTACGGGGGAAAGTCTCTGGCAGCCCGTTACCGTCGAGTCCTGTGTGTCTCTCGGCTCCACTCGGTTACTACCGGCTGTTGCTGGTCGTGCACACTTTTACGAGCGATAAAAGTCGCCCCGATACTCTCCGGCTAGGGGTCAGGTGTCGTCTGAACTCTCGGCGCGAACCACACCTCCAAAGAGATGCTTTACGATTTTTCTCTTCTGCTAGCTATCCCACTCATCCGCTAATCCGGCAGTAGATTTAAAGAGTCTTCGACTATGCAGTCGCGCCATTCGAGTATCAAGATTTCGAAAATTGTTTATAGACATATTCCAAGGGAAATTGATGTGAACGTTCTGAATTTAAGGATTCCTACTTAGAGTACCAAAAAAAAAAAGGATACAAAGTAGAATCTTGTACATTGCTTCCTTTTTGTTTTTGAATTTTTACAAAGGTACCTGAATGAGGAAGTATGCTTTGCAATTTTGGCTTCCTCATAGAGGAATAATTAAAATATAGAATCTAAATTTATAATTTTGGTTTGAACATTTTTTTGTCTGCAAATTTAATTGCAATTCGTTATTTCAATAAAGTTTTTATTACTGTTTGATTTTTATTTTTTATGCAAAAGGGCGTACACGCAAATTTGATGTAGTTTCAAGCTGTCGGGCACTTTGACAGAAAAAGTAGTAACCAAGGTTGGTTGGAATTGCATTTGGACAGAATTGACAAAGCAGTTTCAAAATTATGACAACAATTTTTTTTTCGTTTTCCTCTGTGTATGGAAATAAAATTGTATGTATAAGTGAAGCCCTCACAACCCGATTGTCACTTTAAAATTAATAAAAATCTATATTATTATGAAAATAGATTATAAAGAAATATTTTTCTCGATATTCATTATTAAAAATTTGTTACTACCTCAAGTATATAACGTCTCAAATTTAGACCCACTTTCGTCTAAATTAATTTACTATTCAAAGAATTTTCGAAATTTTTGTATACTTTTGACCAAACTGAACCGTCGAAGCCTCATTAAATCGCACGCTCTATCAAATTTCGTCGAACTCCCTGATAATCCATCCGGAGATTTATTAAATTTATTTGTGTATTAACAGTAAGCTCTCATGGAAAGTTCCAAAGAGCTTTCATTCCCGGAGATTAACTGCCTGGCCGGTGGCGCTGATGTTATATAGGAAGAGAGAGCACCACAGTGGCCAGACTTCGTTGAGTAAATTAGCTGGCTAGATAAAACGAGGCGGTGTCGGCTAATGAGGAAGGGCCAGCCTGAAAAGCTCGACAAAATAAAAATAAAGAAGAAGACGAAAAAAAAAAAAAAAGAAATAATAATATGACCCCGAAGCGACACTAGGCGAGACTCCTGGCCTCTGCCTAGGCAGCTTTATATTTGGTATTTATGTCGAGGTCCAGAGACGCGCGAAATTGCGAAAATACGATGTCTTTTTTTTTTTTTCTCCTCCTTGTAACCGGTGCTGAGGGCGAGAATGAGCCAGCAGGGAGAGAGCAATGTGCTGGGTCCTCCTCCAGGATGGGGTGAAGTGGAGGGAGTCGAGGAAGTTGGCCGGGGGCACCGGAGATTATTAATATCGTGACTCCTCGTCGAGAGTAATGAGATCTCGAGACGCCAAGTTCGTGCTCATCTTTACAAATTCATCGCGTTACTTCGCGAATAGTTTGTTTGTCTAATGATTTAACAGAGTCATGTCCATGCCTCGTGTATCCCGGAAGAGAAACGCGAGACATTCTAGAGTTGTATATAGTAAGACTTTTGTACTCTTCGAGCTTCCATGCTTGAGGGTTTTTTAAAAATAATTTTCTCCATTGTACTCACGGAACTCTATTAAACAATGAAACTCGTGAAGGATCGTTAGGAAAATTATGTTTTCATAGAAGGTTTAGTCGAGATTTAAAAAACATATAATTTTTGTCCTCCTTTCATTGCGGGATATAATGAACTTCAGTTTTAGAATCTTAGGAGATGCGTATTAAATGTTAAGATATTTAAATAATTCTAATTTTGATGCTTCCACATTGATTCCTCATTTTTTTTAGCTCGCAGTATTCTCAGCTTCCAATATAAGAAAGTTCAGGCTTTAATTTTGGCTTCCTCGCAGAGAAAGCTTTCTGTTTTATCGAACAAAAGATTTAATAGTAAAAGTTATAATAAAAATAATAAAATGTAATAAGTTTACAAGTTACAAATTTCTAACCGTTTTTCTACTTTACAAGGGACAGTTTTTCCATATTCTCTGCGACCTTGAATTTGGTGTATTAAAGAAATTCGTCACCTAACATGATTTTGATATAAATTTATACAAAAAATAGTAAAGTTTTGATTAGAAGATGCTTTATCGATTAACCGCACACATTGTATTATTCCATTAGTTATTAAATATTTACAACAATTTGTTTTTGTTATTTAGAAAGTTGTGTGTACCCCAAAAGAGAAACCTCGGGGCTAAAGATATATAGTAAGACGTAAGACTTTTGTGCTCCTCGAGCTCTTCTCTTTACTCAAGGATTTTATACTTTTCTTCTTTGTCCAAGCCAACGAAGCTCTATCAAACAATGAAAGTCATGTAGGATCGTTACGAAAATAATAAAAGTATCCTTACGTATACCGGGGATTTTATATCTTGCATTTTACGTCCCGGTTGTATATTCTCTCGTCGAGAAAAGAGCAAAAGAGAAAGAGGAGCAAAAAAGAGCCTCGTAAAAGTGTGTATATGCAGCTCAGTGGAGAACTAAAAACAAGGCCAGTCGTGGGAAACTGCATAGGATTGTATATATAAAGTTATGCCCTCGGCTCTATATGCTGTCTATCACAGTTGTATTAGTACTTGTGTCTTCCGCCCGTTCGCATACAAGTTTTCTTTTTCATCGACTACTTCGTCAGGATATCCTTCAGCACCGCGATTTAAATACGCTATACGAGTTATTTCACATCAAGCAGGATAATATTGTCATGATATAATCTTCGAAATTGTTCGTTTCTTTTTTTCTAAAATTACCTTCATAACATTTTATTCACAAAATTTTATTTTTGATGTATGGGAAATTTCCTCAGAAATAAGGAGGTTTGAAAAAAAAAAATTGCTATTTTCAGGACATAGAAAAGTCTTTAAACGCCTTTTTTTCAAAAGGAAGCATATATAACAATGTTCCACAATCTAAATATAAAACATTGTAGGAGATCCGCTTTAGAAAAATGGGAAATATAAAAGAAATTGTAGTTGAACGAAATATTAATTTCCAGAAGCATTTTTTTATATTCGGACCTGGAGGTTTTTTTTCCCATAATAAGAACACCGTTAAGAACAATCAAGTTCATTGAATTTTTTATATAATTTTTTTACGTTTAAAAAAATATTAAATATCAAGACCTTTCACCTGAAATGAGTGCAACTTACCTTTAAGACATAGAAGTTGCAAATTGCAAACCTAACATACATACACACACACACACATACATTTAGAATATTTTTTGTAAGCCATTCCTTGGGATGTTTAAAGCTATTATAAATATCCTGACATTGAAATCTTCAATATTTTTTCATGAAAATAAAATAGCCTCTTTAAATTGTTTGTAAAATGTTTTGTGTGGGAATTTGTTATACACAAAGATAGAACTGAATTAATGAGGTTCTACTTAACATGGAAAAAATATATAACAATGAGTTTTTAGAAAAAGAAGAACACTCGGCCTACTGTATTGTATCACAATTGTATAGAAGTTAAATTTGTAATGTTTGTTAAATCATGACAACTGTCAGCTCGATTTGATTATTAAAAGATGCAATATATATTCGCCGATAAATATTTTCAGTAATATTCATTGTTTAAAAATTACAGTCATTAGATAATCAAATAAAATTTGAAGATGCGAAGATAAATACACTTTTCTCCGTTTTGAAAAGTGAACAAAGCAGATTACTGGGTGAATTCGTCAAAAGTCGTCAAAGCCCCCTTAAAAATTTCAATCTGGACATTATTATTTTCAAATTAGTTTTTTTTTTAAACCAATTTAATAGTGCCATTATAAGGATAACTTAATGAAACCCATAAGTCATTTTATAGATGCTGCCATGACAACTTCTTTTTTCATTCGACATAAAATGACCCACACACACTCCACTATCAAGTAGCATAGAGAATGTATTCGTTCTGC